>CM060334.1:24974983-24987483 GCA_030674155.1 Stramonita haemastoma | reverse complement strand
AGAGACAGACAGACAGACAGAGACAGACAGACACAAGCAGACAGAGACGGACAGACACAGACAGAGAGAGAGAGAGAGGAGAGAGAGAGAGAGAGAGAGAGAGAGAGAGAGAGAGAGAGAGAGAGAGACAGACAGACAGACAGACAGACACAGACAGACAGACAGACAGAGACAGATAGAGAGAGAAAAAGAGACAAACAGATAGACATAGAGAAAGAGGTAGAAACAGACACAGGGACACAGAGAGGGACGATACACTCCAATCCATTCATTTCTTTTTTCTTTCTTTCTGTATCAGTCAGTCAGTCAGTCAGTCAGTCAGTCAGTCGGAATAGAGCAATATCTTTCCAGGCTTCTGGGTATGTCTGAGCCCTCCTTTCTCTACAGGAGACCCTGGGCTGTCTGAAGAGTCTGCTGAGAACATTCTAGTAGAAGGGCACGCCTACGCATACACGTACGCGTGCGTGTGGCACGTGCGCTCGCACACGCGCGCACGCACACAGGCACACACATACACGCATCTACATAAGGAAGAAAGAAGGCATACATGCACGCACACACACACGCTCGCGCGCGCACACTCACTCTCACTCTCCCCCCCCCCCCCCCCCCCCCCCCCCCCCCCCCCTCTCCCCTTTATCCTACCAAACGTTTCTGCATAACTAACTCTCTCTCTATGTCTCTCTCTCTCTCACTCACTCACACATTCTGTCTGTCTGTCACACACACACCACGCACGCACGCACGCACGCACACAACACCACACACACACACACACACACACAACACACACACACACACAAACACACACACACACACACGAATTTGCACGATACGAGGGAAGCCCATTTCAAGGAAGGCTGACGCTATTTTACAATCCGATTCTCAAACATCCCTCTTTTGTTTTCCTAGTCACATTCTGTTCTCTTTCTCCCTTCACACCGTTATTTTTCTTACAACCTGGCTTCCCCACAAGACAAAACAAACAAAAAACATCATCTTTTTTTCTTTCTTTCTCGTTCCTCGGTTAGAGCTCTGGAGAGATTTTTGTGCATGCAACCGTTATTTCCCCCGACCATTATTAAGGTAGCAGCATTCCAACCTCGGGGGATACCGAATCTTTGTGTTTTCTTGTGTTAGACACCAGGCACTGAAAGCGATGAGGCGACAAGTGCATACACTGTCAATGAAACTCCAAAATACGTTACGATTGAGTTAGCACTGGCTCAAATGACATGTATGCAATACTCACATGTTTGGATTACACACACACACACACGCACAAATACAAACAACACACACACACCGCGCGCGCACACACACAACACACACATACCAACACTATGCACACACACACTCAAAAACAAACACATACACACGCGCGCGCGAGCACCCCCCCCCCCCCCACACACCACCAACACACACACCACGACAAACGAATTTGCATGGTGAAAGCACATTTCAGGGCGGGAAAACGTAATTTACATTCTGCTTCACAAACCTCTCTCTCTATCTTCTGTGTGTTCTCTGTTTCTGTCTCTCTGTCTCTGTCCTGTCTCGTCTGTCTGTCTGTCGTCTGTCTGTCGTCTGTCTCTCGTCTCTCTCTCTCTCTCTCTCTCTCCTCCTCTCTCTCTCTCTCTCTCTCTCTCTCTCTCCTCTCTCTCCTCTCTCTCTCTCTCTTCCTTCGGATGATACTTTAAACCGAGGCCCCGAGTGCGAACGCACGCAGAACATCTTGCGCACACGTTAAATCCTGTTCCGCTTTTCGTAAGAGTAGGCCATCGTGTGCCGGTGGGAACAGATGACAAGATTTACAAAACTGCATACACATGGGGACCGGATGAAAAAAAACACATGATTGCTTATTCTGTTATCCTCGATATAAAAGAATAAATAAATAATAATAAATCTTCTCTCTCTCTCTCTGTGACAGGTCTGTCTGTCTGTCTGTCTGTCTGTCTGTCTGTCTGTCTGTCTCTGTCTGTCTGTTAATTAATTAATTTTTTTATTTTAATTTTATTTTATTATCTTTTATATCGAGGATAACAGAATAAGCAATCATGTGCTTTTTTCATCCGGTCCACGTGTGTATGCAGTTTTGTAAATATTGATCATCTGTTCCCACCGGCACACGATGGCCTACTCTTACGAAAAGCGGAACAGGATTTAACGGTTGTCTGTCTGTCTGTCTGTCTGTCTGTCTGTCTGTCTGTCTCTCTCTCTCTCCACCCCCTCTCTCTGTGTTTTATTTTTGTTCTTGTGCTTGTCGCCCACATCCTTCTCCAAACTTGGCATCATCATCTCCAGAAGAAAGCAAAACAAACACAATCTATCTTTCTGTTGTGTTTTGTCAGACACACTGTACTGAGCTGATGAGCCCGTCGTTGTGTGTGGTGTGTGTGTGTGTTGTGTGTGGGTGTGTGTGTGTGTGTGTGGTGTGTGTGTGTGGTGTTGTGTGTGTGTGTGTTTGGTGTGGTGTGTGTGTGTTGTGTTGTGGTGTTTGTAAAAAGAGGGAGTGTGTGTGTGTGTGTGTGGTTGTGTGTGTGTGTGTGTGTGTTTGTGTGGGTGTGTCTGTCTGTTTTCTTTGGGTGTAGTGTGTGTGTGTGTGTGTGTGTTGCGTGGCGCGCGGCACGCCTGTGTGTGTGTGAACAAGTGCGTACAATGTCAATGAAACTCACAATATTTCACGATTGAGTTAGCTTTGGTTCCCATTACAAAAAACACTTGAGATGGTGGGAACTGTTACGTCATAAGGAGGGTTGGAGGGGGGAGGGAGGAGAGGGGAGGAGAGAGAGAGAGAGAGAGAGAGAGAGAGAGAGAGAGGAGGAGGAAGGGAGAGAGAGAGGAGAGAGAGGGAGAGAGAGAGAGAGACAGACAGACAGAGCAGAACAGAACAGGAGAAGACAGACAGACAGACAAGACAGACAGACAGACAGACAGACACAGACGACAACAAGACAGAAAAGGGAGAGATCAACACGAAGAAGAGAGAGGAAAAGGAGGAAAGAAGACACAGGTACGCAAAAAAGGGGAAGAAAAAGGGAGAAAGAGTTTAAAACAACGCGCACCCGTGAGAGAGAGAGAGAAATGAGATGAGAGGTGGGGGCGGGGGGGGGGGGGAGGTTGGGGAGGAAGGAGCGGCTCGGGAAAGGATTGGGAGTTGGGGGGGGGGGGGGGAAATGAAAGAAGACAATGGGAGAAATTGGGGAGGGGAGGGGGAGAGTGCACAGAGGGAGAGGGAGAGAGAGAGAGAAGAGAGAGAGAGAGAGAGAGAGAGAGAGAGAGAGAAGACAGACGAGACACGAGACAGACAGAGACAGCAGAGACAGACAGAGACAGAGAAGAGACAAAACAGAGACAGAGACAGACAGACAGAGACAGACAGATAGAAAGACAGACGAACAGAGACACAGAGAGAGAGACAGAAAAATACACACAGACAGAGAGAGAGAGAGAGAGAGGGAGGAGATGTTTCAAGTGTGCAAGCGTGAGAAACCACAACACGTAAGACCACACACGCACGCACACAGACACACATGGCGCGCGCGCGCCGCGCCACACACACACACACACACCACACACACGCACACATTCACACACACTGTCTGGTCCTCTCTCATTTGTCTGTTCTGTGTCTGTCTGTCTGCTGGCTGGCTGGCTGGCTGGCTTGTCTGTCTCTCTATCTATCTATCTATCTATCTATCTATCTATCTATTCTATCTATCTATCTACTCTAATATCACTTCGAGAAAACAGACGTTAAATTAAAGAAATTCCCTCTCTCTCTCACTTTGTCACACCCACTCACTCACTCACTCACTCACTCACTCACTCACTCACTAACTCATCCACACTCTTTCTCTCTCTCTCTCTGTCTCTCTCTTTGTCTCTGTCTGACTGACTGTCTCTCTCTCTCACACTTACAAACACACACACACATACCACTACACAAACAATCTCCCATCTCTGCCTGTACACACTATCTCTCATCTTTTATCTCTCTCTCTCTCTCTCTCTCTCTCTCTTCTCTCTCTCTCTCTCTCTCTCTCTCTCTCTCTCTCTCTCTCTCGGACTGATCGAATGAGACAGAAAGATTACACAGCTATTTAAAGTTTCAGAATCTGCCCAAACAGGGTTGATTCTTACAGAACCAGAAACACGAATGTGGCATTATGTTTAGATGAAACTTCCTGAAAAGTAATAGCAGAGTATTTTCAGACTCAGCAGGGAAACAAGCTGAAGGAAAAACTAATGTCCTCATCGACTGAATATAAACAAGAAGGCTGTATTTTAAAACAGGTATTTTGGATTGTAGAAAACAGGTGTTTTTGTAAATATGTATTCCTCAGTGAGTTGTGAATTTTTTCTCTGCAGCTTTTAGCTGGGAATTGAAACAAAACTTTCCAATAAGCAGTTTAACAACTGGGCTGCAGACGCTATCGTTGAGAGTTCTACTGAACAAACGCCAATACCTGAGAATGTAGATATGGGGGTCTTTTACCGTAAATAATATCCTTACCTTATGGAAAACTTGTGCAAGAAGTTATAACATTTTCTCTAACTGTATTACTTTAAGCACTTCCCCATGTTATCTGCATTCTCTCTAACTTCTTTTTCATTTCTTAAGCAGGTCCAGACATTACTTCTCATTTTTATAGTCGGTCAATCCTTAAGAAGACGCATACACCAGCCTTAAACAGCTTCTGCGTCTTTTACGGTTGCTCTACACGCAGTGGTGCTCTGCATAATTATACAAACTACAGAGATCTGGCAGGAGGACAGAGCAAGGCCTACATAATCCCTCTTTCATTGTAGGCAAAATATGTTAACACTGTACAAATAGGCTTGACATAACACCGACTTAAGATACTGCAATCAGCTATCGTTGTTTTACCAACAAAGAGTGCCTGTAAGTCAGAACATTATTGAAACTTTCAATTCCCGCTAGGGTATACAGGCCATCACTTCAGGCAATTAAGTCTTTTTATATAAAAAAGCCATTTACACTACAACCACTTTCAGCAATATACATAAAAATTAATGGCCTTTTTATCACCGACACACACGCACGCACGCACGCACACACCATTCAAAATATGTACGAAAATCAAATGAATTACACGCTGACCAATGTTCCATTCTCAGGGGGACACAGGCTTCATTCCATTCTTCAGGGTGGTCAATTCTACGCTGACCACATTACCTCAATCCAAGCAATTCCGATTGTTTTCGGCATATTTTCCAGTGTTCTTTGCCAAGTGTTCAGTGGTAATCTCTCTCTCTCTCTCTCTCTCTCTCTCTCTCTCTCTCTCTCTCTCTCTCTCTCTCTCTCCCTCCCTCCCCTCCCTCCCTCGACCCCCCCTCCCTCTCTCTCTCTCCCCCTCAAGAATTCCCGACCAGAACATCGTGTAATGTCTGGACCTCAGCACACTTAGTACCCAATCTACTTTCAATACCAAGTTACAGTGGAGGCCTTTGTCGATTTGTCCTTACCGTATCTACGACTGTTGCTCACAAATTGGTGCGAAACGTAGACTGACATATTAGCCCAGAGAGGTTCTAGACTAATGCAAAATACTTCAAGCATTAATGATTCTGAAAACAAGATAATGTTGGATTCGAACCTTAGTGGTCCCTGGTGGATTAACAGTGGACAATTTAACTATTTTCGAGGTTTAGCTATTGCGCACATTTGCCAAACACTACACTCTTGCACAAGTTAGCGCCCAAGCACAGGAAAAAGTATACATGGACAAGATCTCGCAATTCATGTCAGGGTTCTGGCCCTGGCAACAATCTGTATCAGTTATTGATAAAACTAAAAAGTGTAATGCCTACATTAAAATTGTGTGCTTTGAAATGTTCTGTAGGACGTTGTCTCCATCCATGATAAGCTCTTAGTATAGCAGTCAGAATTCTCCATTACGGCAGAAAGAAATGGAGTGGTGCGTGCTGCCTATATGGCAGGGTATGTAAAATGTCATACACGTAAGCCTCCTTTACAGTGTGTGTAGCCTATATATATATATATGTAACCAGGTGGTTTTGTGTAGCTCTATGTGTGAGAGCTTGTTGGGCATTTTAGTTTAGGTTAGAAACAGTTAAACAGATATTTGGTGTGGTCAGAACAGAGAAGATCTTCTGTTCATTTTATAAAGTGTTATGGTTTATTATGAGTACGACATATTTGTATTTTTATATGAAGTTGATAATTGAATTTTTATGATTTTTATGATTTATATGTAATTAATTAGTTATTTTGCATTCCATTTTTGTTCTTATGATTTTATTGTTAGTGGGATGAGATGAGATATATTTTATTGTAATGATTTTTGGATCAAGAGAGATGACTCTACTTTGCATTTTGAACACAAAGGATCAGCCTGAAATAGGAAAGAAAATCTTTAATAACAACTTTAATAAATCATATTGTTTATTCATATTCATGCATATGATTGTATAAGGACTGCTCTTGACTCGATTCAACTCGACCACAATGAAGATTCTCTATTTTCATCATGAATTAGTATTTTCACCTATTACATCATATCAGCATAAGACCATTGAAATCGTGATCAGCAAAAGCAGTTCTAATTTATAAGTAAAGAAATATTTTATATATTGTAGTGTGCGATTGAGAATCGTGTGTAATAAACTTTATTTAGATAAATGAAATATAACTTAATTTAGGTTGTAATAGATTGTAAGGCATATGATGGTTTGAACACGATGATTAGCCTAAAGGTCAGCCTAACGCTCGTTCTTTGTTTTAACGAATTTGAATCTCGTCAAATTGAATTTTATAAAATGCAGACATTAAACTATCGATCTATGGTATATTTTGGGTTTATATATGAATGAACATTAGGTTAGATTATGTTAATATAGATAATTTGTATTATTAGAGATGTTCATTCTTTCGATCTTACGAACTACTTCGTAAGCAAGGCTGATGCAAGATTGATGCGCATGCAGTAGATCGGAAAGTGTGTTTTCGCATCGCTGTTTAATTATTAATATCTCATCTCATGGACACTGCTAGCTAATAATATGCATATGTATACAATTTGTGGATTATATTCTTCCTTTTATATTCATTAAGTATTAGGCTCTGCTGGACTCTTAGTGTTTTATTATCGAAAGTTTTAGTGCAAACCTGTTAAAAGTGTGTCTACTCAGAGGCTTTAATCGCCTTTAGCTCGCAGTTAGATAGTTGTTGTGCAAAGTGCATTAGTGCATTTTAAAGCTTGTATTTCCTAGTTTATTTTGATGTATAATATGTTTAGCTTTGTTGCGCGGACAGCGAGATAATCGCTGTTGAAGCCACGTAAGGAAACACAAATTTACTCCATTTCAAGTTCGAAGTGGCCGAATCGTCTGCTGCCGCGCGGTGCTGTCTTTACAATCCGTGCGGAGGGTATATATTTAGGGATGGTTAGGGAGACTGGGAGACGAGGAGAGATAGGTGTGCAGACTACGGTAGACTGGGTTAGACCTGTAGCAGTCCAGCAGAGCACAGGAGAGAGCAGAGAGATGACGTAATAAAGACCACCAACGCCCAGCTGCTGTCTTCCCCTGAGTCTTCCTTTGCCTGGCTGCTGTACATTGTTCCTCTACTTTCCCTGTCCTCTATCCTTGCTACCGGCTCATCACATTATATATATATATATATATATATATATATATATATTATATATATATATTATATATATATATATATATATATTATGCATAACATCAATTCTATGATGAGAATGAAGTTGTATTGGTTACCTGCATTTGTTTTTCTCCACTATATTTTCTCAATTATATATATATATATATATATATATATATATATATATATTATATATATATATATATATATATATATATATATATATATATATATATATATATATCTACTAACTCACAGTAATTTTTCAGACGTGATTACTGAGATGGAATGTATATTCTGGGTGAACAATAGAGTCCATGGCCAGCAGCAGCAGCAGCAGCAGCAGCAGCAGTAGTAGTAGTAGTAGTAGTAGTAGTAGTAGTAGTAGTAGTAGTAGTTAGTAGTAGTAGTAGTAGCAGTAGCATTAGTAGTGGTAGCAGCAGCAGCAGCAGCAGCAGCAGCAGCAGCAGTAGTAGTAGTAGTAGTAGTTAGTAGTTAGTAGTAGTAGTAGTAGTAGTAGTAGTAGTAGTAGTAGTAGCAGTAGTAGTAGTGGTGGTGGTAGCAGCAGCAGCAGCAGCAGCAGCAGCAACAGCAGCAGCAGCAGCAGTAGTAGTAGTAGTAGTAGTAGTAGTAGTAGTAGTTAGTAGTAGTAGTAGTAGTAGTAGTGGCAGTAGCAGTAGTAGTAGAAGTAGTAGTAGTAGTAGCAGCAGCAGCAGCAGCAGCAGCAGCAGCAGCAGCAGCAGCAGTAGAGTAGTAGTAGTAGTAGTAGTAGTAGTAGTAGTAGTAGTAGTAGTAGTAGTAGTAGTAGCAACAGCAGCAGCAGCAGTAGTAGTAGTAGTAAATAGTAGTAGTAGTAGTATGTAGTAGTAGTAGTAGTAGTAGTAGTTAGTAGTAGAAGTAGTAGTAGTAGTAGTAGTAGTAATAGTGGTGGTGGTGGTGGTAATAGTAACTTCAACTGAAAAGTAGCAGTAGCAATAACAGCAAGAGGAGGCGAATTAAAAAAAAAAAGAGGAGGAAGCAAATTAAAAATAAAAAAATGAGGGAGAGAGAGAGAGAGAGAGAGAGAGAGAGAGAGAGAGAGGAGAGAGAGAGAGAAGAGAGAGAGAGAGAGAGAGAGAGAGAGAGAGACAGACAGACAGACAGACAGACAGACAAACAGACAGACAACAGAGACAGACAGACAGACAACCAGCATGCGCCATTGTATCCAATTTTTGCAGGCTATCCTAAAATGTTTATGCGCCCTACCCCTAAGCCAAGCCTTGACATTCTTTCAGCCTGATTAGCTGAGAGCTACATCCGTGCGCAAAGCGTCATGACAGAGTGATAAATACAGTCAATTAATGAAGGCCTGCCTCTGTACCCCCCCCCCCCCCCTCCCCGCTGGGTAGTTGTAGAAGAAGACCCCGTCGCGTTATGATATGTTGTTAGCCTATGTTATAGTCAAATTATAGTCCTTTCCAGATTTCTCTGATATCAGGACTGTGGTCAGAAGCATATTGCATATTGACTATGCTAGAGTTATTCATACAGCTTAACACAGCTGGGTTTTTTTCCCTTCAATGAAAGATAAATAAACTTTCACGCTGTATGCAAAGCGTCATGCGCGTGCACGTAATTAATAAACAGGATCTCAGTTTATAGTAGTATCACCCAAAATGCTTCTAGTAAAATGGTGTCGGAATGAGTATTAAGTCACATGAAAAAGTCTTGCCCAGTCTGAAGTCCAGTCCAGTTTTGTAACTTATCGATGTAAGTAAAGCATCAGAGATTACACAAAAGTGTTGTTGTGTATTAAAATATTACGTTCAGACTGTCTTCATCCCACAAATGTTTGTCAGTTTTTGATGTAAGCATGGGGCCAACACCTAGATTACATTGTTGTCATGCTTTAAAATGTTGAGACTGTCATCATCCATGACAAGCTCTTAGCAAAACTCAACCTGTAATCTCAATAATAGTAAAGGTAAAATAGGCAAAGATGTCCCATAACCTAGGCGGTCGTAGGGGAGCGAGGCATCAGAGACCTCAGCTTCTCTAGGGGCCAGCATATTGAGGGCGGCGCCCATCTCCTCTCCCTCGCTGCTTTACCTTCCCTGACCCTAAAGAGGGCAGGTACCCATTTACAGCTGGGTGAACTGGGGGGACTGCACTGAAGCCGTGGCGCGCAAACGGTCACCCATCCAACCGGCGACCACACTCGACGTTGCTTAACTTGACGGGGGGAAAGCGAGCGCTCTGGCCAGTTAGCTATCCCGCCCCCACTCTTTTTTTAAACCTCAATAAAACGAGAGAAAAAAATGATCTGAAAGCAAGAATATAGCTCCCTATATCACAATGGACTTTACAACAGCCATACACGCACGCTTCTCATCCAGTGTGGAATTTTGGCCTCACAGTGAACCACAGGTAGGATGAGTGGAACAGAGTTCGTGTCCTATGTGACTCCCGAGTGTAAAACTTGGGAACGCCCAACAACAACAACAAATCCGAGGGTTCAGCAGCCTCCCGCTCTTCATCTGGAAAAGAAGCAGGACGGCAAACAGGGGATAGAATGGGGGAAGGGGAGAGTCATCACAGCTGCATAATGTATCTACCAACACTTCATGCCATCTTAGCAATATTTACCCAACCTTGCCCCCCTCCCCCCCACAAACAAAATAATTATAGCCAAACCTTGACTTTGGTTTCAAACTGATTAGATGAGAGCTGTATCTGTAGGCAACAAACATCAGGGTGTAGAGATAAAATGATAACGATTGAGAAATATCTCAGCTGCCTGACATCCAGTAAAGAGTGGAGAGTAAATATATTTATCAAGTAGTGTTGTTATGGGGTTCTAAGCCACTCTGGTAAAAATTTAATGTTTCAGTGTAAAAGCTATTTTGGGGAGAGGGAAGTGCGTTTTTAACGGTCTCATTGGGGTAACAGTTATTTTCATTAGTTTTGGGATTGATAATTATCTATACATGTGAGAATAAGGCAACATTTGCAAAATTTCATTTGGTTACAATCTTATTGTGGAATCCAACAAGAAATTAATGACAATGCAACAAACGTCTCTAAACAGAAATTCTCTATCTCTGACCAGCCGTCTTGGCACAGTGGTTGGATTTTGAACTGAAAGGCCGTGGGTTCGAATCCCAAAAGAGTCATGGGGATTGTTCGGACTCCAGCCAGCTCCTACCCAGAGTGAGTGTGCTGTGGGCTCAATGGGAAGACTGGGACCACACAGTCGAGCTTCAACCACTTTACAGATGAAAGTTTGAGAGCGTTGCTCAAATTACCTGACCAAATTTGCAGGTGTCTGTAATTCTCGGGCCCGGTTGACGCCGGGATATATTATGACAGTAAACATACAGTACAACCCTGTCAATTGGTCTCAAAGAATATGCATTTCCACAACAGTATATGACATCATCCTGTCATTGATAATCATGCAATAAAAATACCTCATCTCTCTCTCTCTCTCTCTCCTCTCTCTCTCTCTCTCTCTCTCTCTCTCTCTCTCTCTCTCTCTCTCTCTCTCTCTCTCTCTCTCTCTCTCTCCTCTTCAAAATGTTGCTATGCCTCGAAACATTACATGAAGATTGTCTTAATCTATGACAAGCTGTTGGCATAACAAACTGCTTCTACGCTAAAACCCCGCTGAAGCTGAAGTACTGGCAAAATATTTGAACAAAAAGCCAAGCCTGGTGATTTCTGGTACAGGGTGTATTCTCTCAGCGATTCCCAGGTGTGGTGAATGAGACAGAGTGCACACTGTGGGTGACTCCCAAAAGTGCATTAGCTGGGAAATACTCCATAACAACAACATGATCAACATCAAAACAGTGGTGGTGAGGTGGGTGGGGAGCCAGACATTTCAGCAAAGATTCGAATCTACAACCATCACGAATCCAGAGCTCTAACCACTGCACAGGGTCTAAAAGGGGGGACGGATGGCGGGGGGGGGGGGAGTCAGCCATGCCAGCTGACTGCCTCCTTCAACGTTTGTAGGGCATCGTGAATGTTTACCTTACCCGACCCATTTACTTCCCCACATCCCTAAAATAGCCAGACCTTGACTTTTTTATATCCAGCTTTATAAATTGAGAGCTACATCGGTGCGTGACGCATTAGGTAGAGTGATAAACAGCCACAATTAACCGGTACCTCAGCACCCGCGGGCAACTAGCGAAAGAGGTAAGGGCTAAACATATTGAGTGGTGCTATCTACTACACCGCTCTGAACCATTCCGGTACTTTATACCAAGGTTATGAGGGAGATATTCTTGGGAAGGAGCTCAGTTTCTGGTGTCTCTATCTCAGGAACCACTTTTCTCTATCTAAGTGAAGAATAAGGCCTTATGAATTGTACGAAGGTGACGGGATATTTGCGAGTAAATGAAAGTCTGTTCCATCATAAAGTGGAAAAATGACATGGAAAATGAACAAAGAAGATGTTTCTGAACACAAAATGTAAGTGAACATGTGCATAGGTTTGTTGGTTTTGTTGTTGTTGTTGTTTTTACCTTGAAGCAGCCCAATAAAGTTTTAAGATACACTAACATAGATAATCCCAATGAAATGAAGATAGTATAGCATAACAAAGAAAACATTCTTTATTCCTTATTGTCAGAAGCAACTAATTTTATCTCTTTTTTAAAAATCTGGATACCTTGGAATGTAAATGAAAAGGTATCCAGAGGTAGCAATGACTCATTGTAAGGTTGGAAAAAGGAAATTAGTAAGATTATCTGCAGATGATTGTACACCTTAGAAAACACACACACACACACACACACACACACACACACACACACACACACGCACACACACACACACACACACACTCTCTCTC
>CM060334.1:24967483-24969983 GCA_030674155.1 Stramonita haemastoma | reverse complement strand
AGTGTCAGAGCTTATCTTTTTTTTTTTTTTTTTTGGGGGGGGGGAGTTATTATGTTTTGGAACGTTACGTTCAACATTGTCTTCAGCCATGACAACAAGCTCTTTGGACCTAAGTCTGAATTCTCTATAAAAGGAAGACAAAAATCCTCTGAAGTTAGGAGTATGGCTGGCGATATCTTATGATGTAGTTCTGAAAAGCCCATAACACATTTGGCATGTTAGAGAGTACTTTTAGTCTCACAGTCATCCCATGATATGATGAGTCAGAGTGTATGTTTGAAATGTCCTACAGAGACACTGTTATATTGTTCTTCTTGCGTTGACTTTTTTTGGTCTGTTTTTTTTAAACCGAGAATAATGGGATAAAGCACTCTTGTGATTTTTCTTTTAACTTGCGGTGCCCGTGTGTATACATACGGTTTTGTCAATTCTGTTAACGGTTCCTACCAGCACACAATGGCCTACTCTGTCGAAAAGTGGGGGGAAAAAGTATGTGTGCGCAAGATGTTTTACGCGCGTTCATACACGGAACCTTGCTAACAGTCTTATCTGAAGGACTTCAGGGGGGGAGTGGAGTCTCCACTGATGTTAGCATCTGGGGAAAATATCTCTTTAAACTGGATTTGATCCGGTTCAGCAGATCGCGAGCGCAGTATTCAATGCTTAACCACCGGGCTATCGCGCCCCTCTGAGAGTTTGAGAGTCAAGTGTTGTTGATATGTGTGTGTGTCTGTGTATGTGCGCGCGCACGCTCGCGTGTGCGTGTGTGCATGCATGTGTGCGCATGGGTAGGCAGGTGCGCGTGTGCTTGCGTGCATGCATGTACACAAAAATATGTACATGTCTAGTCTCTCTGTGTGTGCACGCAGGTTTTCTCCATTCACAGCCGAGGCCTAAAAGCGTGAGCAGCAAGCAGGTGCAAAACTCTTGACCGTACATCACAGGTATCGTCCGCTTCCCTGAGAGAATCTTGGGGACTGGAGCAATATATCAAGAAGCCTTTTGAAGAAGAGGGGGGGGGGGGGTGGTTAAAGGGAAGGGTGGGGTGAGGGAGGGGCAGTGATGATGGGTGGATGATTTTCTGGTGTGTGTGTGTGAGTGTGTGTGTAGAGGTGTGTGTGTGTGTGTGTGTGTGTGTGTGTGTGTGTGTGTGTGTGTGTGTGTGTGTGTGTGTAGAGGTGTGTGTGTGCGCATGTCTGTGTCTGTGTGTGTATGGAGAGACGTGTGTGTGTGTGTGTGTGTGTGTGTGTGTGCGCGCGCGCGCGTGTGCGTGTAGAGGTGTGAGTCTGTGTCTGTGTGTGTAGAGGTGTTTGTGTGTGTAGAGGTGTGTGTGTGTATGTGTGGTTGGGGGAGGGGGGCGTAGTGTAGTGGCGCAGGGTATACTGTGGGGGTGGGGTAGTGGTGGTAGTGTGTGTGTGTGATGGTGAAATACGGAGAGAGAGAGAGAGAGAGAGAGAGAGAGAGAGAGAGAGAGAGGGTGTTGTGTGGTGTGGTGTTGTGTGGTGTGGTGTGGCGTGGTGTAGTGTGGTGTGGTGTGGCGTGGTGTGTGGTGTGGTGTGGTGTGGTGGAGTGTAGTGTGGTGTAGTGTGGTGTGGTGGAGTGTAGTGTGGTGTTGTGTGGTGTGGTGGAGTGTAGTGTGGTGGAGTGTGGTGTGGTGGAGTGGAGTGTGGTGTGGTGTGGTGTGGTGGAGTGTAGTGTGGTGTAGTGTGGTGTGGTGGAGTGTAGTGTGGTGTAGTGTGGTGAGGTGGAGTGTAGTGTGGTGTAGTGTGGTGTGGTGTGGTGGAGTGTAGTGTGGTGTGGTGTGATATTGTGTGGTCTGTTGTAGTGTGATGTGGTGAGGCTTGACGTGGTGTGTGTGTACGTGCTTGCATGAATGCGTAAGCTTCCTATTCATTTTGAATTTGCGTGAGATTGTATCGAAATATCAAAAGTGACACCATTCAATCGCTTGTCTGTGTGTCTCCTAGGCTATAGTCCTTACCATACCGTGTGCTTTTCAGTGTCACACTCTCTCATTACCCTTTGTAGAATGATAAAAGTAAATCTGAATTTACCTTTCATAACAACACTCACACACACACACACACACACACACACACACACACACACACACACACACACACACACACACATACACACCTCTTTTTGTATCAATATCTACAACCGTTGATGATTAAAAAAACAAAAAAACCAAAAAAAAACCACCACAACATCAGACAGCTTAATAATTCATCCTGTCAATCCTTCCCCATCCCCATCCCCAACCAAGCACGCACACACGTATGCACATGCACGCACGCACGTACACACATATTCACCCATCCATCCATCCATTCTTATTTCCACCTTCTACAGAAGGAGAGGGGAGAGACGGAAATGAGTTTTCCTTCCCTCACATAAACAGTTCAGGCACACTCTGGACTTCAAACACACTTCATTAATATGGACCGAGTTGTTTTTTCTCTCTCCCCTGACTCCCCGCTGACTGACTACCAGCCAG
>CM060334.1:24945762-24948262 GCA_030674155.1 Stramonita haemastoma | reverse complement strand
TAGCCAAACCTTGGCTTTGGTTTCAAACTGATTAGATGAGAGCTGTATCTGTAGGCAACAAACATCATGGTGTAGAGATAAAATGATAACGATTGAGAAATATCTCAGCTGCCTGACATCCAGTAAAGAGCGGAGAGTAAATATATTTATCAAGTAGTGTTGTTATGGGGTTCTAAGCCACTCTGGTAAAAATTTAATGTTTCAGTGTAAAAGCTATTTTGGGGAGAGGGAAGTGCGTTTTTTAACGGTCTCATTGGGGTAACAGTTATTTTCATTAGTTTTGGGATTGATAATTATCTATACATGTGAGAATAAGGCAACATTTCCAAAATTTCATTTGGTTACAATCTTATTGTGGAATCCAACAAGAAATTAATGACAATGCAACAAACGTCTCTAAACAGAAATTCTCTATCTCTGACCAGCCGTCTTGGCACAGTGGTTGGATTTTGAACTGAAAGGCCGTGGGTTCGAATCCCAAAAGAGTCATGGGGATTGTTCGGACTCCAGCCAGCTCCTACCCAGAGTGAGTGTGCTGTGGGCTCAATGGGAAGACTGGGACCACACAGTCGAGCTTCAACCACTTTACAGATGAATGTTTGAGAGCGTTGCTCAAATTACCTGACCAAATTTGCAGGTGTCTGTAATTCTCGGGCCCGGTTGACGCCGGGATATATTATGACAGTAAACATACAGTTAAAAGTCTGTCCCGAGCCATAAGGCTCATCAGGCCGGTGCTTATCCCGGTTTCTGTGGCGTTAAGCGACTGGAGAGTCATAGACTCCCCCCTGGATAGGACGCCAGTCTATCGCAGGGTTAACCCCCAACACAAGGTTGGTACCCCTTTTACACCTGGGTGGGGTGAGAAAATAGCCGTAAAGTGCCTTTTCCAAGGGCACAACGCCATAGCGGAATAGCTGGGATCGAACCCGCAACCTTTAGATTACGAGTCCAACGCCCTAACCACTAGGCCACAGCGGCGGCGAAACATACAGTACAACCCTGTCAATTGGTCTCAAAGAATATGCATTTCCACAACAGTATATAACATCATCCTGTCATTGATCATCATGCAATAAAAATACCTCCTCTCCTCTCTCTCTCTCTCTTCTCTCTCTCTCTCTCTCTCTCTCTCTCTCTCTCTCTCTCTCTCTCTCTCTCTCAAAATGTTGCTATGTCTCGAAACATTACATGAAGATTGTCTTTATCTATGACAAGCTGTTGGCATAACAAACTGCTTGTACGCTACAACCCCCTGAAGGTGGAGCACTGGCAAACTATTTGAACAAAAAGCCAAACATGGTAATTTCTGATACAGGGTGTATTCTCTCAGCGATTCCCAGGTGTGGTGAATGAGACAGAGTGCACACTGTGGGTGACTCCCAAAAGTGCATTAGCTGGGAAAGGCGCCATAACAACAACATGATCAACATCAAAACAGTGGTGGTGAGGTGGGTGGGGAGCCAGACATTTCAGCAAAGATTCGAATCTACAACCATCACGATTCCAGAGCTCTAACCACTGCACAGGGTCTAAAAGATTGGGGGGGGGGGGGGGGGGGGGGGGGGAGTCAGCCATGCCAGCTGACTGCCTCCTTCAACGTTTGTAGGGCATCGTGAATGTTTACCTTACCCGACCCATTTACTTCCCACATCCCTAAAATAGCCAGACCTTGACTTTTTTTTTATCCAGCTTTATAAATTGAGAGCTACATCGGTGCGTGAAGCATTAGGTACAGTGATAAACAGCCACAATTAACCGGTACCTCAGCACCCGCGGGCAACTAGCGAAAGAGGTAATAAGGGCTAAACATATTGAGTGGTGCTATCTACTACACCGCTCTGAACCATTCCGGTACTTTATACCAAGGTTATGAGGGAGATATTCTTGGGAGGGAGCTCAGTTTTCTGGCGTCTCTATTCCAGGTACCACTTTTCTCAATCTAAGTGAAGAATAAGGTCTTCTGAATTGTTCGAAGGTGACGGGATATTTGCCAGTAAATGTATGTCTGTTCCATCATGAAGTGAAAAACTGACATGGCAAATGAACAAAGAAGATGTTTCTCAACACAAAATGTAAGTGAACATGTGTATAGGTTTGTTTGGGGGGGGGGGGGGGTAACCTTGAAGTAGCCCACTAAAGTTTTAAAATACACTGACATAGATAAGTCCAATGAAATGAAGATAGTATGGCACAACATAGAAACATTCTTTATTCCTTACTGTCAGAAGCAACTAATTTTATCTCTTACTTTTTTTTAATCTGGATACCTGAAATGTAAACAAAAAGGTATCCAGTGGTAGCACTGACTCATTGTTAGGGTGGGGAAAGGAAATTAGTAAGATTATCTGCAGATGATTGTACACCTTAGAAACACACACACACACACACACACACACACACACACACACACACACACACACACACACACACACACACACACACACACACACACACACACACTCTCTCTCTCTCACACACACACACACACACTCACACA
>CM060334.1:24935762-24940762 GCA_030674155.1 Stramonita haemastoma | reverse complement strand
GATTTTCTGGTGTGTGTGTGTGTGTGTGAGTGTGTGTGTAGAGGTGTGTGTTGTGTGTGTGTGTGTGTGTGTGTGTGTGTGTGTGTGGTAGAGGGTGTGTGTGTGCGCATGTCTGTGTCTGTGTGTGTATGGAGAGACGTGTGTGTGTGTGTGTGTGTGTGTGTGTGTGTGTGTGTGTGTGTGTGTGTGTGTGTGTGCGCGCGTGTGCGTGTAGAGGTGTGAGTCTGTGTCTGTGTGTGTAGGTGTTTGTGTGTGTAGAGGTGTGTGTGTGTATGTGTGTGTTGGGGGAGGGGGGCGTAGTGTAGTGGCGCTGGGTATACTGTGGGGGTGGGGTAGTGGTGGTAGTGTGTGTGTGATGGTGAAATACGGGGAGAGAGAGAGAGAGAGAGAGAGAGAGAGAGGGTGTTGTGTGGTGTGGTGTTGTGTGGTGTGGTGTGGCGTGGTGTGGTGGAGTGTAGTGTGGTGTAGTGTGGTGTGGTGGAGTGTAGTGTGGTGTGGTGTGGTGTGGTGTGGCGTAGTGTGGTGTGGTGTGATACTGTGTGGTCTGTTGTAGTGTGATGTGGTGAGGCTTGACGTGGTGTGTGTGTACGTGCTTGCATGAATGCGTAAGCTTCCTATTCATTTTGAATTTGCGTGAGATTGTATCGAAATATCAAAAGTGACACCATTCAATCGCTTGTCTGTGTGTCTCCTAGGCTATAGTCCTTACCATACCGTG
This sequence comes from Stramonita haemastoma, assembly GCA_030674155.1. Taxonomy (NCBI): domain Eukaryota; kingdom Metazoa; phylum Mollusca; class Gastropoda; order Neogastropoda; family Muricidae; genus Stramonita; species Stramonita haemastoma. Next base: position 24,940,044 of record CM060334.1, on the reverse strand, counting down.
TGCTGTTCAGTGTCACACTCTCTCATTACCCTTTGTAGAATGCTAAAAGTAAATTTGAATTTACCTTTCATAACAACACTCACACACACACATACACACACACACACACACACACACACACACACACACACACACACACACACACACACACACACACACACACACACACACACACACACACACTCTTTTTGTATCAATATCTACAACCGCTGATGATTATAAAAAAAAAAAAAAAAAAAAACACCACAACATCAGACAGCTTAATAATTCATCCTGTCAATCCTTCCCCATCCCCATCCCAAACCAAGCACGCACACACGTATACACATGCACGCACGCACGCACACACATATCCACCCATCCATCCATCCATTCTTATTTCCACCTTCTACAGAAGGAGAGGGGAGAGACGGAAATGAGTTTTCCTTCCCTCACATAAACAGTTCAGGCACACTCTGGACTTCAAACACACTTCATTAATGTGGACCGAGTTGTTTTTTCCTCTCCCCCTGACTCCCCGCTGACTGACTACCAGCCAGGTCTGGAACTTCGATAAAATAATTTATCAAAGGAAGCCAAGCAGTTGAAGTGGACAGCAATAAGAGCTTGCCGCTGAAAGAGAAGCGTTCACTCACAGAGACGATGCTATTACTGACGAGCGTGACAGCTTAGTAGTTTGTGATACGATCGATCTCTGGTCCGAAGGTTTCTGAAGATTCCAATTAGCAGGATATCGGCTCAGGTCGAAAGCTTTGTCAAGTTACTGCGGTAATAAGCTGAGAGTCAGGCCTACATTTCGATGTTGTTAAATGCCTTTGAAGTGAAGGGTGCAAGGTGTAATCAGTGTGATGGCGAGTGGATGCAACCCCGTCTGTCTGTCTGTCTCTGCCTCTGTCTCTCACTGTCTCTCTCTCTCCGTGTGTGTGTGTGTGTGTGTGTGTTGTGTGTGTGTGTGTGTGTGTGTGTGTGTGTGTGTGTGTGTGTGTGTGTGTGTGTGTGTTGTGTGTGTGTGTGTGTGTGTGTGTGTGTCTGTGTGTGTGTGGTGTGTCTGTGTGTCTGTGTGTCTGCGTGTGTGTGTGTTAATTTTTCAGACACTGTGGTTTCAATGCTTATGCCAATTGCTGTATGCCTGAAATGATTATTGTAGGCCTATGACATTGATTAACATGTTCCTGTAGTGTATTACTATACACCGTTGCCACATTTGGTTATATTATGTCCCTCTCCCCCCCCCCCCCCCCCTCCTCTCTCTCTCTCTCTCTCTCTCTCTCTCTCTCTCTCTCTCTCTCTCTCTCTCTCTCTCTCTCTCTCTCTCTCTCTCTCCCTCCATAGCCATGACAAATCTCCCCATGAAGTCTCAAGGGTTTCTCATGGAGTGTGAAGGGAAACCAAGGAAATGTGTGTACGCCTACACATCATGATAGTAGCCTAGTGCCTGCCTGCTTGCCTGCCTGCCTGGCTGACTTGACTTCTTCAGACACAGGGGCCTAATTAGGCAGCAGCTGTAAAATCTCTCTGCCACACTGTATAGGTATCATCCGCTTGCTTGCCTTATGAGCGTCTGGGGATTGCAGCGGTAAATCTGGAAGTATGGGTCTTTGGAGTGGTTGCTAAAAGCTGTATGAATGGAGTGGCTGATCTGTTAATGTGTGTTCTCTCTCTCTCTCTCTCTCTCTCTCTCTCTCTCTCTCTCTCTCTCTCTCTCTCTCTCTCTCTCTCTCTCTCTCTCTCTCTCTTATAGTCTTACTGTTTAGAATCTTTTTATCTCGATATTATCCCTGAAAAGGGCGGGGACTGCATGTAAAAAAGCACACGAGTGCTTATCTATTATCCTCGAATAAAAGAATTTGCCTTGCCTTTGCCTTTGCCTTGCCTTGCCTTCTCTCTCTCTCTCTCTCTCTCTCTCTCTCTCTCTCTCTCTCTCTCTCTCTCTCTCTCTCTCTCTCTCTCTCTCTCTCTCACCCCACCCACCCACACACCCACTTTAATGTAGCTTATCAGTATTAAAGAGTACTTTACTAGCACAACGCTTATACTAAATGCTAATCCTTAGGCAGAGTAAGACATCATCCCAAAAATATGTTGCTACTCAGGATGTAGACATATATCAACGATGGCAATGCTTGAATGTTTCGTGAATTCAATCAAATTCCTCAATTAAAATAACCTAGCAGTTCTGCATGCCCACGTTTGTTTCGTACCCGACCAGTAGCAAAACATTGACTGAGTCTTTTTTGAATGGCTGACTGTTGGAAAGCAGCAGATCAAGTCTAAGTGTCTGTGATGAGGTATGACAGAAAGCCAGGAAAAAAAGTGTATCCCTATACAGAGATGATACTGCCTGGTTAAGCCCCTAAGATACCCAGGAGGCTAATTAGAGAGCAGTTGTGAAATGTCTTAGCCTAGCCATCGTCTATAGGTCTCTTCTTCACTGGCCTTGAGAGAGTCTGGGGAATTCCACCAGTGAATCAGGAAGGTCTTAGGGGTCGATGATAAAGGCTAAATAAGGGTAAGTGGGGTTCGCTGGGTTCATCTCTCTCTCTCTCTCCCACCTTCCTCCCCCTCTCTCTCATATGGACGCACGTACACGTGCACCCGCGTGTGTGTTTCATATAGTGTTCTGTGTGTGTGTGTGTGAGTATGCGTGCGTGCGCGCGCGCCTGCGTGTGTACGTGCATGCGTGTGTGCGTGCGTGTGTGCGTGCGTGCGTGCGTGCGTGTGTGTTGTGTGTGTGTGTATCCATATACATATGAATATGCAAGAAGCTGAGGTCTCTGATATGCCTCGTTCCCCTACGACCACCTAGGTTATGGGATACCTTGACCTTTATCTTAGCGTTAAATGCTTTAAATCCGAGTCTAAGTGCGCGCAGCTTCTGTGTTTAGAGGTATACATATTTTTTTCTAGAACGAATGGTCAAATAAACCGCCCAATTCGTAATTCAAAATACCACAGCCAATCTATCAAAACGAACATCACGTCTTCAAGATGCTATATTTCTATTCATCCACGACCTATTTCCAGCCAAGCCTTTTCCCGTATGATTTATAGCAGATCCAGAAAATAGGTTTAAGTCATATATACCTCTGCTCTGACTGATATTCGGGTCTGTACAGAGGGGCCTGATTTGGGGGTCGGCTGAGCAATATCTTGACCACACACCACATATATTATCATCTTCTTTATGTGAGTCTGGAAAATCTGTTAGAAGTCACAAACCTCTTTCCAGAGGTCAGGCAAGGGTTAAGGTGTATACGGCCTATACGGTGAGGTAGCGGAAATATCAACACACACACACACAACTTCTCATCCAGTATGTGTTTACCATCAAACAGTGATTCCCAGGCTTTATGAGTGAGGCAAAGTGAATGAAAATCTGGGTTACTCCCTTGATGTTCAGTTGGAGAATGCCCAACAACAAAAACAAAAAACCCAACAGCAAGGAGAAGGTCACGCACAAGAATCCCCTCAACCTAAATAGTCACTGTAGCTATTGCACTGGATGCTTCTAGAAATTTGCGCAGCCAAATGGCACGGTCAATACCCATATTAATCTGTTGAACTTGATGCTATCTATACAAAAATGTACAGCGAACAGACACACGCACGCACGCACGCACGCACGCACACACACACAGTTCTTTGTCCCTTTCACACCTGTTTCTCTCATCTGCGTACTTGTCTTTATTCATCCACAACCTATTTACACATCGGCCTTTTCCTATAAATGTAGGTAATTCAGGAGACAAAGAGCAAAAAAATACCTGCGCCTATCAACACATCGTTCTCTGACGCACAGAAGACACTGATTAGGAAGAACCGCTGTGGAATCAACATTTTGACCAGACTTGAGAGGTCTCTTCTTCCAAGATGTGAGTGAGTGAGTGAGTGAGTGAGTACGAGTGAGTGAGTGAGTGAGTAGAGAGAGAAAGAGAAAGAAAGAAAGAAAGAAGAGAGAGAGTGAGAGAGAGAGAGAGAGAGAGAGAGAGAGAGAGAGAGAGAGAGAGAGAGAGAGAGAGAGAGAGAGAGAGAGAGAGAGAGAGACAGACAGACAGACAGACAGACAGACAAGACAGAGAGAGACAGAGAGAGACAGAGAAAAAGAGAGAGACAGGCAGAAACAGAGAGAGAGAGAGAGAGAGAGGAGAGAGAGAAGAGAGAGAGAGAGAGGAGAGAGAGAGAGAGAGAGAGAGAGAGAAGAGCAGAGACAGAGACAGACAGACAGACAGACAGACAGAGACAGAAGAGACAAGAGAAAGAAAACAGACAAGACAGTCAGAGA
>CM060334.1:24925762-24930762 GCA_030674155.1 Stramonita haemastoma | reverse complement strand
AAGGACTGAGGTGTGTGTTATAAACAAAACGCTGCACATCTATACAATAGCATGCAGTGCTGTTGCTGTTGTTTGGTTGTTGGTGGTTTGTGTTATTTTTTGATATGACGACACATCTTAATGCATGGGCTATGTTTTGAAGAAGAAAAAATGCACGTTGGCCACAAGCGTAGTTGTATTCAAAGCATTCACTTAAGGGAGATGTTGATGAAGTTGATCGTTCCATTGATATGTTTACTATAAAGGAAACAATCTGCTAATAAAATCTCCCCTGACCCTACCAAACACCACACACACACACACACACACACACACAACACACACAAACACAACACACACACACACACACCCCTCTCTCTCTCTCTCTCTCTCTCTCTCTCTCTCTCTCTCTCTCTCTCTCTCTCTCATCTCTCTCTCTCCTCCTCTCTCTCTCTCTCTCTCTCTCCCTCCAAAAGGAGAATGAGAGAAAGAACCAGACTTTAAGGGAAGAGAAGCCAGACTTTCAAAGGGAGAAAAAACCCTCATATCAGGGGAGAACAGCCAAACTTTCAGGAGGAGAAAACCTTTCAGGAGAGAACAGCTAGGCTTTCAGAGAGAACAGCTAGGCTTTCAGGGAGAACAGCCAGATATTCAGGGCGGACCACAGACTTTCAGCGGAGACCAGGCAGATTTTTCAGGGGAGAATAGCCAGATATTCAATAAGAAAACAGCCAGTTTCAGGGAGAGTAGCCAACTTTCGGGGGAGAACAGCCAGATTTTCAGGGTAGAGGAGAACAGTGCTCCTCACTCCCACCTAAGAGTAAGCCCAGACTATTTCTCCAGAAACAACAGAACAGACTCGACTCAAATTAAAAAGGGACTTTGGGATGAGCCTTAACGCGCCCATAATCATATATGTGACAACAACGACATGTGAGAGTGTATGCATGCGTGTATGAGTGGCCAAGCACACACACACATGCCCGCGTGTTCACACTGTGGCATGTTCACATGCATAATTAATTTATGCGTCTGTTTCTGTACGTGTGTGCGTGCGTGCGTGCGTGTGTGTGTGTGTGTTATGCTTTTTTTTTTTTTTTTATTCTGTTACATCCAGGATAATGGAATAAGCATTCATGTGCTTTTTAATCCAGTCCCAATGTGTATGCAGTTTTGTAAATCTGTAAACTGTTCCCACCGGCACACAGTGGTCTACTCTTACGAAAAGCGGAACAGGTTTTTAACGTGTGCGCAAGATGTTCTGCATACGTTCGCACACACTAACACGTGGTGTGTTGTGGTGTGTGTGTGTGTGTGTGTGTGTGTGTGTGTGTGTGTGTGTGTGTGGTGTGTGTGTGTGTGTGTGTGTGAGTGGTGTTGTGTGTGTGTGAGTGTGTGTGTGTGTGAGTGTGGAGGGATTGACATCTTTCATAAACCACAGCCAAAAAAAAAAATGTTGCAACAAATTAACCTCACAGACTAATTCTGACACAACACCCTCGAACTTCAAAACTGACAACACACCAAAAAACAAACCCCCCCCCCCCCCCCCCCCCCAACACACACACACAGTTAACCTCAACACTAAAGAAACCTGATCAACAAAGCAACAACAACAACAACAAAAAACACCAAACCCCAAACCAACCTGACCCCTCCACACACAAACCAACCCAACCCAACAAACAAAAAACAACCCCCCCCCACACAAAACTGCATACTCAGGAACTTACCGCTTGTGTTAGAGACACAGAGAAGGAAGAAGATGGATGAATACCAAGTATGAACCACAACCACAACACAGCACAACACAACAAAGAAAAGAATAGCCGGTGTGATGCAGGGAGGCAGGCAGGCGGCAGGCAGAATGTGTGTGTGTGTGTACACCCCCCCAGTAAGAGGGCATTGATTGATTGCTCTGTTCGCCATGTACAGCTGTGACACACTCCGGGGGTGAAATGATTAAAACACAGGCCCATGATGAGTGTACTTTGTCTTTGCATGTGACGGACGGATAAGGTCCCAGCCAGCCCTCCGATAAAACCCATGGCAAACTTGACTGTCGGTACGTGCTGACCAAGTCCAAGAAAGCCCCTATGACTGTTATGGGATTCGAACAGGCTGCATCCTTTCTACTAAAACCCCAATGCGCTAACCATTGCGTCATTGTGGCTGTCCTTTCAGTATTAAGTTGACATTTTTCATTCTCAGGTAGAACTCCGAGGTTTACCAAGGTGAGATTTTTACGTATGCAAGTGTTTTGGGTCTTTTCTTTTTTAGGGGGGGGGGGGGTGTCCACCGTCCGATTTCGGGAAACAATGTCTAAACCACAACACAGTGTACACGCATTTTAAAAAATTGTCACCTATTGGTTACTGGGCACAAATGGCCTACTCCTTGCAAAAGGCAGAAACGGCCTTTATGTGTGCGCAAGATTTTCTGTGTTGGTTTACACACGAGGTCTAAATTTATAATATCATCCAAAGGACTTTCGGAGGAGTGGAGTCGGCACTGATGTTAACTCCAGGGGAAAAAATCCCCTCGAAAAGACACCTCAAACATGGGCCATCTGATTGCGACCTCAACATTTATAACCACTAAGGCCTATCGCCCCCCCGCCCCCCGCCCCCCCCCCTCCGCCCCCCTGTATAATATAATAATCTCCCATTTTTCTTGAAGCCACATGTCAAAAGCCTTTCTCCCTTCTATCACTGTTCCTTTGGGCTGAAGGCAGGACCGTGTGTGTATCAGACATTCAGCGGACGTAAGATGAACTTATGAGAACATGAGAAAGCCCCCCCCCCCATCCTCCCCCCCAAAGGAATGAAGAAATCATGAAACCCACAGACAGGGGAGTTGGAGAGGAGTGCACGGTACGTGTGGCGACAAAACTCTCCTCGTGGTTAGCACACTGAATATAGCGCTGCTGCGCACTGAAAGGGTGTCCTATATAATACAAAATATTTTTGTTGCACATTCACCACCTCAACACATCGGGTTGGGGGAGGAGGGCACCCCGAACACGCCCTCTGACCTCACTAATCTCAACTGGGGAATTACTGTGAGATTGCAAGTACACATTGGAAAGAGAACACTGCATGTATGAATCTTATCCAGTAACTTCAACAAAACTTTATGGGAATCATTTAAGGGGGCTGGGGGGGGGGGGGGTGAGGGGGGGGGGGGCCACTATTAAAATCTTTTTGATTTTTTTGGATTTGAAGGAAAAGGCGGCAAAATTAACCTAAAGCTTATTTGGACAGAGGCTTAACCAGATCTCTCTCTCTCCTCCTCTCCTCTCCTCCCCCTCTCTCTCTTCCTTTTCTCCCCTTCCTCTCTCCCCCCCCCTCCCTCTCTCTCTCTCTCTTCTCATAGCTCAGCATAAAAAGGTTCTGAAATATATGGCTCGAACTTGACCTGGGGCAATATAATGTCTAGTTTGATGACAAAATTACAATACACCTTAAAATTTCAACAACGCACATTCTATATAAAACACACCTCAAACAACAATTCTAATAAAAGGTTTCCTCAAGTTATTCATACATGCATTCCCCCCCCCCCCCCCCCCCCCCCCCCCCCCCCCCCCCCCCCCCCCTCGAGTCATAGAACAAAAACTGAAGGTTTAGAGGCCTATCCCCTTTTTTTCGCACTGTTCTTTACATATTTTCAACATCATCACAATCAGTCAATCATACCTTGCTTCTGCTGAGTCATACAAGTACGGAAATAACGCGCATAATAATTAGCGTGCGTGCGTGCGTGCGTGCGTGCTGCGGTGTGTTTTGGTGTGTGGAAAGAGAGAAGGGGAAGAGAGAGAGAGAGAGAGAGAGAGAGAAGAGAGAGAGAGAGAAAAGAGAGAGAGAGAGAGAGAGAGAAGAGAGAGAGAGAGAGAGAGGAGGGGAGAGACAGACAGACCCGACAGACAGACAGACAGACAGACAGACAGAGTCAGAGAGAACACAGAGAGGGAGGCAGACCTTATGGGGAAAGGGTGGAGGATTAGGAGAGCAAAGAGAAGGACGAGACAAAGCGGCAGAGACAGAAATACACTTAGTGACAGACAGCCAGCCAGAAAGAGACAGACACACAAACAAACAGACAGACAGACAGACAAAAACGAAAAGGGAACGGCTACAGCTGTGACAAGGGAAGATTAGGAGAAAAGGGGGGGGAGGAAGGTGGGCAGAAGAGGGAGAGGCAAACTAAAAAAAAAACAAAACAAACCCACCCACCCCCAGCATTCATTTAATAGCTAGCGTTATTATCATCGCACATAAGCCATACACGTGGTCAATCAATTCAATTACAATAATGGTATAATCATGATTTTCCATTTGCAAATGCAAGTAATCCGTAGTTCATTTTTTTGTGGATGGAAGAAGGTAGGGGGGTCAGAGAGAGATCAACCATTTACTCTGCATCCATGTGCGTGCATGCGTGCGTGCGTGCGTGCGTGCGTGCGTGTGTGTGTGTGTGTGTGTGTGGTGTGTGTGTGTGTGTGTGTGTGTGTATGTGTGGTGTCGATGTGTGTGTGTGTGAGTGTGTATGTGAGAGAGAGAGAGAGAGAGAGAGAGAGAAGAGAGAGAGAGAGAGAGAGAGAGAGAGAGAGAGAGAGAGAGAGAGAGAGAGAGAGAGAGGGGGGGAGAGAGAATGTGTATGTATGTGTGTCTGTCTGTCTGTCTGTCTGTCTGTCTGTCTCTGTCTCTCTCTCTCACACACACACAAAGTCCTTCGGATGAGACTTTATACCGAGGCCCCGTGTGCGAACGCACGCAGAACATCTTGCGCACACGTTAAATCCTGTTCCACTTTTCGTAAGAGTAGGCCATCGTGTGCCGGTGGGAACAGATGACAAGATTTACAAAACTGCATACACACAGGGACCGGATGAAAAAAAGCACATGATTGCTTATTCTGTTATCCTCGATATAAAAGAATAAATAAAAATAAATAAAAATAAATAAACACTCAACAACTTTCCCGATTGTTCGGGATTTTGTTTTCTTCTTTGAATATTT
>CM060334.1:24915762-24920762 GCA_030674155.1 Stramonita haemastoma | reverse complement strand
ACACATCGACAACAGACAAGCTGAAACATTTTGCATCCTCCTCCTCCTTCCCTCTCTCTCTCTCTCTCTCTCTCTCTCTCTCTCTCTCTCTCTCTCTCTCTCTCTCTCTCTCTCTCTCTCTCACACACACACACACACACACACACACACACACACACACACACACACACACACACACACACACACACCACACACACACACACACACAACACACACACGTATGTATGTATGTATGTATGTATGTATGTATGTATGTATGTATGTATGTATGTATGTAGGTAGGTAGGTAGGTAGGTAGGTAGTAGGTAGGTAGGTAGGTATGTATGTATGTATGTATGTATGTATCTATAGACAGCTAGCCAGCTGGACTCTCGAATTTAAACGAACACAAGGATAAGGATTCATAGAGTAATACAAACAGACAGACAGACAGACAGACAGACAAACAGACAGACAGCCAGACTCTAGAATTCGGGCAAACACAAGGACAAGGAATTAAACATCAAGACAGACTGCCAGCCAGCCAGTGAGCCAGGTACAGAGAAACTGAGGTAATGTCAAAAGCAGATTCACAGAGGGGGGGAGGGGGGGGGACATGACACAGAGACAGACAAAAGGCCTAGTCAACAACATATAATTATCATTTCAATTCAGCCTTGAATTTCCTTTGATAATATTTCACAATGCCTGCGTTTGAAAGGAGAATCAAAAGGACGTGTTTTGTTGTTTGTTTTTTCTTAATCAAAATCCTATGCTAATTAAACGCTTTGTGCAAAATAGCCTCATGTTACCTTTTATGAGGCTGCGCATTTAGCTTCCTTGGATCAATCTCCAGCCTACATTTCAGACATTAAGGTTTCTAATTCGATTAACTTGATTCAAGACTGAATACTCAACAACAACAAGAAACATTTATGATTTCATGCTAAGAAAATATAGGTGGGAAAAATATAAAACTCTGAGCACGTGGTATGTTTACAACACTGAATATAGCCTGAAAATACAAGAACGCCTGAACATTATGAATATGATTATGTTGTTATGTTGCACACTGGATGAAAAGTGATATTTATGACTTGTTTTCAAATACCTCGATATTAAAACAAGCGACACATTTTCCCTCATATGACAGACAAAAATAGCTGCTGTCTAAGCGTTCGACGAAGAAGATGGAGAAGACAGCAATAGCCCGACCTCAGGGTATTTTTCTTCCTCTAATGGACGAATCAATTAGTTTTATGCTCTTTGTATTTGTATACCAAGTTTACTCCCAGCAGCTCTCTCCACGTGAAATTCAGGCTGCACTCAACATGAAGCGCGTCATCACAACAGCGACGGCACCCATTACTTTAATTTTCCTTTCTGCATGTATGTATTTTTTTCCCTATCGAAAAGGCTGTTTTCGATATCATATTACCAAGGACGACTCTCTTGTTGCCGTGGGTTCTTTTATGTGCGCTGAATCCATGTTGCACACGGGATATCGGTTTATCGTCTCATCCAAAAGACCAGAGCAGAGCTAAGAACTCGTCAAGGAATCAAAACAACTCCCACATACCATTTTCCAAGTGGAGCATTTTGATGCACCCTCAGCTCTTAGCTTGCATCAATAAATGACGAATCTTTTGACCTGAGCCAAGCACATGTTTAAATCTGGTGTCAACAACACACACACACACACACACACACACACACACACACACACACACACACACACACACACACACACAACACACAAAACAGAGAGAGAGAGAGACGAGAGAGAGAGAGGAGAGAGAGAGAGAGAGAGAGAGAGAGGAGGAGAGAGAGAGACAGAGACAGAGAGACAGAGAGACAGAGAGAGACAAGAGAGGACAGAGAGAGACAGACAGACAGACAGACAGAGACAGACAGAGACAGACAGAGACAGACAAGACAGACAGATAGACAGACAGAGACAGAGAGACAGAGAGATAGAGAGAGAGAGAGGGAGAGACAGAGAGAGAGAGCAAACGAGCGAGCGAGAGAGAGAGAGAGAGAGACGAGAGACAGAAACAGAGAGAGAACACGAAAGAAAAAAAAACAAAAACGATGTCTATGTTTCAGAGGTGCTTCTGTACATTGCAATGTGAATAACACGAGATGCTGAGATGAAGACGCTGCTGCATGCAGTGAAGATTGAAGAAAAGAAGGAGAGGAGAGAGCTCTAGAGGAATAACTGGGGAACTGGGTACAGTAAGGCGATCTCCAGGGTACACAAAAAGCCTTATCGTCTTACATCACAGCTGAAGTTCCCCTCTACACCACCCGTTGAAAACCTCCTCGGAGATTTCTCGACTTGTGAAAATAAACGCTTTGACAGGGTGCGAAAAGAAGTTGTGAGGGAGATACGTGTATATATTCATGAGAGAGAGAGAGTAGAGAGTTAGAGAGAGAAGAGAGAGAGAGAGAGAGAGGAGAGAGAGAGAGAGAGGAGAGGAGAGAGAGAGAGAGAGAGGAGGAGAGAGAGAGAGAGAGAGAGAGGAGAGAGCAGACGAGACAGACAGAGACAGACAGACAGACAGAGGGGGGAGGGAGGGAGGGAGGGAGAGGAGAGGAGAGGGAGAGAGGAGGGAGGAGGGGGGGAGAGGGGAGGGGGAAGAGAGAGAGAGAAGAAGAGAGGGGAGGAGAGGGGGAGGAGAGAGAACGAGAGAGAGGAGAGAGAGAGAGAGAGACGAGAGACAGGAAGAGCAGACAGACAGACAGACAGACAGAAGACAGACAGAGAGACAGACAGAACAGACAACAGAAAAACAGACAGACATACAGACAGACAACAGACAGACAGACAGATACACAGAGAAGCAAAATACAAAGAGACTTATTTTACTTTGATCTCTTGATTTTTGGCTGATTCAGACACTGTATATCAATCATCCAGATAAAGGCACACAGACGGAAACCCACTGATATGCAATCAAACATACCATCAGGACTCACTACTGATAGTTATACCAGACAACTGGCTCAACCACAACCACATCCATTGTCTCCTTTTTTCGCCCATACATAGACACAGAGACAGAGACAGACTCTTCGACAGCAGGCAGGCAGGCAGACACCGACACAGACACTGACCTTCTTCCCCAACACACAGACACAGAGACAGACAGACACAGACAGAAGATAGATAGGACAGACAGACATTACACACAACACACAAAATACCGTCTAATATCACTGATAGTGAACAGACGTTAAATTGAACGACGACACACACACCACCACCACCACCACACACACACCACCACACCACACACCACCACACACACACACACACACACACACACACACACACACACCACAACACACACGCACACACCACACCAACACACTTATTTCTCTCCTTACCTTCCCAGAGCTAACTGGAGAAGAAGAAGACGACGACGACGAGTAACCCAGCATTCCGCCACAATCCGGACTCCCACCCGCTCCTGGGCAAAAGTTACCCAAACTCACGGTACTGGGAGAAGCCGTTTCAGGTCGCTGCTGCCCCAACCCCCCACCATAATCCTGAATCTGATGTTGATGCAACTGCTGATGATGTGCTGGTGATATTGATGCTGGTGATGATGATGATGTGGTTCCTCTTCATCAAATTCCTCTCCACAAGTCTCCGAATGGGAGTCACACTACTGGAGGAACCATTCAGCCGAGCTACACCCCCGGACAAGGAATCCGTACTGCCGCGGCGAGGCGAACCGGGCTGGTAAGTTGGCGATGTTAGGCGGGTGGAGGCGTGGGTTTGGTCGGGGTGGGACTACCCGTGTTGCTGGGTTCGCTTCCCACAAGGTGTGAGGTCGAGCTTTGACGTCGGAGTTGCAGACCTCCGTTGGGGGTAGAGTCCGGGACGGTCTCCCAGCCGGGGGGAGTGAGGGTGGTGGTGGAGGGTGGGGTCCGCGTAGTGATGAGACACGTCCCCGGATCTTCCGGACCAGTGGACGAAGTCCTCCACGGCTGAGGAGCTCTGCGTGCGGTGGCTGACCCCCACCGCGCTTCCCAGGTGGTACAACTCGTCCAGGTTCTCCATGGAGCTCCCTCCAGGAGCGAACATCCTCCCGCCTCCCATCCCACCTCCTCCTCCTCCTCCTACACGCGCCCCGCCCTTGTGGAAGCGCAGGTGAGGGAGGTTGATGTACACCACCTTGTCAGAAGGGAGTGGTAGAATCCGCGAAGACGTCGTCTGAAGAGTCGTTCAGTTCACAGCTGGAGAGTGACGAGGGCTGAGGCTGCCCGAAGAACCCGTCGTCATCCTCGTCGCCCACAGAGGCGTGACCTCTGCTCCCTGGCCAGGGGTCAAGGCCTTGACCCCGACCTTGGCGTCGTGCTCCTTCCGAGGTCCAGGTGTCGTGAGGGAGGCAATCGGTGGAGAAGGAGAAAGCGTTGTTGGATAGGGGACGTTCTGAGGAGGACGCTCGTCTGAAACAGTACAACAGATTGTTGCAGTTACGGTCATCGTTATAATCATTATCGTTGTGGTGAGAGTATTGAACAATCATCATCATCATCATCATCATCATCATCATCATCATCATCATCATCATCATCATCATCATCATCATCAGTCGTTATCATTATCGTTGTTGTGAGAGTATTGAACAATCATGATTATCATCATCAGTTCTTAATAGTGCGGTCGCTACGGTGTATGTCATTGTGAAAAACCAACGTTATCGTTGAAGTTACTGTTACGACAACTACTGGTGATAGAAATAAGTTACAGCAAAACTCTCTCAAGAAAAGGCAGTAGAAGTGTGAAGGTAGTAAAAGAGCAGCAGTACCACCAGCGGCAGAAACAGCAGTAGAGAATGTATGGTATGGTCGACAACATACCTGTAACATACGTTTAAAAAAAAAAAAACTTGCGAGAGAGAGACAGACACAAGCAGACATATTAACAGACAACGCAATGCACACACAAACACTGAGACAGGGAGACAGACAGATCAACAGAAACCCCCAAATGACAGACATCAGACAGA
>CM060334.1:24906250-24908750 GCA_030674155.1 Stramonita haemastoma | reverse complement strand
ACAGACAGACAGACAGAGACAGTCAGACAAACAGACAGACACATTTATACACAGTCAAACGTACAGACAAAGACACATGGAGAGATACAACAGCACATTCCAGTCTTTATATAGATTCTAGAAGATTCTGAAAAAGAAAAGAGAAGAAGAAGAAGAAGAGAAGAAGAAAAGAAGAAGAAAGAAAGAAGAAGAAGAGAACAAGAAGAACAAGAACAAAAAACAAACAAAGAACAGAAGAAAAAGAGGGTAAAAATTACCCACTCAAAGCTGTTAGTGTGAAGGCCAGTTGAAAGTCTCATCCAATTGCTTTCCTCGTTTGTGAAGCAGAAGTTTATGGGAAAAATCATCGGAAGCTTCTTATACCGACGGTACACTTGCCCACAAACCACTGTACTTCTCTAGTTGCAGAATAAATAAAAAAATAGGAAGGAAAGATCAGCTGTTAAGAGACGGGGGAGGGGAGGGGGAGAACTGAGGAAAATGGGTTACAGTAGATGATGGGAATAGGATGAAGGTACAATAAAAGTATGAGAGAGAGGAGGGACGGAGGGAGGGAGGGACGGAGGGATGGACACAGAGAGAGAGGAGAGAGAGAGAGAGAGAGAGAGAGAGAGGAGAGAGAGAGAGAGAGAGAGAGAGAGAGAGAGAGGAGAGAGCACTGAACACTGAACACTGAACACTGAAATGATTTAATGTACATTGGCCTTGGACCACAATACATTTGATGGGCTTGGGATTTAGCAATAGGTTCATTCTTCATTGGCAAAACAAAAGCATAAACAAACAACGATTATGTCTGATTAAAGAGGAAAAACCACCATTACTCCTTTTCATGGTTATAGACCCGAAATCACAATAACCCAGCCATAGAAATAAAATGATGTCGCAGAAAAATCATACATATTAAATAGTTATCGACTTGTAACAGTTATTCAAGAAAGTGCTAATGTCAACATTGTTTTTCTTTTGTTGATAGCATGAAAAATATACCTAGACAAACTATGCATGTACTCATTATTTGTTACTTTGAGCAGATTTCGCATTGGTACATTGATACATTTGCTTAAAAACTTATCTCTCAAGCTTGTGTACATATAACATTCCAAAAGAAAGTGAACTTCATTTTCAATTTTCGTTTCACAAAATGGACACAATTTGTCTCGAATACTATCACTATATCTATACACATTATTATTAAGAGGTAAAACATTAAATCTTGCTTGCGCAATAGCCACACGAAAGCAGTAGATATCCATGGAGTTTAAATACTGCTCTTTTGCAAAAATACTTTTAAATGATCTATAAATATCATACCTCTCTTTATCTCTTACAGTCCCATCCCATTCTTGTATAAACATATCCACTAATCTTTGTTTAAATATACCTAAGAAAACTTTTACATCCCCAACACTTTGTTGCATCCAAACAATTTTAAAGCCTGTTTCACACAAAATTTCTCTTATTTTTGAAATCCAGCAATATCTACAGACAGACAGACAGACAGACAGACAGGCAGGCATACAGACAGACAGAGACAGAAAGAGAAAGAGAAAGAGAGACAGACAGACAAAGAAAGACAGAAAAACACAATGAGAAGTAGTGGCAGAGAGAAAACAGAGCGAACAGAGAGAGAGAGACAGAGACAGACAGACAGACACAGAGAGAGATAGAGAGAGAGAGGGAGAGAGAGACACAGACAGATAGGAGAGAGAGAGAGAAAGAGAGAGAAAGAAGAGAGAGAGAGAGGAGAGAGAGAGAGAGAGAGAGAGAGAGAGAGAGAGAGAGAGAGAGAGAGAGAGAGAGGAGAGAGAGAGAGAGAGAGAGAGAGAGAGAGAGAGAGAGAGAGAGAGAGAGAGAGAGAGAGAGAGAGAGAGAGAGAGAGAGAAGAGAGAGAGAGAGAGAGAGAGAGAGAGAGAGAGAAGAGAGAGAGAGAGAGAGAGAGAGAGAGAGAGAGAGAGAGAATAGATAGTTCCTGAGATCACTGCTAAAAGCTTTAAAGTGGGAAGGCGAGTTGAAAGTCTCCCATCGCTTTCCTCATCTGTCACACAGTAGAATTTTTATGGAGAAATACTCTCAAGCTGCTTTATCTCTGAATCAGAACTACCAAGATAAGAGGATGGGAAACATTTTCTTGTACGTACATGACGTGCCTCTTCGTTGAAATTAAAGGCGAAGAAAAGAAAGATCGACTGTAGTAATGAGTGTAAAGTGTTGATAGGGCGAGTACTACAGATATGATTGACGTCAAAATGGGATAAGATCTTGATTTGGAAATGGTGTGTTGATGTGTGTGTGTGTGTGGGTGTGTGTGCGCGCATGTTTGTGTGTGTATGTGTGTGTGTTTGTTTCTGTGTGTGAAGGAGAGGAGAGAGAGAGAGAGAGAGAGAGAGAGAGAGAGAGAGAGAGAGAGAGAGAGAGAGAGAGAGAGAGAGAGAGAGAGAGACAGAGACAGAGACAGAGACAGAGAGCGAGAGAGAGACAGAGAGAGAGACGAGACAGA
>CM060334.1:24891250-24898750 GCA_030674155.1 Stramonita haemastoma | reverse complement strand
CACGAAAAACCCTATATCTACCAAAGACTACAAAGGCACTCTGGTTTAGTTGGCCAAGCGCCTTTGCAATAGATTTGTTACGATCATTTTAAACCTTTACATCTCCATGTCGTTGTTATTGCACGTTCCGCAGTTTAACAACCGGGGGTCACTCAGAATGTGCACTCCCATTCACTCATCCCACCTGGGAACGACCGAGAGACTGGTAGTACAGACTGGATGGAAGTTCGGGTGTATGCCTGTTTTCAAGTACTTCTCTACAGAGACAGTCATACTCTAAAGTTAATCAGCGGATCAGAGTGTTTAAACCTTGTAAAGTGGAATGCAGGTTAAGGGTTTGTTTGCCATGGACTTTGGGGGAGAGTGAAGTCAGCACTAATGTTAACTGCAGGGGAAATATCCCCCTAGAACGGGAATCAAACTCGGGTCGTCAAATTGGCAGCGCAATGTTCTGACCACTAGGCTATTCCGTCTCGCGCGCGCGCGCGTGTGTGTATGTGTATGTGTGTGTCCGTCTGTGTGTGTGTGTGTGTGTGTGTGTTGTGTGTGTCTCGTCTGTGTGTCGGTGTCTGTGTGTGTCTGTGTTTGTGCGCTTACGTGCGTGCGTGGTTGTGTGTGTGTATGTATGGTGTTGTGAGCGTGTGTGTATTGTGAGTGGTGTGGTTGTGTATGTATGAAAGAGAAAGACAGAGACAAATAAGCAGACAGGCAGAGATTGCCCACGACAGGACAGGAGGGAGGAGAGGGAGGGGCGATGGAGGGAGAGACAGACGAACACAGACAGACAGGACTGACACACACACACATGCGCGCCGCGCGCGCAGGTAGGCAGGGGAGGCGCGCAGACAGACAGACAGACAGGACAGACAGACAGACATAGAGGTCCCCACTGGAAATCTCTGCAAGTCCAAACGTGCGATTCGGATCTCTAGGTAGTGCATGCTGTCTCTTTTATTTCACCTTTAACCTACATTTTCCAGTCAATCGAAGTTCATGCATGGCGAGAACATTCTCAAAGACCCTGGCGCTTGTTTGTCTAGTTCTCAGTTCAGCCATTTTATCAGTAGCAGGTTACGTGATGAATGGCTTTTGTTGTTGATGTTGTTGTTGTTGTTGGACATTGTTCAGCTACCTGGGGTTCAACCAGAGTATGCACGCTGTCTGACTCACCACTACACCTGGCAATCACCTTAAGTACACACAAGATGAGAGGTGTCCAGGAAAAAACTGTTTTCAAGATCCTTACCATATAGGGCAGCTTTTTTCCGTCTTCAGAGATTTTTTCTTCTTCAAATGAGAGAGGAATAAAATAATAAAAATGCTTGGTTAAGGATTTTCACCTGGCTGTAAGAGTGTTTCAACATCCTAACATTTCAAAGCATAGCCCTATTTCAATGCAGACCTTAACACGTAGTTCACATCAATAACTGACATCATAGCTTTTTGCCCTGGCCTAACCTAGGTGAATGATTCTGCACTTCTGGCGTTTGACAGATTGAAGCAGGTAGATAGAAGATAGAAAAAAAGAAAATAAACGCAAAAACAAAACAAAAAAATCATGGAAAAGATAAGGAGGAGAGATAGAGTCAGACTATGGCAGAAGGTAGGAGATAAATCTCGACAAATGACGGAAGCTAGGTGCATGGGAGAGATGGGAGAGACAGGAAGAGGGAGGGACAGGGAGGGAGGGTGAGAGGAGAGAGGGGGGAAGGTAGGGGATAGAGAGGGGTGGATGGGTGGGGGAGGGAGGGAGAGAGAGGGGGGGAGAGAGAGAGAGAGAGAGAGAGAGGAGAGAGAGAGAGAGAGAGAGAGAGAGAGAGAGAGAGAGAGAGAGGAGAGAGAGAGAGAGAGAGAGAGAGAGAGAGAGAGAGAGATTTTGTGTAATGTGGTAGGCCTTTTTGAGCCCTTTCACAAAGAAACAGAGGGGCGGGGACAATGCCTACAAAAACATTACACTAATCTGAATCATACGCTTAGTTGGCAATGTCTACATGACATGGTTTTCACGTCAGAGAGGGAGGTAGGGAGAGAGAGAGAAGGGGGGGGGGGGGGGGTGGAGGAAGGGAGGGGGACAGAGGCAGAGAGATACAAAGACAGGGAGAGACAGATACAGAAAGACAGAAAGACAGACAGACAGAGAGACAGACAGGGACAGACAGGGACAGAGAGGGAGAGAGATAGAGGGAGAGAGATAGAGGGAGAGAGATAGAGAGAGAGAGACAGACAGAGAGACAGACAGGGACAGAGAGAGACAGACAGACAGACAGAGAGACAGACAGGGACAGAGAGAGAGAGATAGAGAGAGAGAGAGAGACAGACAGACAGACAGATAGACAGACACACAGAAAGAGAAGAGAAGAGAGGAGAGGAGAAGAGGAGTTCAGAGTGATCGAGACCAATGCGCTGTATGATGCAAAATAAGTGTTCATTGTGTCATCAGTCCCACTGGCACACAATGGTCTACTCTTTCAAAAAGTGTAACAGGCTTAACTATGTGCGCAAGATGTTCTGCAAGCGTTCATACACGTGGCTTTGGTTTATAGTCTCATCAGAAGGACTTTTGGAAGGAGTGGAGTCGGCACAAATGTTAACTCCAGGGGGAAAAAAATCCCCTTGAATGGGATTCGAACCCGGGTCGGGTGATCGAGAGCACAATGCGCTCTTAAGTTTTTCAGCACTGTATTGATGGCAAGCTGAAGCTGGCAGAGTTAATCCTTCTCCAAGAGACACGTTGCCGGCTGAGTATGTTCGTGTCGTCCATACCACTCTGTCACAGCCGGCCTACACTTCTTGTAGGAAAGAGGAGTGGGGTGTTTAACGTATGCAAAAGATGTTATGATGTGTTTGCACCGGGAACCTCGATTTATATTCTCATTAAAGAGGCCAACTTCCGTACATACTCATCAATAAAAGGGTTCTTGTCATTGCTTTTGCAAGCTGGATGAAGCAAATATATCTGCACACTATTCTTTCAGCAATAACATCTCCTTCAAAAAATACTCAACCTGGTATAAAAGCTTCGGCAAAAGTGCTTTCCCAGCAGGTCTCGTTTTGGGCCATTCTTTTGGGGCGAGCAGCGTACAATGCCATTTCGTCCTGCGTCTGAGGAAGTGCCTGTCGCGAGATTCTATCGCTCTATCGCCATAAAGTATCCCACACCGACATTCAGAGACTGAGGCAGAAAAGCACTCGGGGCGAAGAAAGATTCCTCTGTGGCCTGCATGCCCTCAACAATCTCCTGTTTTCTACACTGATAAGATAAAGTATTCGCTCTGCATTTCTAGTGAATGAAGTCCGCATTATTTTCATGATCTCTGCTCTTACTGATCTAAGTTACTTTTTACTTTATTCATTCTTTGTTTTCTTTTATTCCATTAGTGTAGCTATTTACTATTAACAGCTATAGGCATCCGTTCAGCCATTGCTGCTCCTTCTCTTTGTTCCTCTCTTTCCCAGATATTTCATAGCCTTAAACAATTTACTTTAAGGAACGCACACTGAAAACAAAAGTGCTTCCTTGACAAGGTACGTAGTGAAATCTTCTTGACAAGGTAGAAAGACACATGAGAGTAAAACTAATGTAGAAAATAAACTACAACAAAAAGAACCTTCCTACCTAAATGATATGCAACAACATTGTTATTCAATTCCAATTCATGTTATTATAATCAACGCTAAGACATTTATTGTTGAGTTCTTCCCAGAGTTTATTTTTCAAAACAACTAATAAAATGTTCCAAAATGTGGACACAAGTATCCTACACACTAGCTTCAAACAGGCAAAATAGCCCATATTATTGCGTGAAATCACAGATTGAAAGTGCATTAAAATGGGTAGTTCCGTTTGACTGCACTTTACCTCTCCCTGTAACTCCCTGTGAAGTTATCTGAGCTCTGAACAGAAACCTCCATGCCGTGAGTACTAAACAAACTGAACCAGATGGAGCCAACTCATGTCCAGTGCATAAACTGCATGTTGGGTATGTTTGTATCATTCAAATCATCGGCCATAGACAACCTAACAACTCTTCTTAATAAAGTCGATAAGATTTTTAATAAATGCAACTGATGTTATACTTGCAATCACACACATGACCTCGATCTACACTCCCAATTCAAATACTTGCAGACGAAGAGAGACTGAATCATTGTTATCTCCAGGTGGGGGGGGGGGGGGAGGGGAGGGGGTCCCTTCAGGGACGACTCTAACTGCAACACCAGATTGCAGTCAAACTACAAGTCCGACGCTCTAACCGCTAGGCAACTTCAGCCCCCCTCCCCCCCCTCCCCTCCCCTCCACTCTCAGTTCTCTCTTGCAGCCAGCAGCATTCTAGGCTTGCAAGAAAGCCGTTACAAGCACTCCCCTCACTTCGTGCCCAAGTTGCCATACATAATACATGTCTCGGGAAGGCTGAGGCAGCTTTCTTATTGAGAGCATCGCCTCCGTGCAGATTGCTAAATGCATTGAAGGGAGGGAGGTGGGGGGAGGGAGGGGAGAGAGAGAGAGAGAGAGAGAGAGAGAGAGAGAGAGAGGAGAGAGAGAGAGAGAGAGAGAGAGAGAGAGAGAGAGAGAGAGAGAGAGAGAGAGAGAACACTGAACACTGAAATTGTTTAATTTACATCGGCCTTAGGCCACAATACAAAAAGTGGTGGGCATAGAGTGTGTGCATATGACATCACTATCACCAATATCTTCAGCATTTACATCACCGTCGACATCATCTTCAGCATTTACATCACCATCATCTTCAACATTTACATTACCATCACAATCTATTCAGCATTTACATCACCTTCAACATCATCTTCAGCATTTACATCACCATCATCTTCAGCATTTACATCACCATCATCTTCAACATTTACATCACCATCATCTTCAGCATTTACATCACCATCACCATCATCTTCTACATTTACTTCACCATCACCTTCAGCATTTACATCACCATCACCATCGTCTTCATCATTTAAATCACCATCCCCATCATCTTCAGCATTTACATCACCATCACCATCATTTTCAGCATTTACATCACCAACATCTTCGACAAGTACATCACCCTCATCTTCATCATTGACATCACCATCATCTTCATCATTGACATCACCGTCATCTTCAACATTTACATCACCATAATCTTCAACATTTACATCACCATCATCTTCAGCATTACATCACCATCCTCTTTAAAATCATATCACCTTCATCTTCAGCATTTACATCACGATAATCATCATCTTCAACATTTACATCACTATCATCTTCAACATTTACATCACCATCATCTGCAGCATTTACATCTTCAACATTTATATCACCATCAGAGAGAGAGAGAGAGAGAGAGAGAGAGAGAGAGAGAGAGAGAGAGAGAGAGAGAGAGAGAGAGAGAGAGAGAGAGAGAGAGAGAGAGAGAGAGAGAGAGAGAGAGAGAGAGAGAGAGAGAGAGAGAGAGAGAAAGAGAGAGAGAGAGATGGGCAAAGGGACAGAGAGAGGGGTAGAGAGAGATGGAGAGGAGAGAGAGAGAGAGAGAGAGAGAGAGAGGGAGAGAGAGAGAGAGAGAGAGAGGAGAGAGAGAGAGAGAGAGAGAGATGGAGAGAGAGAGACAGACAGAGAGACAGAGAGATGGGCAAAGGTAGAGAGAGAGAGAGAGACAGAGAGATGGGCAAAGGGACAGAGAGGGGTGGAGAGAGAGAGACAGAGACAGAGACAGAGAGCGAGTGAGTGAGTGAGAGACAGACAGACAGACAGACAGACAGACAGAGAGAAACACAGAGACACAGAATAAAAACCGATACAAAGAAAAAGGGGAAGAGAGACCCAAAAAAAGAAAAGAAGGGAGCAGAAGCGGAAAAGATGGGGGGAAAAAACAGAGGTCAAAGAGCAACAAAGAGACGGAGGGAGGGAAAGAGAAGGGAAGAGAGACAGACAGAGAAAGACAAGGAAGCAGAAGGCTGAAAGAAAGGAGGGTGGGGGAAAGATTGGGGATAGAAGGTTCTGACAGAGGGAAAACACAGAAATACAGGAACTCAAGACAGAGACAGAGAGAGAGAGAGAGAGAGAGAGAGAGAGAGAGAGGAGAGAGAGAGAGAGAGAGAGAGAGAGAGAGAGAGAGAGAGAGAGAGAGAGAAAGAGAGAGAGAGAGACAGACAGACAGACAGAGAGAAGAGAGAGAGAGAGAGAGAGAGAGAGAGAGAGAGAGAGAGAGAGAGAGAGAGAGAGAGAGAGAGAGAGAGAAGACAGACAGACAGAGACAGACAAGAAGAGAAGAGAGAGAGAGAGAGAAGACAGACAGACAGAGACAGAAGAGAAGAGAGAGAGAGAGAGAGAGAGAGAGAGAGAGAGAGAGAGAGAGGAGAGAGAGAGAGAGGAGAGAGAGAGAGAGAGAGAGAGAGAGAGAGCAGAAGACAGAATAGAAAACTAAGAGAAAGACAGAGAGAAAAAAATAGGCATAAGCAGAGAGACAGACTGGCAGAGAGAGAGAGAGACAGACAGACAGACAGAGACACAGAGAGTCAAACAGACAAAAATAGAGACAGACAGACAGCCACACAGACAAACGGGGCGGCAACAGAAATAATACATGAGATTTTCCCACAGCCAGCACATTTTTAAAGCCACAAGGTGAGTTCCATCTCTGCCGCTTTCTCCATCCACTCTTTCACTTTCAAGCAAATTACTACCATTTTTGTTGTTGTTTTTTGGGGTGCCTACTACTTTGTTAGGGGTTTTTTGTTTGATTGTTTGTTTGTTTTTTCTAGATTCGTTCCCCCTTTTGAAATAAGCAGGAGGTGGGGTAGTTTTAGGGAGGGGAAGGTGGTGGAAGGTGTGTGTGTGTGTGTGTGTGTGTGTGTGTGTGTGTGTGTGTGTGTGTGTGTGTGTGTGTGTGTGTGTGTGTGTGTGTGGAGAGAGGGGGTTGATTGTGTATTCGTCTCTAGGCTATCTTCCAAACTCTAATGGAGTGGAGAGGAATAATAGAAAAGTGTTTGCTTTTCTGTTTGTTGCTTTATTTCCTCACTGTGCTACATCAAGACTGGCCAATTTCTTAATAGAAATATTCATTAGTGGATGCGGTTTTTTAGGGGAATTGTTCGATTTTCTTCATTAAGGATGGCTTTTTTGGCTGTTTGTTTGTTTCTTTTTCATTTGTGTTAGTCTTTGTCTTTCTGTTTTCTTTCTTTTTCTCTTTTTGTCTGTTTAAATCTTTTTCTTTTCTTTTTCTTCTTTCTTTTTCTCTTTTGTCTGTTCAAATCTTTTTGTCTTTCTCTTTTTTCTTTTCTCTTTCTTTATTATTTTCGCCTTCATCTTTTCTTTCATTTATTTTCCTTTCTTTCTTTGATATTTTCTTCTTGTCTTTCCTCTTTCTTGTCCCCCTCCTCTTTTGTAGTGTTTCAAAACTCAACTTATCTTCAGTTACATGAGTAACGTGTAAAATAAAAAGAAGAAGAAAAAAGAAAAGACACAAAAATGACAACCCATTTTAAGTGGAGACACGGTCT
>CM060334.1:24886250-24888750 GCA_030674155.1 Stramonita haemastoma | reverse complement strand
AAAGGTTTATTGTGTAAAGCAGTTATGCCCATTCACAAGGGGACAGTGGGGTGGGGACTGGGCACAAAACACATATACACAATAAACAACATATTTAAGCAAACCCAAAATTGTCCACATGGCATGGATTCCAAACCATGGTTTTGATAATCTAGCAGAATATTGATACTGTCTTTATATATAAACTGTTGGTTGTTCTAATCACAGTGTCTTTACGTTAAGTTTGTATGAAGTCTCTCACACACTCATCAAGGCACATCTCTAGAAAGCCTTCCTTTTGATACAGCAGCGGCTCCATCAGTGAGGCTTTGTTTCACTTCTTGCAGCATGGATCTAGTAGTGTCAGTTTTTGCCAATTTTCGCACGCCTTCCAAGATTTCACGTTCTACACGATCTTCCTCACTCTCATTCTCTTCATACTCCTCCTCGCTCTCATTCACTGCATGCTCCTCCTCGCTCTCATTTACTGCACGTTCCTTGCTCTCATTTACTGCACGTTCTTCCTTGCTCTCATTCACTGCACGCTCCTCCTCGCTCTCATTTACTGTACGTTCTTCCTCACTCTTTTTCTCTACATACTCTTCTTCAGTCTTATTCTTTGCAAGTTCATTTCCCCTTTTACAATCACCCCCTTCATCACAGCCTCTGTCTCTCACTTCATTCCCAAAAGCACATATATCACTGCAAGAAATTGTCACTGTTTGTTTGTCTATGTCATGTTCTTTCATATCAATACCCTCATTTCGGCAACTGCTTGAGGAGGGAGGGTAATGGTCTTCACACATAAACATATCATTGCTATTGCTATTACGGTGGCTAGCATCATAATATAAGCTGGGTGGGGTGGGTAAAAATAAGCCAGAGGGGGACGAAGCCTGTTCGTTATTGTTTTCTTCTTTATTTGTTCTGTAAGCTGCCGCTCTTCTGTCCCTGTTCGTCTGAGACGGGCACTTCTTTCTATATGTTGTGTTTTGAACAGGCGTGACAAGTGAATGGCCGGCACTGTTACTGTTAAACGAAGAATGACAACAGTCTGATGTCCTCTCCCTTCCACCTTGAACGAAGACAGCGTTTGTTCGTGCAGTGCAGCGTTTAGCATGCATTCTAGCGTTGCTGGAAGTCCATGCACTGGCATTTTGAGTTCAAACAACTAGTAAACCACAAAAATTCACACGCTGCTGGAGAGAAAGCGTCTTGCTGGCAGCCAAGCAAGGGAAGCCACCGAGAGAGAGAGAGAGAGAGAGAGAGAGAGAGAGAGAAGAGAGAGAGAGAGAGAGAGAGAGAGAGAGAGAGAGAGAGAGAGAGAGAGAGAGAGAGACAGACAGACAGACAGACAGACAGACAGACAGACAGACAGACAGACAGAGAGAGAGGGGGGGGGGGCAAACACAGACACAAAAATAAAGGTATAATAATTAATGGAGCAAGCTGAAAGAGAAATAAAATACCCTCCCCACCCATCTATCAGGAAACGACGCCTCAGCGAGCCGACCGTTTGTTTCTTGCCTCTTATAGAAAAGTACCGTCAGGTGAAATACAGAACGGTTCAAGTTTCACAGTGACAAATGAAAGTCGTCACCAGTGAACTCTTCACCTCTCACAGACCTCTCAGCCTCGAGAACTGTAAGCAGTTACTTCTATCACCATTGTCTTGGTAATTTTTTTTTTTAAGTTATTTACGGAGGCCGTCTTTCATAGCTTAGCTTATCCCCAAAAGTGGCAAGGCTGCTACCTGAATGGTGCAAAAAGTCACATACATAAACTCTCACTTTTGGTAAAGCTCGGAGCTTTAGCCGAAGAAGTGGGAAAAGGCGAAAAATTAGTCATCTTTAATGTTTCCACTTCTTCCTTTTTCTCATTTTAATTTTGTTTTAGATTGCCATACGAATAACAACCTCAGCGCGGCTACCACCACCACCACCACCACCCAAAAAGAATGGCAGTAGCACTTGAATTTTGACAACTGGGAACAGGAACGCTGCAGGGTCATTATCTGATCTGAAAAAAACATCCGATCAAAGCAGCCGTATATAGCGCAGGGATCAGAATCCCTATAACACTTTGGCGAGAGGATGACAACACGCCCCGAATAGACTGTGGCCATCCTTGCCTAGCCCTCTATGAAAAACAACAGATAAAACCCAAACACCCATTCTTCCTCTTTTTACTGCCCAGGCCAAAAACTGTGTCAGTTCCCAATGTAAGGTGAATATACCAAATCCTACGTCACAAATGTTGTTATGCTTTAAGATGTTATGTTGAGATTTGTTTTTCACCCATGTCCAGCTCTTAGCATAACAACCTGCACTTTCCTTTCAAAAGAAAAAAAAATCATCTGAAGTCAGAATACCGTTGCCCATAATTATGGTGAGATACACGGAAAAAAAAAGTATAACAGCAATATCCCACATAAGATTTCACCACATTTTTACTGCACTTTGCTTAGTATTCAGTTCATAGATACCTTGGTTTTGCTCCTCTTTAGGAGAGGAGGACAACA
>CM060334.1:24883171-24886150 GCA_030674155.1 Stramonita haemastoma | reverse complement strand
GTATGGCGTTGGGCGTTCCAGAGCTTGACATACGGGGAGGGGGGGTCCCCCAGAGTATGTGCTCTGTTTCACTCATCGCATCTGGGAATCACTGAAAGACCTTACGGACATACACAGTGGATAGGAAATCTGCGAGTATAGATGTTTTCATGTACCTTGCCATATAGGCAGCCATACTTCGACATCAAAGTATGGGTTTTTTTTCTCTTGTAACGGATATCACACAGGTTGTTATACCAAGAATATGCTACGAGTCAAGGATGAAGACAAATCTCAACATATCTCAAAGCATAACAACATTTTGACAATGAGTATAGACCTTCACACTCTTCTTACATCAATAACTGACGAAACGTTAGGCCTGGGCCATTCAAGATAAATAAATAAAAACCGGGTTATCAACAAATCTTAAACAGCAGCCAGAGGGAAAATCTGCACATTATGGCCAATTCTTCAAAACTGACAGGCACATTACGCTTAATAAACAACCTCCTTCCTTTCTTTCTCCAAAGATTTCGTGAAATTCCGTTCACCAATGAGAGAAATCAAAAAGGGAATAGAAAGAAAGAACAACGAGAAAAGAAAGAAAGAAGGAAAGAAGAAAGGAGGAAGAAAAATTCAGAAGTAAAAAAATAAGAGAAAAGGAGAGAGAGAGAGAGAGAGAGAGAGAGAGAGAGAGAGAGAGAGAGAGAGAGAGAGAGAAGAAAGAGAGAGAGAGAGAGAGAGAGAGAGAGGAGAGAGAGAGAGAGGAGAGAGAGAGAGAGAGAGGAGAGAGAGAGAGAGAGAGAGAGAGAGAGGAGAGAGAGAGAGAGAGAGAGAGAGAGAGAGAGAAGAGAGAGAGAGAGAGAAGACAGACAGACAGACAGACAGACAGACAGGACAGAAGCAGACAGACAGACAGAAGAGACAGAGAGAGACAGACAGAGAGAGACAGAGAGAGACAGAGAGACAGGAGAGAGAGAGGAGAAAGAGAAAGAGACAGAGACAGAGAGAATGAGGAGCATAAGGAAGTAAATGAAAGAACAAATTGGAAAGAAGAAAGAAAAAAATTAACTAGCAAGCAATAAACAAACATAAACAAGATATACGAGTATAAGTACGTCTGAATGACTGCGATATAAAAAAAAAAGATAGACAACAGAAATAGAAAGAAAAGTTTGTGTACATCCGTGCAATCAAAAGTATGGATAAAAAAATATTTTAAAAATCCCTCATCATCCAGCCTAAGCCAATCTTCTTGTTTATAGCCCCACCGATAACAGAGGCCATATCAGAGTTGTCACCTTGTCAATTTGTTCACATCTAGACATATTTTTTCCGCACATTGACGACTTAATAACCAGTACATCTGACTTCATAATACTTCATGATACTACGGCAACAACGAATTTATAACACAAACACTTTTTGCCATGAAATTGCTTTTCCACTCTTCTTCATAATAAATCGCAAAATAATAGAGAGTTAGGGATGCAAAAA
Source organism: Stramonita haemastoma (assembly GCA_030674155.1). Taxonomy (NCBI): domain Eukaryota; kingdom Metazoa; phylum Mollusca; class Gastropoda; order Neogastropoda; family Muricidae; genus Stramonita; species Stramonita haemastoma. Next base: position 24,884,671 of record CM060334.1, on the reverse strand, counting down.
TACACTTCCACAAAGCAATATCGCCAGTTTATTAACAATATCTGGTCGACTTTACAACGTAAAAACAACAACAACAGAGCAGCAACAGCAGCAGTGAACAAAATGAAAATGAGAAGTTATGACAATGTCCATTCCTTTGTCACCATTTCCTTTATTTAAAAAAGTACAAGAAACGCCTATCAAAGCCCTAACAGACATTGCCCTAACACAATGGATTCTTCTATATCAAACACTCAGCAACTCATGCCTGTCATATCAGCGAAAATGTGTTGTGCGCCTAACACATCTGTCTTGGTGTGACATGAATTCTAAAAGCCAAGCAAAAAAAAACTATCAACAGAGCAAGGATGCAGAAAAGACATGACTGTAATAGGTATGAACACTTTTTTGGAAGCAACAATTTCTGGGAAACTAGGTCGAAGGAACACACTATACTACAGTGGGCCAATTTTGCTTTCCCTGGCTTATCTGATCAGCGCATTCCGTTTATTTTATGCTGGTGCTGCCGTAAGGGCCTGAACTCTGTCGGCTTACCGACCAAGGAGTCTCCGAAATTGATGTGGAGTGCATTGATAAACTATGCACTGGGTCTGTTCATACCGTTTCACCATTTATGCTCCTCAACCACTTTAGCCCCCCTGGGCGGTTTGTACCTTAAATTCTACCAAAGAAAAATCAAATAAATAACAGTGAAGGAAGAACAATAATTATGATAATCTGCCTGATGTGATTTTATCATGTGCCAATCGTCATTGTGAAACCATTGTTGATGATGTTGGTTTTATTGTGTGTGTGCTTGTGTAGTTGTTTTTCCGAACCTGGTCACACACAGGTGAACTGGAGCACGTGGAGTGGATATAAGGAGCGAGAGAGAGAGCTAGACAAGAGAGAGAGAGAGAGAAGAGAGAGAGAGGAGAGAGAGAGAGAGAGAGAGAGAGAGGAGAGAGAGAGAGAGGAGAGAGAGAGAGACAGAGACAGAGACAGAGCAGTGACGACAGAGACAGAGACAGACAGAGAGAGAGACAGATTTGTACGAATAAATGGAGGGAGAGAGGTAGGAAAATGTGTGGAGGCGAGAGAGGGAGACAGCAGGGAAGGGGAAGCAAAACGGGATAGATTGAAGGAGGGCAGTGTGAACTAAAGGATGGGTGCATGGACAGAAGGATGGACTGACGGAAAAACGGATGGATGTGTGGAAGGAGGACGAACGCATGGATGGATGGATGGATGGATGGATGGAAGGGAATGGATGGATGGATGGATGGATGGATGGATGGACAACGGATGGATGGATGGATGGATAGATGGATGGATGGAAGGACGAATAGATGGATGGATGGATGGATGATGGATGCAGGGAAGGTAGATGGATGGATAGAAGGACGAATGGATGGATGGATGGATGGATGGATGGATGGATGGATGGATGGATGAAGGAGGACGAACGGAAAGGATGGATGGAAGGACGAACGGATGGATGGATGGATGGATGGAAGGACG
>CM060334.1:24870671-24873171 GCA_030674155.1 Stramonita haemastoma | reverse complement strand
CCTCGCCTGCCCATATTTTGATGTTTGCAGCTTTGACAGATTTGCAGATGACATTGACCTCATGGGCAGCAGCAAACAAGAACTGCAAATCCTCACAGACAATTTAACAGATCGAGCGAGCGCATACGGCATGGAGGTCAGTACAGAGAAATCAAAGATCATGGTCAACAGCGCGAGTAATGACATCACGGAAATAAAGATGAATGGAGAAACACTAGAAGAGGTGAGCCAATTCAAATACTTAGGCTCCATCCTAACAAAAGATGGCACATCAAACAATGAAGTGAAAGCTCGCATTGCAACAGCAACATCTGCTCTAGTCAGACTCGAGAAGATCATCAGAAGCAACAACATCAGCTTCTGCACCAAATACCACCTTTACAAATCCCTCGTGATATCTATCCTCCTATATGGCTGTGAATCATGGACTCTGACAGCAGAGTTAGAGAGGAGAATCCAAGCATTCGAGAACAAGTGCCACAGAAGACTCCTCAAAATATCATACAAAGAACACAAGACCAATAACTATGTGAAAGAAGAAATCAAAAAGCGTGTGGGCCCCCAAGAGCCTTTGCTCTCCACCATAAAGAGGAGAAAGCTGATGTGGTTTGGTCACACCACAAGACACAACACCCTAGCAAAAACCATCTTGCAAGGAACAGTCGAGGGCAAGAGAAGAAGAGGCCGCCAAAAGAAATCATGGATTGACAACATCAAAGACTGGACCGCCCAACCCCTGCAACACCTCCTACTAGCCACACAAGATCGTGAAGCATGGAAAAAGATCTCTGTTGCGTCTTCTCTCATGTCCCCCCTACGTCCTTTGGGACATGGAACTGAGTGAGTGAGTGAGTGAGCTTTGGAGTGTTACCTGCGTGTAGGGCAATCCTAACTGATGCAGCAACGTTATGAACCAGAATGCATCTACAAGAGAAACGACCGACTAAAGAAATGGACTGGAAAAGCTTCAAGGCTTGGTTTTAAAACGAAAGAAAAAACAGGTGGGATGGGTAGGACCAGGCAAGACGATGAGAAAGCGAAAGAAAGAAAAAATTAAAAGCCACTTCGAAAACTGAAGAAATTGGATATAAGTTTGGAGCTGCCAGCTTCACCGAAGTCTGTTTGATACGTCTGCTCAGCGCTCTGGGTTTATTCAGGGTGGGGAGATGCTGTTTGATACGTCTGCTCAGCGCTCTGGGTCTATTCAGGGTGGGGAGATGCGTGGGTTTCCACCTGCATTACATTACATTATAATTGCATTTGTACTGTGTAATGAGTGGGTTATATTGTGAGTGCTTTCTGCAGATTGCAGTATTGTTAAACTTCATGTACCCCCACAGGGTTTTCTCGAGGTAAAGTTTCTGAAGTATCGAAGAAAAAATGTGCATACTCACACTTTAAGTATATCTACAAGTCAACAGACGTCACAGAAATATAAGAAAAATAGGAATGGCAAAATAACAATACTGCTACATATATCAAGATGCTCAAGGGAAAGGGAGGTGTAATTTTGTTTGTTTTTGGATTGGGGGGGGGGGGGGGTTCTTTTCTTTGCATCTTGCTGACATCAATCACGTGAGTGACAGGCAAAAAGTATTACAGAAATCTGTCACAACCCCCCCCCCCTTCTTCCACCCAGAAAAAATCTCGCATGAAATTCGCTGAATGTCCCTTATCTTTAAAAAAAAAAAAATGTGGCATAGAATTTCCGGTATGCATTTCTTCTAGCTAACACTCGTCGCTATGGTATTACCATAGTCACCATCTCTCTACAACAGCAATTAGATTGGAATGCAAAGCCTGCACCCTACCCACCCCTATCTCTCTCTCTCTCTCTCTCTCTCTCTCTCTCTCTCTCTCTCTCTCTCTCTCTTGTTCACTAATCTAAGCTGAAAAACTGCAGTTACTTTCTAATCCCTTGCAGTCAACGATTTTTATGACATCGACACTGTATTAATATAAAAAGGTCATTAAGAAGCAGACAGAGAAAAAATAGAGAAAGAGAAGAGGGGAAAAAACCAAAGAAAACTCCCAGATATCCTCACCACTACCAGAAGAAAGATAAACGATTTAAAACTTTTTTCCTTTTCTTTATCCCTTAAAACTTAGTACATATCACTATTCACCACTTTCAAGCTTTGCCATTCAGCCATTAGTTACTTTGGTCGAGGCAAATTCCATTATAAGCCCTGCATTCTACCATATTCAGATCAATATAATAGATTCAAACTGAGTGAACATCAAAATGGAATAAAACGTTACTTTTGTTTCTGTATCTGTATACAGAAAGAGTGAGGAAGGCAGAGGAGGAAATGGAAGAAGGGGGTAGAGAATACAGACAGGCAGACAGGACAGACAGGCAGGCAGGCAGACAGAGAAACAAAGAAAGGGGGGGGAGAATAATGATGGTGAGGATTGTAGAGGTGAGAACAGTTTCTATGCTGGTTGTGGCAGTGTGGTGGTGGTGTATCATGACAATCTTACGTTGCAATGAATGGAC
>CM060334.1:24853171-24868171 GCA_030674155.1 Stramonita haemastoma | reverse complement strand
ATGTACACCTATCTCACTCTGCTGCTTGCACGATGAATTATCTTCATGCCAGTGATGATAAATTGGCTTGTGACTTTGATCGATTTTCATCCTCACTTCAAAAAAAAAAAAGGAACTGCATACTCTTGGTTCAGCAAAACTGTTTTTCAAAATGATTGAATTTGTATCATAGGGGTGAAAAACAGAAAATGGTATTATTTTACACACACACACACACACACACACACACACACACACACACACACACACACACACACACAGTGGAAGAAAAGTTCAGTAACCAGTCACAACTTCTCGATAAATGAGATACTGAATATGGAATTTCATGCACGATATTGTAAGAAGCAAATCAAACATTGCATTAAATCATTCTACGCATGCGAACTTACAAATGATAACATTAATAAATTTTTAATTCTCTCTCTCTCTGTCTCTGCCTTTGTCTCTGTCTCTGTCTCTGTCTCTCTCTCTGTCTCTCTCTCTCACACACACAGGAAACACACACACACACACACACACACACACACACACACACACACACACACACACACACACACACACACGACTAAAACCCAAAAAAAATAACACAAAGGATTCAAAACAAACAAACAACGCAAAAAATACAAAGATATCAAAATCAAATTTCTAAGAAAAGACATTTCCAACTAAACACCATCGTTCTGAATAGTTAATTTATGCCTGGAGTTGTTGTTTTTTTCATTACAACAAACCAGGGTAAACAATTACAATGCAAAAATACAACAGAAAAACCGATGACGACAAGTTTCAACACGTGCAACACACACACACACAAGCTAATTCAGCAACAACACTTCGCAGTTCCCTAGTTAAGGCTTCACGCTTTTCATTAATTTTCTCTGCTGTGCTGCCTGTGTATGCATCACATCTGTCGTGCCAGATGATTCTATCGTGTATACGTGAGTGGCTAATGAGTGGCAGTTGGCTGCAACCTGTGTAAGCTGCTTGTTTGTTAGATATACACTGAAGACTTTTTCTCTTCCTGTCACCCCTCTTTGTCTAGTTTGTACCTTCTGGTCCAGTCTCCTAATTTTTCCAAACATCAGAGATAAAACACCCTAACAATAAACATCCACTCTTCTTTCTTCTCCCCTATATTCCATTTTATTTTCCGATAGAAAACAAATACACTTGCATGCAAGAAAAAATTAAAAAATGGTAGCGCTGCACTTGTGCGACGCGCTCTCCCCGGGAGAGCAGCCCGAATTCTACGCAGAGGAATCTGCTGTGATAGAAAATGGTACAAAAACAAAAGTCATTGAGACACCGCATTCAGTTCTTATCCCGACGTCAGAATGCGGCTGACTAAATGGTGGGGAAAAAATCAGTCGCATACGGTAACAATCTTCCCACGTGTGGACCTCGGAGCTCTAGCCAAGGAACGACCCCCCCCCCCCTCCCCTACCACCAACAAAAACACACACTGTAGGTCACTGTGTGCAGGTGGGAACGGATGACAAAATTTACACAACTGCATTCACATGGATTGGATGTTAAAAAATTATAAAGTACATTAATTATCTCTGAAAAAAGAAGTTTTTTTTTTAAAAGAAAAGAATGACAAGCAAAACAGCAAAACAGGTAAGTACGTTTGATGTTGCACTTTGTTTGGTCCACACAGTGCTCCCATTTCCAGACTGATATTCAAACATGGACGTAATTTGAGAAGAAGAGCTTCCTCTATCAGAAAATGATCGACCATGGCATGTTGACAGTTTTCAACCATTTCTTTTCAATGTAAAATCTATCAAACTGTTTCACAGACTGTTTACGAAATGGGAGACCACTGAAGCTGCAGCAAAATAGTAATTACAGACACAACGGGCGGATATTTCTTATTTGTATTTCAAAAGTATAGTATTGCTGTAATGATGACAGTTTTTTCAGCTACTAAAGTACCGAGCTGGATTTTTTTTTAGGACACACACTTATAACTGTTAGCTCGTTGTTGCTTCTAATGGATTTAGTATTACATCTGTTTTTTTTCTGAATATACATATTTAAACCAACAGGAAATTTAGCAAACTACTTTCAAACTGTGTGGAAGGGTTGTTTTTTTTTTTTTATTGCTCTCTTGTTTGTTTTAATCCTCTAATATATTGTACTATTTTTTCTTTCTTTTTTCTGCGTTTTATCCAAGATAAAACGCCACAGTTTAACGGAAGACGACACGACAACAGCAGCAGCAGCAGCAGCAGCAGCGAAGGTCGACTGCTGCCATTACAATCAGATGTTCTTTATCACAAAGGCCCACAAGTAAACAGACAAGGAGATCCAAACAATCAGAACACTCCACACCTGCACACGTAAATGATCCAGCAGCGTTTTACTTTTTTTTTTCAAATTGCCCTTGAAAGACGTCTTACCGATTATCAGGTTTCAGGATATTGTTGACAGATGCGTAGAAAAGCTTATATTTATTTTTAATACTAAAGCCATAAGATTTTCTTCTTTTTATATTTTTTTCATTTTAAAAAAAAACTTCTTCATTTGCCCGTTTTCTTCTACCAATTTTTGGTTTGGGTTTTGTATTTGTGTTTTTTGTTGTTTGCTTGTTTCATTTAAGAAAAAAAGTGTCAATGCTGCGCTAAAGTGGCCTAATTATACAAAATGCATAAATAAAGTACTTAAATAGCCTAGATTTATAAAATGCATACAAAGTTCTGGATTTAGAAAGAATTTGAAACAAACACGCAGTATTCCTGTAGTAGACGATTTCTTTCAGCATTCTACGTTGATGGTATGGCATACAAAAACAGACGCTTCCAAACCCAAATGTCTGACAAGCAACCAATGGAGAAAATGTAAGATCATATCCTTTTGATTATCTGCAACTTCCCTCATGCAGTGCCTAACAGCAAGCTCAGTACGTGTCTGTTTTTTTATAATTATAATGTCACCCAGAATATAAACTATCACAGAGTTAAAATCCAGCATAACAGGTCCAGGACCAGTGCTAAAATCAGCACGTTCCTTCGTTTTACCACGTCCAAGAGTGCTCACTTCCTGCTATACTAAGCACCAGGCGGCCTGGATGGGTGGGTTGATAGCAACTGAGAGTTGCCCAAACTGGGGGAAACTGACAGCTGTATCCTAGCCTGATAGCAACTGAGAGCTTCCCAAACTGGGGGAAAACTTGACAGCTGATGGGGGCCTTATCCTAGCCTGATAGCAACTGAGAGCTGCCCAAACTGGGGGAAACTGACAGCGTGTATCCTAGCCTGATAGCAACTGAGAGTTGCCCAAACTGGGGGAGACTGAAGCTGTGGGCCTATCCTAGCCTCATTCATTCCCCCTCGAATCCCTGCACTGAGAAACTGTAAGTGCACACAGGATGAGAGGTTTGTGTGTATGGCAGTTTTCAAGTAACCCTCCATACTCCAACTTCATGTGATTTTTTTTTTCTCTCCAAACTTTGGGAGAACAGGTTCTTATGTGGAAAGCTTTCCATGGATGTAGGCCATCTAAACATAGCACTTAAAGCAAAGCATTCTGAAATAAGCCTTGACGCTTTGCTTTAACATCAATAACTGCCAAAGTTTTGGCCTGGGCGCGATATACAGTTTACTGAACAACGATACCACTTACATGATACACCACCTGGAAGGTTTTACAATTCTTCTACTTGACTTTACCTACCCAGAGATGGAGACAGGTAAAAAAAAAAAAGGAAAACAAAGACGTGACTGTACTGATTACAGAGAAGCAGCTGAAGCCGAATACAACTTAGCGAGATGGCCCAGGCCACAGTCTCTGGCAGTTACTGATGAAAGCAAAAGGCCAAGGCCTACTTTGAAATGTGGAGATTAAACTCAGCCAAGGAAAACTCTCGGCATAACAACTAGACTCTCCATCTTAAAAAGGGAAAAAAATCCTCTGAAGTTGGAATGTGGCTGCTTGTTGCGGTTTGACACCTTAACGCAAACTTCTCATCCAGTGTGTGGTCTCCCAGAGATTCCCAAGCGTGATGAGAGGAAGAGTGCATCATCTAGGTGATCTAGAGTCTAAAGCTGGGGAACGCCCAACAACAACATAACTACACAAAGAAGACAACAGTCCACAGGCTGCTACAAGGAACAATAATCAACACAGTCACAACTACAATAACCCCAATCAGTACAAAAGCACAAACATACAATGCTGCTCGTGGCACAGAATAAACATGAGCTCGTCACAAAGAAAATCACTTTGAATGCATTACATAGAGCAGAGGACCAGGACATAAGCTCTTCGTTCCAAAGGATCGCTTCCTTCCAGAACATTCTCAAGAGCGGTCAACGCCACGACGTTACAGCAAAGCGCGTGCATCTCACGTACATTTGCCTAATGGTCTTTTCCCTCCTAGCTTAGTCTGACCACTGTGTAATTATCTCCTTCTCACTCTCCTCCCCACCACCACCATCGCCCCCCCTCCTCCCCCAATCTCATCCGGCCATGTCTCCCTCTCTTTGCGCGGTCGTTCGTTCAGGACTGCAGAGCTAACTTCAGCGCCTGAGATAAGATGACCACCCCTTTGTCAATTTGACGTCACATGATGCCACCACGGGGCCAAGATTGCCTTGTCGGTCTCTGGCCTGTCTTAGTTTATATATATATATATATATATATATATATATATATATATATATTATATATATATATATATATATATATATTATATATATATATATAAATTTTTAACCCTTATGTCAAAGCAGATTCCTCTGCATGAAATTCGGGCTGCCCTCCCCAGGGAGAGCGCGTCGCCACAAGTGCAGCACCTACCCATTACTTTTTTTCTTTTTCCTGTCTGCAACTGTAGATCTATATGTTTTACTATCAGAGTGGCTTTTTCTACAGAATTTTGCCAGGACAACCCCCTTGTTGCCGTGGGGGTTCTTTTGCGTGCGCTACATAGTGATGAGTAACACATGGGACCTCGGTATATCGTCTCATCCGAAAGACTAGCACCCAGACTACTATCACTCATGGTCTAATGAATGAGGGGAAATGTTTTGGGACCAAACGGAATTCGAACCACCGCACACTCCGACCCGCACTTTTCGCTTTCTAGGCAGGCGTGTTAACAACTTGACCACCGATCCACTGGTAACTGTCTGTCTGGTAAGTGGCAACGTTTTGATATCACGCCATATATGAAAGGTTACTTTAAACAGAACAATAAGACCATGATCTACAAACTCAATCCATTCATTTTCCAGATTGACAAGAGTACAAGCATAAATGTGGAGTGGAGTTTCTTTTTCTTTTTTCACAAAAGACATAATGCGCCCCCCCCCCCCCCTCCACTCTCTCTCTCTCTCTCTCTCTCTCTCTCTCTCTCTCTCTTTCGCTCTCCTCTCTACTCTCTCTACACTCTCTCTCTCTTGCTCCTCATAGATACCCCTACATACCCGAGAGAGAGAGGGAGAGAGAGAGAGAGAGAGAGAGAGGAGGAGAGGAGAGAGAGAGAGAGAGGAGAGAGAGGAGAGAGAATGAGAGAGAGGGAGAGAGAGGGAGAGAGAGAGAGAGAGAGAAAAGAAGACACAGACACACAGACACACAGACACAACACACACAGGGGGGCATACACTATGAATAAAAGAGGCAGGTTCACGACCCTCGCCATCCATCATGCTTGTGTGGGCTTGGTCAGTAACCTTTCCAGCTGATACTGATCAAGATTTCTCAATACTTCCAAACCCACACGTCACCCTCCACCCCCCCCTACCCCTTCCTTTCATTGGACTCTCCTCCTCCCTTTACTTTCAATTTCACCCGAAAGGTCTCTCTTCGACTGACTGGGTGTCTGAGTATGTGATTACCAGACGTTTGTCTAGCTTACATAGTCTACAAAATAGGGTCACTAACCCTCAGTTGGATACATTTCTTAACGCTATCAAACGTCCAATAAACTGTGACGCTCCACCACGAAAAACGTCGCTTAACATGTCACCCATTTTCCGCTAGGAGCCATTTCAGGCAGGTGGGGTCAAGTTGTTATTTTGAGATTTGATTTATACCCTGTAATGAAATATCAAGACGTAACCTTTTTTATTTTGCCTTAAAACATGTTTTTGAAATGGCCAAGCTCTCATTCCGACACCTTTTAGTATGCTAAACTTGTCAATATCTCATTTTGTCATTTTCTGCAGTCTATGATTTCAAATGTCACGTTTTGATAGAATTGTCAATTTTCATCTGTTTTTTTGTGTTGATAGCCATTTCTTTGCAGATCAATAACAGCCAATAACTAAAAATGACATCAGTCCAATGCGACTCGTTATGTGGTGGACGTCACAATTATTCGTTCTGCGAAGACTTGAAACAAAGGCAATATCATCAGAAAGGAGAACGATGAGAATCAGCGCCCAAACAAGAAAACATCCCCCCAAAAAACAACAGCAAAACAACAAAAACAACAACAAAACACAACCAGCAGGCAAACAAATATACGAACAAAAAATCCCACTCAGTTTCACTGACTTGAAAAACAAGCATCATCTGATTATAAAAAACAAATCAAACGAGGCTTTCAATTTCAGAGATAAGGCAAAAACTGAGATATGAAAACACGGGGAATACTGAAACAGCCCAAACTGGTGCTCTAAATACTGTAACATTAATTCATGGCCGGTTCGGTTTGATTGGATTTGGTTGGGGATTTTTAATCTTGGTACTGGAATCAGTGGTAGAGACAAAGAAATAGCTAAACACCTAAGACATAAGACACGCGATATACGTTTCTTTTTTGGGTTGCTGCTGTGCTGTCTCTCTGATGATATGTGATGTGCGCATTTTATTACTTATGTTCCGATTCTCATTTCCTCCAAATGAAACTATAAACCGAGGTTCAAATGAAACACATACATAACCTGCGTATAATTAGTTGAAACTTCATCAGATTCTGTTGTCTGTTGAAGAGTAGATCGACAGAAAGAATGATGCTAAGCTCTTTACATCTCTGTGACCAACGGCAGCATAGCACTGAGTTGTGCAATATCTCTACTAATACAGACGTAGATGAGTGTGCCTGCTGGCATTCATTATAACGAATTCAAAGTTTGTGAATATCTCAAAGCATCGTACAAGGATAAACATTTCTGCGATAAAACAAAACATACTCAAACAAGGTTTTTGGTGGATATACTTGCTCACTGTCACAGCTGCGTGTTTTCAGAATCATGATCTTTGAACCACGCCTTCTGCTTTGTGAATTATTGATGTAAGTAGGCCAAAGCGATTGTCAAATATTGATGTAAGCAAGGTGCCAAGGTTCACATTAAAAGCTATTATGCTTTGAAATGTTACGTGGGGAATGTTTTCATCCATGGCATGACAAGCTCTTAGCAGATAGCTTGTTCTTTCTACCAAAGGAGTAAAAATCCTCTGAAATCGAGGTGTGGCAGCCTATATAGTGAGATATTTAAAAACAACCATGCACACAAACTTCTCATCTAGTGTGTACTCTGTGACTTCTAGGTGTGATGAGAAAGACGGAGTGCACATTTTGGGTGACCCACTGGGCGTTAGACAGAGGAACGCCTAATAGCACAACAGCAGAATACTCCTAATCTTGTAATTATAAATAAGCTCAGGGCATGTAAGAAAAAGGCAAAATGATGTAAATTGTGTCTGCAGGACGGAGAGCCAACGGTAAATCCGCTAACATTGCGCTAAAGCTGCATGCCCGCTTATCTTGCAGCATATCTCACTTTTCTTTCTTTCTGTTTCCCAATGCATAATTTACACAGCTCTAACTACTGCCATTGTTGCTGCTGCCGCTGAGCTTCGCCTAAAGCTTCTGCTGTTCTTAGCCGACTGATTGACTGGCGGCCACTCTTTTCGCTGACACCACTGCCAACTTTTTCACGTAACCAGTGGTATCATGAATGCCATCGCTACAATGCTACGGCAACAACCACACAATAATCCCCACAATCGCTGACATAATCCTTACAGCATATTACCACTATATCCTCACGGTGCACTCACCTTCGCATCGTTAGGCCATTTCACACGAGTGACAAGATTCTAGTTTCTGTCGATCATCAAGGGCTACACGCTGTTTCTCTGTTTGATTTCTGTGTAAGTGTGCTTGGTTCAGGCTTTGCAATGCTCGCCGCTAACTTTTACGATGAAGAGATTAAAATGTATTCACTAAAGTAACAAAGACCTTAGTTCTCAGGACACTTGCAGGAACTAACAACTTCATGGAGTCAATTGCTGCATGTGTCAGGAGCATATAATTAGGTAAAAAGGTAAAGGTGTCCAATAACCTGCAGGTCGTAGGGGAGTGAAGGCATCAAAGACCTCAGCTTCTCTTAGGGGCCAGCATGTTGAGGGCGCGCCCATCTCCTCTCCCTCGCTGCCTTACCCTCCCTGACCCTAAAGAGGGCAGGTACCCATTTACAGCTGGGTGGGACTGGGGAACAGCTATACTCAAGCCAAGGCGCGCAAACGGTCACCAAACCAATTGGTAACCATGATCGATGCTGCTTAACCTTCGCTTGGGGAAAGTGGATGTTCTGACCACTGAGCTAGCCCGCTCCTATTAATTAAGAATCAAAATTCTCACAGTCGTTTGGTTCAAACAGAACTTTTCAAAAAATACAAGCATATAAAGCACACCAATCACGTTCATTTCATAATCCAATCCAATCATGTTATTTACAGTCCCGCCGACCACAGAGGCTATATCGGAGCTGTCACATCGTAAAATTTTTAATCTTAGAATAAAACTGTGCAACTACATATTAAACCAGGGTATAAAACCAGTTCTTCCTGTCCCGTCCCTATATCACAACACCCTTGTCGAAAATAAGGGTCAAAACCAGGACAGGTACCAAGCGTGTAGTAAAATACTTGTGCCTAATATCCTGGACATCTCGACACTCCAGAAGCGAACACTCCATTCTTTAATAAGATCACTACATATTCAACATGACAGTGATACACCCAAAGAATAAATGAATGAAGAATCTGAATAACTGAAGAGCTTTCATTCATATATTTGATTATATTAATTGCTAACTATATTATTCTCATTATTTTGAATTGCAAAATATGATCTCATTCTCTTACAATATAAGTGAATGCAGATGTAAACAGATTCAATTCAGATTTAACAATAACAAGCACACTAATAAACAAAAAACTGCTCGAAATATATCACACGGCCTTAGTATAACAACCCTATGCATGAAACAGACAGCATCACAGTTTTCTCAAGAATAATACAAGGAACACCTACCTAGCCTATCTATCCTCGACTCAAGCTCTATGTGTGTGCAAAGCCTTTAACCTACCCCCCCCCCCCCCCCTTTCCACCTACCCCCACCCCTTCCACCACGACCACAACCACCTACCCTGAACACGGTGAATTCAGCCTCTGTATTCCTTCCTCCTGCACAAGGCATCAAAGGTGGGTGGCATGGTGGTTGTGATAAAGGCGGGGTGGTTGTTTCTGCTGTTCTGCCTGACTGATTCTTTGCTTCTCTAAGCGCTGCCTGAAGAGGTTTAGACAGCCTGGCATGCTTTCTGTTCAAATTACTGACAGCTAGCTCGGCGGCACAAGTAAAGCAAAAAAACCCTCCTTATTACATAAAAATCGCATGTATTGTATTGTGGCAAGGGAAGGAAGAGAGAGAGAGAGAGAGAGAGAGAGAGAGAGAGAGAGAGAGAGAGAGAGAGAGAGAGAGAGGAGACAGAGACAGAGACAGAGACAGACAGAGACAGAGACAGAGACAGAGAGACAGAGACAGAGAGAGAGAAGAGACAGAGAGAGAGACACACAGAGAGAGACAGACAGACAGACAGACAGACACAGACAGACAGACACAGACAGAGATAGAAAGACAGAGGTAGACAGAGAGACAGAAGTAGACAGAGAGACAGAGGTATAGAGAGATAGAAAGACAGCGATAGAGAGACAGAGATAGAGAGACAGACAGTGAGCTTTCTCTGGATCATTCCTATTGTCCACACAGCTTTTTTTCTTACTGCAGCATGCTAGATAAGACCTTCAGTTCATTCTATGCTGTTTCTTTTACGCCAACTTATTTTCAACCCAAGAGCTACCCCCAGCTAAAGCTCTGTCAAATACTGATGGACGCAAGGCGTCAGAGCTGAGGTGGGATGAGTGAGACAGATCGCAGATTTGGGGTGACACTTCAGGGGGCTTAAACTAGGGAACGCTAAACAACAACAGCAGCAGCAGCAGCAGCAGCAGCAGCAGCAGCAGAAGAAGAAGAAGAAGAAGAAGAAGAAGAGGAAGAACAAGAACAAGAACAAGAACAAGAACAAGAAGAACAAGAAGAAGAAGAGGAGGAGGAAACAAAAAGAAGAAGCAACTTTTGTAACATCTGCAGCAGCACAGATGATGATAATTATCAGACAATGACACTGAAAAGGATCCAGATATCTTGATTTCGCTCACAATGTTTTCGACATCGATGACGATGCTAAATAAATAATAATAATAACGACGAAGATGATGGTGACGACCTACAACAATGACAACAGAAATTAATGTTAATAATGACTGACAGGAAGACGGTGATTAAATGACACATAAGTCAAATGACTAAGAGGAGGGCGGGGATGAGGGGCGGGGGGGGGGGGGGGAGTAGAAAGGGGGATAATCAGAAACAAATGTCCTGTATGTTGGGGCAATCGTCGGCGTATTGTTATCAAGTAACACCGAGGCACGATAGCAGACTATTAACAAATCATTTTGTTGTGGGGTCGGTCCTCTGTCATTCATTGTTTATTTGCCATTGGTTACGGAGAATAAAACGTGTATCAACAATGAAAATACAATTTTCTTTCCCATTTTGCATCTGTGTCTCTGTCTCTGTCTCTCTCTCGTCATCTGTTTCCCCCGGCACACAGTGGCCTACTCTTAGGATAAGCGGAAGAGGATTTAACGTGTGCGCAAGATGTTCTGCTTGCGTTCGCACACTGGGCCGCTCTCTCTCTCAGACTCTCTCTCTCTCTCTCTCTCTCTCTCTCTCTCTCTCTCTCTCTCTCTCTCTCTCTCTCTCTCTCTCTCTCTCTCTCTCTCTCCCTCCCTCCCTCCCTCCCTCCCTCTCTCTCTGCATCCCTCCCTCCCTCCCATAACAATGACAACCAGACTGGTAGTAACCATGATGAGGATAGTGGTTAAAACACAAGTGTCACATCTCGTGGGGCGTGTAATCACACACACAAAAAATATCTGGCTATGTTTGGGGCGAACGTCAGCGTAATGTTGTTAATGCCACGGTGTCAGGACAGCGCGCTATTAGCAAATTATTTGTTCTGCGGGGGCCACTGCCACACAGTCTGTTTATTATGCACTGCTTAGAGACCCCCCAAAAAAAGAAAAAATCTATCAGTGGTGAAAAGATTTTTTTTTTGGTCCCTTCGCAAACAGAGATAGAGGGGGGCGAGAATGTGAGAGAGAGAGAGAGAGAGAGAGAGAGAGAGAGAGAGAGAGAGAGAGAGAGAGAGAGAGAGAGAGAGAGAGAGAGAGAGAGAGAGAGAGAGAGAGAGAAGACTGAAGACTGAAATGATTTAATGACGTAAGCCTACAGCTCTTATCAAAGCACCAAAAATCGCCCCCCCCCCCCTTCCCTACACACAAAGATGCACAAACACACCACACACACCCATTACGACATAAATCTAGGCATACATCACATAGCCTACTGCAATAACTATGATCTCGCTGGCAGTATATGAATGGAAGAGGCCACCAACCCAATTCTTCATAACATAATATTGTATCTGCTAAGGTCTTCAATCAAAAATATTAATTTGACATTATCAACCATAGTCTTTATACAACTGCAGCCATATAATGCTTTTACTGTATGGTACATCTGCGTTTCAAACCATTATAGATGTATCTACTAATCTAGCAACATTATATAAATGTTCGGTGTCACTTAAAATGCCCAAGGATTGCTTTCCAAATTTCTTCTCATTGACAAATGACAAATATTTCTGTCTCAAATCCTCCGTAGCTTTACACATAAACAAAAAATGTACCTCATCTTCCAATCGACACTTACACATAGGACAGGACAGGTTCGGGATGAGGTCATTTGTGAAACGTTGCTTATGAATATTGATGTCAGATATACCAAGCCTGAAACGAATCAAAGAGTCTCGAATCTTTTTGTTTTTTATACAGTCGAAATATGGTTCAATAGATAAATCTGTTTTAAACAGTCTATACACAGAATATCTGCCACGCTCCATGATTCGCTCATGGCATCCTTGCTTCCAGCAATCCGACAAACGTTCTTTATACACACGTAGAAACCATTTCACATGTTCCACCCCCTGATTTAGCCAAACAAAACCAAATCCAAAGATACACAAATTCTTTTCAACATCTGAGACCCAGTTGCCCTTGCGATTATCGTTAATATTAAGGAGCATGTTGTAGGCCTTTCGTGGCAGTCTTTCATTTTCCATTCTAGTGAGACGGATCCAGAATCGAATTGTACTTACTTTTGCATCTATCCATATAGGTTGTCTACCAGTTTCACTATAGACCATGTCATTAGGTGTTTTAGACGAAACATTCAGTAGCTTTTTAAGCATAAACAAATGTACTGTTTCGATACAGCGTTCGTTTTGTGTTCCCCATAGCTCAGACCCATAAAGAAGCATAGATTTTATTTGGGAGTCAAATAATTTGAACACAATAGGTGGTGTAATTTCACCTAGGGCCCACATACTTTTGAAAATTTCAATGACTCCTGCCTTACCTTTTGCAATTTGTTTATTCAGTGAATGTGAAAAGGACAGTCGAGTACTAAGCCATATCCCCAGGTAGTTATATGCGTTAACAATTTTTATTTCTTTGTTCTTGTATAACCATCTTTCCCGGCTGGCAATGTAGCCACCATTTCTGAAGACAACAATATTTGACTTTTCTAGATTTACTGTGAGTTCAAGTTTATCTGCATTATCTGCTAGCAAGTTCAACTGATGTTGGAGACCTACAGGTGTAAATGAAATGAGTGCAACGTCATCTGCAAACAGTAAGATGATTAGTTCATAAACATCTGGAAACATTTGGGCACCGTGCTTTCCCTTGTTAAGAACATCCTCAGCTAATTCGTTTATAAGTAGTGAGAATAGTAAAGGGCTGGTTATTTCCCCTTGCTTTAGGCCCTTCTGCGAATACAGAAAATCAGTCACACCTTCACCATTACTACACCTGATACGATATTTCACAATCTGGTACATGCTCTGGATTGCATAAAACATTCTACCACTGAGACCATGTTTTAGGAGAATAGGCCAAAGCTTTGCATGCGATATGAAGTCAAATGCTTTTTTAAAATCAATAAAAGCAACATACAGCTTTTTGTTCTGTGCTAGGAATTTTTGGATAACTGCAAAAAGAGTAAATACATGATCAATTGTAGAGTGGTCCTTTCTAAAACCTGCTTGTTCTTCCCCAATACTTTCATTCTCTTCTATCCATGTAACCAGGCGCTTGTTAAGTACATAGCTGTACAACTTACTACATATATTTAAAAGGGATATTCCCCGATAATTATTTGGTTCATTTATGTTTCCCTTTTCCCTTTTTATGTGACACTAATTCAGATGGAGAGCTTGAAGCAAACAGTGACTATCTGTGAGATGGTGTTCCTTGTGAGATTTCTCCTGGCATGTGGGGACATCGAAGCAAATCCAGGACCAACACAACATGACATTGTTCGAAGGTTAGTGCAAAATGAGCTACTGTTGGCTAGTGTCACTCAGGAGCAAAACAAAGCACTTCAACGTGAAAAAACACTCACAGAAAACATTAATTTCTTGAAGGAAGAAGTTAATCGCCTTGAGCTTTTAGTGAGGAAAAACAATCTCAAATTCTTAGGCTTACATGAAGGCCCTAGTGACTCGCAAGAGATGTGTGCGCAGAAACTAGTTGACTTACTCAATGAAGCAGGACATTTTCAGTACCATTCTCCACCACTGACATCCAAGAAACAAACAGAATCAGGGGAGGGGGGCGGACTGGCCCTCGACCATTGATAGTACGGTTTTCCCAGTGGAGGGACAAAGTGGGAATCCTTCAAGACAGATCCCTGCGTGACAACCTGAGATCACATGGAATCCGTGTGGCAAACGACCTCACACGACAGCAGTCAGCACAGCTAGCCGACCTACGGAAACAAGGTATTCATGGATATTTCATCAATGGCAAGCTCAAAACGACGCATGGTACACGAGGTAGGAATTTCCTTTCAACACCCTTGAACAGACAAAGTGTTTCCCCAAACTCCATCATCAGGAGCAACACAGACAAAAGCAGCAACCTGCACCATGAAGGAATGTATAGCAGCAGACACCCCATGGGCCCCAACACAGAGAGTCACAGGATAGATTGTGAAGTCGAAAGTTTCCTGGGTGACAATGGTGCCCCCTATCCAGCTGACCTGACCAGTGCCGCCATGACTCCATGCCCTCCAGTGAATGCAGACTTCAAAGACAGAGCCTTCAGTGCACTGTACGAACCTGTATCCAGCACGGAGTGCTTCTCTGATGACACAGTCTCTGCCTCTGCTGCCTCTACTGGAAGTGAGACTGGTGATACTGGCTCAAACTATTCAGAACCAGATTTTGAAGAGATGAGCATGGTGACGTGGAAAACAGCAGAAGATGAGATGCCAGAGGAATCAGACCAGGAATTAGATCCGAATCTCATGAGTGCTAATCTCAGTAGGGCCCATCTCAACATGGAAAGTGGACTTGCAGATCAACAGCATCAACAGGAAAATCCTTGTGCACACTGTAGACCATCACAGACAAGTGTTCTTACAAACCAACCACAGGTAGGGAATGATTTCCACGTGTGCCAGGGACAGTGTCAGGAGCATACCTTCAAACAAATAAGCCATCCGTTTGCAGCAGCTGATATGGACTTCTTCCAATGTCAGAAGACTGCCCACCAAGACCCTTGTCAGTCCACAG
>CM060334.1:24847272-24853071 GCA_030674155.1 Stramonita haemastoma | reverse complement strand
GAAGACACGGGGGAAGAAGACCCTGTGAAGGCATCCCATCAAACCAGAAGCAGACCCACACCAAACAGAGAAGAGCGCAACTTATGAAAGATGTTCTGATGGGACAAAACCAGACACATGCTATGCCAGGTGAACTCCAGCCTAGTGAGGCTGTTTCTTCAGACCAAAGACATCCTGATGCCAGTTTGAAGCAAAGCCTACCCCAGAAGGATGCATTTTCAGGTCGCAGCTTTACCATGCCCAAGCCCAAAAGGAGCCAGACAATGGAATGTGTCCCTCCACACCAATATCAGCCCCAGCGTCATCACTACATGGCATCAAGGAAATCTCAACCCAAAGAGGGCAGTTTTCTAGACCAGAATCAATGCCAACTTGGGCTAGGAATGAACCAAGAAAGAGAAGGTTCCAGTCAGAAAAGGCATCAACCCCAGATCAACTTTCCAACCCAGAGCCAACTCCAGACAGGGACAATGACAACCGGGTCTTACAGCACCGTGAACACAAATCGGGGCCCTGATGGTACGTGTCTGACACAGAGCCAACCCCATGCTGAGCATGAAAGGGAGCAGCACATGGAAAGTGTACTACTAGACCCGCCTTGGACTGAACCATCTCAGCAGCAACTGCAAGAGAAAACAGCAATGGACCGGTCCACAGAGGTGGACTCACTGGAAAAGGACCAGTTGTGGGAGCATGCTTGCACAGGACAAGACCAGCTACAAAGAAGGACTTTGACCAGCCAGCAACAGCCCCACTGCAGTGCCTCCTCAGATCTGGACCAGCGCAAGGAAGACCCACAACTAGCCATTGTCTACGGAATAAACAGACTTTGCCTGATCAAACGCCACTATTCTCTGCGTTCCCCAGTGACCGTACCTTTTCTGTCACTAGTCCAGTGCCTACGATGGAAGGGCCCGCACAAGAAAAGACAACGCCAGGATCTCAGCCATCTGATGTCCAAGCTGACTACGCACACGAGCCAGCCAGAACGCAATTACCAGTATGTCCAGGGAACAACACATACAGTGAAGCAGTCAGATGCGTGCCCTCGACCAGAGACACAGAGAGTGAGGTGCCTGTGCCAGCTGAAGATGCTCCAGACCCAGTCTGCCAGCCATCAAGGAACAAAAGCCCTGATGTAGCCACATCAACACTGAATGCCATGGCAACTACCTTTTCACCAAGACAGATGCGTTGTCAACGTGCTTGTACTTACAAGCAACCTGGTATCCAGTCCTGGCTAGCGCCCAAAGCAAACACAAGTGCGAAAAAAGTTGGTAAAAGAACAAAAAGAAATCTGACCAATGTCACAAGAAAGACTACTGCTGCAGGAGCTAAAAGATAGGATGGAGGTCAAGGCCCAATGCGTGCTGAAGTAGCTTCCATTTCTTTTTTGTCTTATAATATTGGAGGACTCACCTCAAAGCTTAATGATGCTGATTTTATTCAATATGTAAATAAGTTTGACTTTGTATGTCTCGTGGAAACATTTGTTTCCGATGTTACAACAAATGTATTTTCAAATTTTGTAATGTGTGTTTCGCCTGCAACTAAGGTAGGAAACTTAGGCAGAAAGTCTGGTGGTGTAATAGTTTTGGTTAAAAAGACCTTTCAAAACTTTGTTGAAAGAGTTGAGTCTAATAGTAACAATATTATTATTCTAAAACTTTCAAAAAAATTGTGTGAAAGTGATCATAACATTTTTCTTGTGTTTTTGTATTTGCCACCTATAAACTCACCTTACTATACAGTTACTGACTTTAATGATGGTATTGAAATTCTTGAGTCATGCCTGCTCCAGATTATTGAGCACAATCAGGATGCTGCATTTATTATTTCTGGCGATTTTAATGCCAGAACGGCAAACAATCAGCCAATCGAAAAGCAGTCTTTTTATACTTCCAAACAATGGAAAGATGATCTAGATACAGTACAATACAGAAATTCCCAAGACCAGGGAGAGAACGATTTTGGTAGAAGGCTGTTAGATTTATGCTCTTTTTATGAACTGTGTTTTCTTAATGGTAATTGCCAAGGGGACGAACAAGGTCATTATACATTTATTTCTAGCATGGGCAGTAGCGTAATAGTTTATTTCATTATATCACGGGCGATTTTTGATTTGGCAATGACCATGAATGTTGGAGAACAGATTTACTCACAACATATGCCAATAACATGTAACATTAGGACCAGGAATGTTCCTGTTTCTCATTCTCCAAGCACCCAAAACATTGTTATAGAGAAGCTTGTATGGGATATTGGGAAATTTGATGTATTTAAACAGAACATCTTAAAACGTAAAGATAAGCTTGCGCTAGCAGCAACGTTTGTCAGTTCTAGTATCAATGAAGCAGTAAGTATGTTTACATCAGTTATGGTAGAAGCTTCATCTTGCATGCAAAAGAAAGTTATAATTACTGACCAGAGACCAAAACAGAAATGGTTTGACAAAGAATGCAGAAAGGCTAAGATAATCACTAAACAATCACTTAGAAAGTATAGAACAATTTATTGTGATGGAAATAAAAATGACTATCTTGTAAAGAGAAAAGAGTATAAAGAGTTGCTAAGAAGAAAATCTGAGGCCTACAAAAATGATATGAAAAATAAGATAATGAATAGTATGCATGATCCCAAAACTTTCTGGTCTACTTTAAAGTCAATTTCTTCAAAAAGAAATAAGAAAAGAAATATCATATCTAAAGAAGATTGGCTGAAGCATTTTGCAACAGTATCGGATGCAACAACAGGTAGCCCTCAAAGCAAACAAATAATGCAGGATGGATGTGACCAGAGTGCAGATTTTAATTTGCAGTTGAATAGAGAGATTGAGGCTGATGAGGTTTTGGCGGCTATTAGGCATTTAAAATGTAATAAAGCTGGTGGTCCGGACACTCTGATTCCGGAAGTGTTCATTTACTCTGCTGAGGCCATAGCACCTTTTCTAACCACTGTATTTAATCAAGCCTTTGTTACTGGGCAGTTTCCTAATTTGTGGACAGAAGCAATTATTCAGCCACTCCATAAAAAAGGGAGAGAGAGAGAGAGAGAGAGAGAGAGAAGAGAGAGAGAGAGAGAGAGAGAGAGAGAGAGAGAGAGAGAGAGGGGGGGGGGGGGAGAGAGAGATTTTTATTTGAGGGATAATAGAACAAGCGCCTAAGTGGATTTTTTTTTACATTCAGTTCACGTGTGTGTGCAGTTTTGTAAATTTTGACATTTTCTGCCACAGACACACATTAGTATACTCTCCCAAAAGTCAAAACAGGTTTAAACATGTATGCAAGATGAGTTTTCTCTCCCTCCCCCTCCCTTCCTCTCTCTCTCTCTCTCTCTCTCTCTCTCTCTCTCTCTCTCTCTCTCTCTCTCTCTCCTCTCTCTCTCTCTCTCTCTCCGATGATAACGATGACAACAAGAACGGTACTACAGAGTTTAAAATATAAATGCCACATCTCACGGGGGCGTGTATTCACCCCCCCCCCCCCCCCCCCCACACACACACACACACACACACACACACAACACACACCACACACACACACACACACACACACACACACCACACCACACCAGACACACACACACACACACACACATCACACACACACACACAACACACAACACACACACACACACACACACACACACACACACACACACACACACACACACACACACACACACACACACACACACACACACACACACACGCACACATCTCTTGCTACGTTGGGGCAAATGTCATGTCGGCATGATGTTATTGGTGACACTGTGTCACGAGAGCCAACCTTTAGCAAAGCATTACTTCTGGGGGAGTCTATCACTCAATCTGTTTATTTCGATTTGGTTACAGAGGTAAAAAGCGTGGATCAACAATCAAATTTTTTTTCTTCTCATTTTGCATCTTTCTCTGTCTGTCTGTCTGTCTGTCTGTCTGTCTGTCTGTCTGTCTGTCTGTCTGTCTGTCTGTCTGTCTGTCTGTCTGTCTCTCTCTCTGGTGTGTGTGTGTATGTGTGTGTGCGTGTGTGTGTTGCGCGCGCGCAGGTGCATGCCTGCCTCTGTGACACCGTGTGTGTGTGTTGTGTTTTGTGTGTGTGTGTGTGTGTGTGTGTGTGTGTGTGTGTGTGTGTGTGTGTGTGTGCATGTGTAAGTGTGCGTGCGTGCCTACATTCGTGGTTGCGTCAAATGCATTTGCGTATGTGAGCCTTCATGCCAGCATCTATATGAACAAAGGTATAAACATGAGTGTTTGCATTAAAGAATTTTTTTTTTAAAGTAAAGCAAAGCAGGCATGACAGAAAACAGCCACAAGAAGGAGGGAAAGAAAAGAATCACACACACACACACACACACACACACACACACACACACACACACACACACACACACACACATACACACACACACACAACCACACACACACACACACACACACACACACACACACACACACACACACACACACACACACACACCACACACACACACACACACACACACACACACACACACACCAAAGCTATAAAAAGTAGTTAGCACTGACAGTGACATTTTCCATTCCATGTTCCGCAGCTTATATAAAATTTCCAGGGACTGGCCAAAATTACAGCCAATCAAACAACAGACGGTAGCTGGCAGCTCACAGCAGGCAAAAATAAACATGAAATGTGGTGTCGGGCGAAGCTCTAATTGTTTACCAGCTTCCGTAAATGTCAGAGATAAATAGCTCCTGGTGATTTAAATCTTGCCATTGAAACCTGGCCGGGTGCGTATGGTCCCAGTTATTAACTTAAGAACTGTGGTTCTTGTAGTTACATTGGTGGAGTACTGTAATGTAATGGAAGGTGACACTTAAAATGCTTTTATGGCAACATAGCCCAAAGCGCTACAACACAATAACACAGTTATTAAGTTACCCTCATGAAATTAACGACGAAAGTATGACAGGAAAAAAGATGACAACTATGTTGTTGACGAAAATGGAAACATGCCATACCAAATTCAGTAAAGAAAAGTTTGTCAAAATAGCACTATAAGAGTAAAAAAATATATAAGCAATTGCATAGCATTCATACATTCAGTCACTCAGGATCATTGTTGCAATCATTTACACAAACACACATGCACTCACAAACATAAACGTCTACATACACAGGCATACCCGAGCACACGTGCTGGCGCCCGCTCGTTCAAACACACTAACACACACACACACACACACACACACACACACACACACACACACACACACACACACACACACACTTATGCCCATGACAGATATCGACTCCTTCACTATAATCTTCATATTCCTGTTCTCTGGAATGTACTTAGTAAAAAACATTCCAAATTGTCCATGTAAAATGTAAGAGAAACTCGTCATCCCCTCTCCACCCCAAACTTTATGCTGAGAGAGAAGGGAGGGGGGGGGGGGTTGCAAAGCGAAGCAAGGCAAGGCAAGGCAAGGCAAGGCAAGGCAAGGCAGAGCAGTTTCATTTTGATAATGAATAAGCACTTTTGTGATTTCTTAAATGAAGTCTTTCCCATTGACAGATTAACCTCATGATACTTGCAGACATACTAACAAACTAGCAACAAGAACAATGCAAAAGCAAAATAAACCCAAAAATCCCATGAACCCAGAGAGAGAGACATAGAGAGAGACAGACAGACAGACAGGACAGACAGACAGACAGACACAGTGAAGCAGAGACCGAGGAAGCACAAACAAAACCAATGCGCACATAAGAGGCTGTCTGCTTTGACAGGCATTGTTCTGCTCTGTGTCGGAGAGCTGAC
>CM060334.1:24837272-24842272 GCA_030674155.1 Stramonita haemastoma | reverse complement strand
ATGTTTAGTAAGCCTGTTCTTCACCTTGCAACTACCTCTTTGAGAAGCTTTTTTTGTGAGTGTGCGTTACACTACATCTCGGATTTGCCTGGAAGATTAAGAATGGAGCTTGTTTTTACGATGTTGCAGGTCATCCTGCATGCACACTTATAACAGCCTTATTTTTCTATGTATTGTTCTGTAATACTTTACTGCTACACAACTTTCAGTTACAGTAGATTTCTCTGCGTGACATTTGGGCTGCATTGTCCGGAGACATGCCTTCGCCACAAGAGTAGCACCGCCTATGTTTTCCTGTCTGTATGCATGTGTATTCGTTTCCCAATGAAATGACTTTTTTCTTTCTTTTTTGCAGAGAAAACTCCGTTGTTGCCGAGGGTTATGCCGTGGTCACACAGGATTTACACTCATCATCTCATCTGAAGGACTTGTACCCAGATCACCACTTAAGGTCTAGTGAATATGGGGAGGAGGGAGTAAGTTGAATCATGGATCAACCTGCGTTTCCCACATTTTTTAAATGGTTGCATTACCACTACACTACCAATCAACATCCCTTACATCACCTGTCCACTTGCCCCTAAACCGCCGATGCACTAAGATTTACCAGAAAAAGTGCAAATGCACTCTGCTGAGGAAACCAGCCTCCAACAACAACATTCTTTTCCTCCATCCTAAAGCTTTATATAACGATACCTGCCACTGGCAGGAAAAGAGCCAATCAAATCAAGCGAGACACTAGCTGACATTCACAGCACGGGGAAATACACATTGCCTACCTAGATAGGCTGAGTTCCAATTTGGTTTTTTATCCGCTTCCGAAAGTGTACGAGATAAAACGCCAACGATAACATAAATTCTTACACTGGTTCACACTTCATCCTTGTTTCTTACACACACACACACACACACACACACACACCACACACACACACACACACACACACACACACACCACACGACGCACACACACACGCAGCAACACACACACGCACGCACGCACACACACACATACACACACGTGCGTGATACACTGTGTGATGTCTCTCCCTGTGGAAAGTAGCCTGATTTTTAGACAAGAACATCTACTGAAAGAAAATAAGCGACAAGTCATTTAACTGCAAGTTTCGGGAGGGGGGTTATTTCCCCCAAAACACTCAAAAAGATGACTAACATGCACTCAAAACTATAAAGATGTTAATGCCCGCTTTCTAAACAACATCTTTTTACTGCCTGATAATGATAAAAAAAATGTTGCTCTTTCAATATAGATGTTCACCATTCTTGCGACAATGCTTGAACTATGTTAATTAAACTGCACAATTTTCACATAATCAACAATCACAGAAATGACATCAACTTTTCTGAAATCTCGTTGCACTTGCCAACTAATCTGGCAGTGTATCCTACAGCTACACCCTTTCCTTCAATCAAGTCTGTTACAGGCTACAGGATTACGTTACAATGGTTGTAATTGTTAGCTTTTGTGCCACACACAGGACAGGGAAAGGTTCTTGGCATCGTTTTTCTCTGCTGGCTCCTCTCTCCTCCAGAAATTACAGCCAATTCTTCTGCCTAACGGGGGTGCCGTCAACAACGTGAGCATACTACCAACACTTGCGCCACACCTGACGCGAGTTAACTATATTACATAACAACTTGGCCCATGCCAAAACTTTTTGTCATGATTATACTGATGTAAGCTACGTGTGTGTCGAGACCTACATTTTAAAAAGTTGTTAAGTTTCGTAAGCGACGTGTGTATCGAGACCTACATTTTATAAAAGTTGTTAAGTTTTAAAGCTTGTGTGTGTGTGTGTGTGTGTGTGTGTGTGTGTGTGTGTAGCCAGCGGGTAGACCTCCTGAAGAGTCATAGGCACAGGAGAAGATCAGGTACTACGCGTTCTACCCAGTATCACTATGTAGTTTAGTGCGGCAAGAAAACATAAAATAATAAGAGGAAAATGTTATGTTTTTGAGATCGTCTTCAAGGAAGACATTTCTCAGCACAACATCATGCACTCTTGTTTAAAAGAGAAAAAAATCCTCTAATCTGCACTGAAGTCGAAAAATAGCTGCCTATATTATGGCGAGATACTTGAAAACACTCATTTAAACTAATTCAGTGTGTACTTACAGTCTCACAGCAATTCCCAGAATGAGGAGAAAGAGTCAGTGAAATTTCAGGGTGACCCTCAGAGTGTTAAGCTGGGGAACATCCAACAACATGTACTCACTCACCACGACTTCTGTCACTCTGTTATAATGATTCTGCTGCCCTTCCTCCTAACACCTCTCTCCCCTCCACCTAACACCCCCCACCCCACCCCCTCAGTTCTGTGCACATGGCCCCTTCACGGTGTGATTAAGCCCAGAATGCGTCTGATGATATGCTTAGTTGACTCCATTCCTGCTCAGACAGATGTAGTCTACCAGGGAGATTTCTCTATACAGTATGACAGACATCTCGGTGCAACGTCTTTGTTATGTAAAATCTACAGTCTTACTTAGGCATTGCAGGTGAGGGGTGCTTTGGGAGGTTTGGGGGATGAAAAGTAGAACTTAAGAATCATAAGGCAAAGTGATTTAAACAACAATAACAGCAACTACTATCACCACCACCACCACCACCACCACCACATAAAAAACATTTTCAACATTAATTTTTTGCAATGTACCTAATCAAATTCTGTTTATAAGGCCTGTCTCGTATTCATGTATTCGTATTTACACATTCATGTCCCAGTCTAGTGTTGTACCAGCTCACGGTCTGTTGATCAACCTGACTGGTGTTACAAATGTAGATCTAACCACACCGTCAGTACGATTCTTGTCAGTCTTGATTCCATGTCACTTTTCGAGATAGTTTTTCTTCAATGATAAACCCTTCGCAAAAATTCTAAGCTGATGACAAAATGAATCCCAGATTTTACAATAAGCACCCATAACAGCAACTATTATTCCGGACTGTCACAGACCTTAAAACAAAAAATAAAATAAAAGTATATACTGAGATGCGCGTTCTTTTGAACTATTGGCGTATCGCACAAAGATTAATAGTAGTTTTTTTATCAGTGTGTGAATGCATCTAAGTTGAAATTATAAAGTTTCTTAAAAAAATATCTTCTAGCGGACACATAATTCGATCAACGCAGAAGAGTGCACTTGCATGATAAAACGTAATAGCTGTTGTAGTATCATCTGATCATCGAGTCTTAAATAACAGCGATTGCAGATTTCTACTTGACGATGCTTGTTTTGTGTACATTCATTTAGGAAACCAGTTTGAAAGTATTACTTTGACCAGGAAATGCGTTGGAGCGAACATAAAGCAACAACTGTTGACTTTTAAAAATATTAACAAGACTTAAAAGGTTATATGTTTATTAATTAAATAATTTCTTCTTCCTTTTTTCTGTTTGATGTGTAAAATTCAGCGAATTTCGAAGTCCTGATGTAGTCATAAAAAATTTGACGTGCGTTACATCTCCGTGTTGATTTCTGTAACAAAAGGATTGTGTGATCTCAGTATATCAAAAGAATTCTAAAATATATCTTCCTTCGAATATTTCTTTCTGTGCTTTTTTGCGAAGATTCAAAGGAAATTTGATGATGGTAGCTTTGTGTTTTTTTCATTTACATCATACGTTGTTGCTGTTGAACATATATTCTCATGATCACTGTGAATAAAAAGGGAATAACAAAACAAAAACACCAAAAAAATATTTTAACACGCATCATTATCATCTTCAGAGAACAAAGAAGATGATGCAAATAGTCATAACGTTATGGTGGATAGTGATGATGACGGTGATGGTTGCAGTGGCAAAAGAAAAAAATGACAACTGTGATGATGACAATACCGAACCTACTAGGACACAAACCGAAACGATTCTCGAAAAGTTGTTTTGAATATCACTTTTACTTGATTCGAACCAGCATCAGGATAAAAAGAAAAGGCCGATTCATGATTTTTAGCAGGTGCACAGGTCATAGTCTGTCCCACTGATCCAGTCTATTCATTTAATAAAAGCTCATGCTAATAGATGAATTGAGTGTATACATGTAGGAACCCATGAATTATGGTTGATGCGTCCGTGCGTGAGTGTGTGTGTGTGCGTGAGTGTGTGTGTGTGTGTGTGTGTGTGTGTGTGTGTGTGTGTGTGTGTGTGTGTGTGTGTGCATGAGTGCGTACGTGCGTGCGTGTGTGCGAGCGTGTGTGTGCGTGCGTGCTGCGTGCGTGCGTGTGTGTGGTGTGTGGTGCTGGTTAGGGAGTGGTTGAGGGGAGGTTGAGGGGGCACACACTCGCCCACACACTCGCATGCATAAGTGTACGTGCACGCGGTGTGCGTGCGTGCGTGCGTGAGTCTGTCGGTCTCTATATGTCTGTCTGTCTGTCTGTCTACCTGTCTGTCTATGTCTATGCCTGCGTGCATGTGTGCCTGCTTGATCGTGCACTGACCAGTTCTGATCTTCTTTGACACTGTAGGTGAACTGGTAAACTGTTACATACAACTCATCACGGAATCACTTTTAAACAAAAAGGGGGAAAAAGGAAAGAAAGGTAGAAAAGAACAGAAAATAAGCCAAAGAAAAACTGCCAGAAAAAAAGAAAAGAAAAGACAAGAGGACGAATGAAGGAAAGACAAGATAAGAACAAAAAAGAAAACACTACCACCACCTCACAGACACACACTCCAAATATAGCCACCTCCCCGCAAAAAAACAACACCAACAAACAAACGATTTTCCATTCCATATCTTCAAGCCTACTACATAAGGCCAGGCTGCCTGCTATTGGCGGGATTACACACCAATCAAATTACACCAGACATTGGCACATGAACATGCCACACGGAAGCAATCTCGTTAAGAGTTGGGCTCAGTGCCAATACTTCATCAGCTGCCGAATCAGTCTGTGAAAACTAGCCACTGATATTGATAACTTCTATTTTGCTTCTCCCATTGTAGTTTATTTTAGTGCCATTGTAGTTTATTCT
>CM060334.1:24824772-24832272 GCA_030674155.1 Stramonita haemastoma | reverse complement strand
AACTGAGTAGGGTGATTTTATTTACTTTTTACATGACTAAAGGAATACACTGGGTTTTATCTTTGAAAATCTTCAACAGTTTTTTGCCCATTGACGCGAAGTTGTTTTTGATTATGTATCATATTTCAATAATAACAGTTCAAACACTATCTGTGAAGCATTTAAATGTTCCTCGGCGTTCATTTACGTATGTCTTAAGATAACAATACCTTACTCCAGTACACAATCTACACATATAACCTTTTAAGTCTTAGTCTAAATATTTTTTTAAAAAGTCAAATAGTTGTCTGCTTTATGTTTCGCTGCCGACGCAAATGTTCCCCTGGTTCAGAAAGTAATAAGATTCTTCAAAACTTTGTCCTTCTCCTTAAACAATGAATGTGTACACAAAACAATAGCATCTGTAAGTAGAGAGGACTCTTAAAATCCTAAGCAAATGAGCGCTGTTACTATAAGAAGGAATCGACGATCAAGAATGAATTCCACCATATCACTAGGCCTATTTACCGTCTTTCATTTCATGTAAGTTGCAATCTTTCTGTCGTTGCATACCTGGTAATTTTCCTATCAAAATCCTGCTAGAAAGATTCATTTTTTCAAAAGAAACTTTATAAAATGTCAAACGTTTACGAATGTATTTTCACACCAGTGAATAAAAAAGAAAAGAGTCGTACTAAGTATAATCTTGGTGCGAATACGCACAATAGTTTCTCAACAAAAGAACGCGTCATACTCACCACTCACTAGCTACTTCATTACTAGAAAGCCTCAACACACAGCAAGTTGATCATAAACCAATACAGAAGTCAAACACCGTAACACATAAAACTTTCAACTTTTTCCCACCGAGATACACACTATCCCACAGTATACTACTTTCCTCACCAATTTAGCACAGAAGTCCGCCAACGAGGATAGAAACATGTGTTTCTGCCTGTTTCCGAGTGCCTTGCCGGACGCCGATAGAGAAGCAGCAGCACTGCGGGCATCATCGCAGCAGCGTACAGGTCACTGTTTTATCTTCCTTGATACACCATCATCCCCCCTTGAGTTTTCGGACACTGTGATGGTTCTGTACCCACGGCCGGTGTCTGATAACACTGGGAATGCCTGCATGGCTTCTAGCGCTGGGTTCTGCTGACTTTGCCTTTGCCAATACAGACAGACAAGTGGAAGAACCTGGCGCCCGCTTCTAGTCGTAGTAGTAGTCAGATGGTTTCCTTGATGTTCAGTCTTTTTCCCCCCGGTATGCTGGTAAGGAGATGGCTTGTAGGGGGCCGAGGGTCAAGGTGTGGGTTTATGGCCACTTCAAGGTCCCACTTGGAGCCAGTGTTGGGGTGAAGTGTCTTCTTCGTTCAGCTGTTCAGTTCTGAAATGAACACGTGTCATATGTTATACGTATAGGTGTAGGCTTAGCATACGTCTGTACTATAAAACTTCCACTGAAAGCAAATATATACATTAGCACACACGCATACACACACGCGTGCGCATGCACGCACGCACGCACATACATAGATATAATAATATAGGCATACAGTCATGCATGTGCACAGAAATACATACATGCATGCATGCATGCATATATACATACATACATACATACATACATACATACATACATACATACATACATACATACATACATACATACATACATACATACATACATACATACATACATACATACATACATACATACATACATACATAGTATTCATGTATACAAACATACATACGTACGTACGTACATTTTGGGGGAGTCTAATGTCACTGAGAGTGAACAGAAGTAAAATCGAAGAAAACCACATGCATACACAGTGCTCTCTCTCTCTCTCTCTCTCTCTCTCTCTCTCTCTCTCTCCTCTCTCTCTCTCTCTCTCTCACACACACACACCACACACACACACACACACACACACACACACACACACACACACACACACACATACACACACACAAACACAAACATCCCCACACACGAATATTCCCCTACACACACACACACACACACACACACACACACACACACACACACACACACACCACACACACACACACACACACACACACACGGAGCAAGCCACAGCCCAGGCATGTACACAAGAACAATGCTTGCATTCAAAAAGTGCATGGTCTTTAACCCTGTGTACAAGTGTGTATTCTGAGTTTCTATGTGCGCACAGCCCCACAATGTAAACGATGACAAATCTATTCGGACAAAAAGGACGCTGCAATGTTTGCCAGTAGTCAACCAATCAATGATACATGTAAAGTGACATCATCGACATTGAACAAAGTTGGAGGTGGTCATTTGACTCGTGTGTGTGTGTGTGTGTGTGTGTGTGTGTGTGTGTGTGTGTGTGTGTGTGTGTGTGTGTGTGTGTGTGTGTTGTGTGTCTTCAATTTAACGTCTATCCACTAAAAAGTGATTAATTAATAATAATTAAGGATTTTAGACAATGAGGGGAAAAAAAAAAGAAGTTGTGCGTTGTGTGTTGTGTTGTGTGTGTGTGTGGGTGTGTTGGTTTGTTGTGTGTGTGAAAGTGAGGCGTAAATGTAGCGTCCATACATGTGTGTTTGTGCATGCGGTGTATGTGTGTGTGTCTGTATCTGTGTGTCTGTGCGTGTGCACCTGCATACACGTGTGAGCGTGTGCATGCATACATGTCATCCTGCATACATGCATGCATGTTTGCAGGCTGCATGTCTACTCTACAAGCGGGCCCGTGTGAAGTATGTCAATGCAGACACGTTGTCTAAGTGTGCAACAGTGGATCAGGAAATGAGTCACGCCGATGCCACTGGCCTATTTCACAGTCACTCGCGGGACAGGGCGATAGATAATATAAAGCAGTAAAAGTGGCAACAGGAACACAAGTGATAGGAAACACACCATTAAGCAACATTTCCCCCATGTCAGTCAGGGGCAAGAGTCCTGGCCAAAAGTTTTGTCCCAACACTGATGTAGCTTCCAGTGCCCAGGCCTGCATTAAATTGCTATTATGCAATTTTAGATGTTATGCTGACAGTGTCTTCAGACCATGACAAGATCGCAGCGTAACAAAATGCACTCGTATATAAATGAGCGAAAAAAAAGCCTCTGCAGCAGAGTATGGCTGCCTGCGTTTGAAAAGAGTAATACACGCAAATTTCCCATCCAGTATGTACTTCCAGTTTCTGAATGATTGATTCCCTGGTGGTATGAGTCAGAGTGCTTAATTATTCTGAGAGATCCATGAGGGTATGGCCGGGAAACACAGCAAAAGTAAGGGGCGAATAGATAATCCCCATCAATAACATATTTGTTTATTTGTCCGCACACATACTAGTTCGTGTTTTGTCTGCTCGTCTCTGTTGAGCATTCTACAGCTTATTTGACTCTATGGACTGGCCTTGAGTGGAACGATTTGCATCAAAAAGTACAGGACCGCGGGGAGTGGAGGAAGCTGCTTGCAAAATCTTCAGAGGTGCCCCAATGGTCTACATGACTACAGGATAGGCGAGGGTGATGCACTCTATCTCGCTCATCTTATCCAGTAATACGAGTATATACGGGATGATTAGTTTCCGTACATGGCTGGGTTTTGGTTTCTTTGTTTTTTAGTTGTCCACTAGTCTATAGAGGCAACCGTATTCTAACTTCAGAAGAATTTTTATTCTCCTTAAATGGAGTATACAGATTGTAATGCTACGATTCAAGTTATGACAATGACTTCAGAGGAACTTTTCTTTCTTTTTTCTGTAGAATATAGGTTGTAAGGGGATGGTATAGCCTGAACGTTGGAGCGCAGCACTCACGATTTGACGACACAGGAACCGAGCCCGGGTTAGTGTCACCACCGAAACCCGTTCATCGGGATTTTTCCTTGATTGACATCATTACTGACTTCACCTCCCTATAATTATCCCTTCGCGAAATGAGCCTAACCGAGCCTGGTGTAAAACGCACGCAGAACACATCGCAGATAAAACCTTCGAAGAAAAAGCCATTCGAGCCAATAAGAACGTGACATCACCCAGAAGTCGAACGAGCTACCTTAATGGATAGGCAAAAACTGTCGCAGTGGCTAGAAAAACCAGAACTGGTAAACCTGCAAGAACTCACATGTAACCTAGAGCGGAGGAAAAACATAGGTTGTAATGCTAGGAGCTTAACAAAGTGATGACAATCTCAATAAACTTCACCAGCATGACAACAGGTAGTGGTGTGTTTAGTTGGTGTTTTGTTGTATGTAGTTTCAATGTAAAGTCATAATTAACAACACTGTGATATTAGGACTAAACAACAAACAAACAAAAAACCTACCATAAACATATTTACAGAAGACCTGAAATAATCTTAGCAACATCAGTTATCCAACGTTTTCTCGTAGTGTATATGTGTGGTGATGTGTGTGTGTGTGATGTGTAGTGTTAGATGTGGTTGTGGTGTGTGTGTGTGATGTGGTGGTGTTGCGTGCGTCGTGTGATGCATATGTAAGTGTGTGTTGTAGGCCGAGACACTTTGCATAACATCAATAACCTGGAAGGATTTTGGTTACTGAGATGACACACCAAAAGATCTAACCTGAGGAAAAAAAAACATTTCAAAACATGTCGACTATATCAAATTCTGATGAGAAACCTTGCCACCGAACACCATTAACACCACCACGCCACTATTACAAACAGCACCTATTCCATCAACCCACTCGCAACCCTTTCCATTCCACACATACCTAAGTAATGTGAAACGATGGAGTAGGGACATGAGATGACTTTGAGAGTATCTGTCTGGCACACTGGCTGACAGTCAGTACAAACACAACTAGTTCTACTCTTCACCCACCAGGTCTGAGACAGTTCGCCCGTGGGGTAAGAGGGGAAGCAGTTTTAATTAGACCCACTGGTATGGACACACGTACACAACTGCCAAGGAAACCCCTAGACAGAAAGGTGATTAGATGGAGGCTTGAGAGAGAGAGAGATAAACACTCGCACAGACATTGAAGCAAAAAACAGAAGAAAAAAATACTCGTAGAAGAAAAATAGATACAAGTGAGAAACAGACGTGAATAACAAAACGATCAAAAGCGGTGCGCGCGCGCGCGCGCGCACACACACACAAAACACCAAAATAGATATATAATGCACTATACATTATATTATGTTGTTTGTGTATGTGAGGAAGAGAGAGAGAGAGAGAGAGAGAGAGAGAGAGAGAGAGAGAGAGAGAGAGAAGAGACAGAGAGACAGAGACGAGAGACAGAGACAGAGACAGTCAGACAGTCAGACAGACAGACAGACTAGACAGACAGACAGGAGAGAGACAGATAAAGGTTCTACCGGTGCTGTGTAAAGAGATGTAAAACACACACACACATACTCACACACATACCACACACACTCACTTCTACACACACACACACACACACACACACACACACACACACACACCACCACACACACACACACACAACACACACACACCACGCATCACACACACACACACGCACACACACACACAAACAACAACAACACAACACACATCACCACCACCATGGGACAAAGAGACAGACAGAGACAGATTGATAGGAGAAAAAGGCTGAGCTATGTACGTTGAAGGACTGAGAGAAACACAGACAGCAGAAAACACACACAAAATCTGCAGTAATGACAGACAGACACAAAGGTAAACTCAATGCTGGTCGAGGTACAGAAAACTACAACCCTTAGGGACCTTTCTGTGGGGGTTCACAGTGTTCACAAATCGATTCTTTGATTTTCTTTTTCTATAATTCCCAAACCCTGCAGACGACACATGTACAATGAACGCG
This sequence comes from Stramonita haemastoma, assembly GCA_030674155.1. Classification (NCBI taxonomy): domain Eukaryota; kingdom Metazoa; phylum Mollusca; class Gastropoda; order Neogastropoda; family Muricidae; genus Stramonita; species Stramonita haemastoma. The sequence goes on along the minus strand of CM060334.1, from coordinate 24,826,453 downwards.
CAAGCTCACGCTACACCACCCCCCCTCCCCCCCACACACACACATACACCACTACACACCACACCACCACCAATCCTCGAAATCAACTTTCATCCATCCAATTACTATTCATGCAACGGTTGAAACACAACACAACACACACACACCACACACACACACACCACACACACACACACACATCACCAAATCACACACACACCACACAAACACACACACACACACACACACACACACACACACACACACACACACACACACACACACACACACACACGGCAACAGACAGACAGACACAGACAGATAGATAGACAGCACATCTTGCGTACAAGTTAAATCCTGTTCCGCTTTCTCGAAAGAGTAGGCCATTGTGTGCCGGTAAGAACAAACGACATGACAACTTATTCCATTATTCTCGATATAAATAAATGAAATAAACACACACTCACACACACACACCACCACCGTCACCACCACCACACCACTCTACACCACACCACACCACACCACACCACACCACACCCCACCACACCACACCTCACCACACCAATACCATCACCACCAACACACACGCATACTGCCACAAAGTCCACGTAAGCTTGCATATCCAGCCAGAGATTATTCTATAATGACTGACAACACACAATACATACTCAGGCTATACTCTATTCTACTCCTGCTATTTTCGGACCAAAAGTGTTAACAGAATAGAAAATAAAAAAGGGATATGAATATGATCAAAAGGTGTGACGCTGAAACAGATGGCGAGATAATAAAACAAAAATACCACGACAGATACAGAACTATATCACACACCACGCACACACACACACACACACACACACACACACACACACACACACACAACACACACACAACACACCACACACACACCACTTATACACACATACACACACATATACACACACACATAGACACACACACACACAGACACATACACACAGAGGGACAGTCTGACAGACCTCATTTTTATTTATTTATTTTATTTCATTTTATTCTTTTATTTCGAGGACAATGGAATAAACTTTCATGTGCTTTTTTTTAACCACCAGTTCCCATGTGTATGCAGTTTTGTAATCTGTTCCCAACCGGCACACGATGGCCTGCTCTTCCGAAAAGCGGATCGGGTTTCAACGTGTGCGCAAGATGTTCTGCGTGCGTTCGCACACGGGAACTCAGTTTATAGTCTCATTTTGCAGATGGATACCAAATGAATTTACAGCGATGAAGCAAGTGTGAACGGAACCGCCCCTCCCTACTTCAGCTAGCAGCAGGAAGCATCCTGGTTAGGTCTGTGTCACCCATACCGTTAGCCATCGCTGGCCTACTCTTTTACAAAAGGTGCAATTTGGGTTTTTGCTTGTATGCAAGATGTTCTGTATACATTCCTTGTTGTTGGTGCTGTGATTATATTAACGTCACTGGGGAGATGTCCGATTTAGGAACCGTGAGAAGAAAGCTTAGTGTCAGGAATAATGCACTCACAAGTTCTCTATTTGTGACCTGATCTGAAGGTCCAGGACGTAATGTCAGTACTACTAGTATTGTGATTCTATTCTATACCATATCATATCACATATCGTATCATATAATTATCATATCGTATTATATCATATATCATATATTATATATCATATCACTTCATATCATCATATCATGTTTC
>CM060334.1:24797272-24819772 GCA_030674155.1 Stramonita haemastoma | reverse complement strand
TGATCTGTGACACGGTCCATGTGTTATAATCTGAGTGAATGATCTTTGATATGATTCATTGTTCTCTGTTGTGATATTTTCAGAGGTGTGTTACCTTACCACTGTGTGACTTTCAACAAAAAACTGGCCAGAAAGAATACAGAGAATGATAGGTGAATATTATTGTAACGCGCCATGTTAGATCTGAATTCTTGTCTACTACATCGTTTCGTTTACATTACAATTCGCTAAGAGTGATATTCACACACTATACAATTGTTATATCTGGAACAATGTAAATAGCACCAGTATATCAACAAAAGAAAACATGATGGCGTTTACAGTATCAATCTGCGCTGGATAACAATAAATTGAATTCTAACAGATTCCAATGTATTGCTGGAATGAGCAATAGTAAAGGCAGCAAAAGTATGTATTTTATATTCATCCCCGAAGTCGGAATACGGCTACCTTCATGGTGGGCAAAAACGGTCGCATAGCTAAAACATCACCATCGATGTGTGTGTGTGTGTGTGTGTGTGTGTGTGTGGTGTGTGTGTGTGTGTGTGTGTGTGTGTGTTTATTGTGCTGTTAATGCATGTTGTACTAGGGACCTCAGTTTATCGTCTCATTCGGAAAACTCGGATCCAGACCACCATTCAAGTTCTAAGAGTGGGAAGAAATCTCGAGCACAAAGATCCAAATGGCAACTTCTGGCTTTCAAGATAGGTGTGCTGCCCCTAGACCACTGATCAACATGATTGTGTTGTGCTGTATTGCTGCACTATCCTCTGCTGAACGGGTGGAAACAGCACGAGTGTAGAAAACAATGCTGTGTGTAGTATTATTGCACTGTGTTGCATTGCAGCGTACTTCACGTCTGTGCTTTCTGTGTTATTAAGTACTTAACATTGTACGGTGATTATGCTAGGATATACTGTACTGCGTATCACTGTACTATGTGCTCTCTCTCTCTCTCTCTCTCTCTCTCTCTCTCTCTCTCTCTCCTCTCTCTCTCTCTCTCTCTCTCTCTCTCTCTCTCTCTCTTTTTTGTCACCATAACTTAACATGCTCTCTCTGTCTCTGTCAACATTAAGCTCTCTGCTATACTATGCTGTGCCCTGATGCACTGCGCTCTCTCTCTCTCTCTCTCTCTCTCTCTCTCTCTCTCTCTCTCTCTCTCTCTCTCTCTCTTCTCTCTCTCTCTCTCTCTCTCTCTCTCTCTCTATCTATCTATCTATCTCTGTATTCGCCTCTGTCTCTGTTTCTCTGTCTCTCTTATATATCTCTGTCTGTCTGTCTGTCTGTCTGTCTGTCTCTCTCAATCTGTCAATATTACTTATGGCAGCATAACAGCTGCACACATGGGTTCAGCACTCTAGGCTATTGCCGCTTAATTCCATTAAGGCCTGCCAGCAGCTGACAGCAATATGCCACTGATAATAATAATAACACTCTGCTGTCTTAATCACTTGATGACGTTCTCATTGCTTTTTTCTTCCCCATATTCTCTCTGTGTGTTCCTCTGCTTGTTTTCTTGTTTTCCAGTTTGTAGATTTTATGACTTTTCATATTTGTCTTGATGTCTGTTTGTCTCTCCATCTGCCTCTGTGTGTGTGTGTGTGTGTGTGTGTGTGTGTGTGTGTGTGTGTGTGTGTGTTGTGTGTGTGTGTGTGTGTTTGCATGTGTATGTATGCTGTGTGTGTGTGTGCTTGTGCATGCATGTGCGTGTGTGTTTGCTTGTGCGTGTATATTATCATATGTGTGTGTCTGATAGCGTGAGTGAGTGTATGTGTATGTGCTTGCACATCTCTCATTGGTATATACTTTCTCTCTGTGTGTGAGTCCGTCTGTCTCTGTCCTGCTCTCTCCAATCTGTCAACATTACTTATGGCAGCATAAACAGCTGCACACATGGGTTCAGCACTCTAGGCTATTGCCGCTTAATTCCATTAAGGCCTGCCAGCACTGACAGCAATAAACCACCGCACTGATGATAATAATAATAACACTCTGCTGTCTTAATCACTTGATGACGTTTTCATTGCTTACCCCATCCCCCACGCCAATTATTTTCTTTTATGTTAGTCTGTTTGTGTGTCTGTTTGTGTGTTGTCTGTTAAAAAGTAAATGATTTATTCTGTCTGCTTAACTTTCTGTCTTGTGTATGTCTGTCTAACTGTAAGTGTATGCTATGCATGAGTGGGTGTTATGTGTGTGTGTGTTTTGTTAGAGTGTATGTTAGTGTTAGTGTGTCTGTCTGCTCGTTTGTGTCTGTGTGTGTGATGTTTGTGTGTTGTGTGTGTGTGTGTGTGTGTGTCTGCCTGTCTGTCTGTCTGTGTCTACCTCTGTCTACCTGCATGTCTGTCAGTTGGTCACTATAAGTCTGCTTCTGTCTCCAGTCTGTATGTCTGTTTTTTTACCTATCTGTCTGCCTGCCTGCCTGCCTGCCTACCTGCCTACACTCTCTCTCTCTCTCACTCACTCACTCACTCACTCACTCACTCACTCACTCACTCTCTCTCTCTCTCTCTCTCTCTCTCTCCTCTCTCTCTCTCTCTCTCTCTCTCTCTCTCTCTCTCTCTCCATCCCTCCCTCCCCCTCCCTCCCTCCCTCCTCTCTCTCTCTCTCTGTGTTTCCCACCACCGCCCATAAACTATTTATAATACAGTAATTGTAGGAAACAGCTGTTACAGTTATAACAATAAATTTGCCAAAAACCAACACCGGGCTATGATGTGCTCATCAACTCGTACACTGTCTGCCTACCGGAATTTCTTCTGTCGGTATAAAGACAAAAATATCGTGGAATAGGGAGAAGTGAGAGGCTGAAAAGGTGAATGTTGTTTGTTGTTGTTGTTGTTGTTGTTGTTGCTGTTGTGTGTGTGTGTGTGTGTGTGCGTGCGTGCGTGTGTGTGTGTGTATGAGTGTGTGTGAGTGTGTGTGTGTGTGTGTTGGTGGTGTGTGTGTGTGTTTGTGCGTGCGTGGTGCGTGTGTGTGTGTGTGTTTGCTTCGTGAGCATGGCATAATATATGCACTCACCTACGTGCATGCTTGCGTTCGTATGCATGCGGTTGGGTTGGGGTTTTTTTTTAATGCTAGTGTGGTGTGTGTTATTATTATAATTTATATTTATATATTTAATATTTTATATATATATAATTATGTTTGCGCGTGCGTCCACATGTGCCTGATACATACGTGCATGTATTATGTAATGCACGAGCAAAACCATTCATGCGAACAGATTTAGCTTCAACGTGGTCTTCCACTTTACACCTGTAAAAACAAACATCTTTACCTATTAGCTCTCGCTAATCTGCTGTCAGGAAGTGCTTCCGGTGAAAGCCACTTCCTTTCTGATGTCACTTCCTGGACTACCTGTCCCTGTTCTACACCTGCTCAGGGGCTGGGAGGTGTGCTAAACAGTTGGCAGGTAAAGAGCTAACCATATAGCTATTATATATCAAAGGCGGAAGTTTCTGTTGCTCAGGATGAGTTAAACAGAACTTACCAATGTATATCAAAGAAAGTCTCCAAAGACCCATCACAGCACAGTGTCAATTTCTCTAAACCAAAATAACGCAGTCAGGAACGACTTCACACAAACCTTCATAACTAATTTCCAGTTGTATCACCCAGAAAAATTCTGTTTGAAAATAGTAAATTGTCAAGAAAATCACTTCACACACTTTAATTTGCTGATATATCAGATAAAAACACCAAAACAATATCTAAATAGCATCTTTTAGAAAAAAAAAACAAGTTCACAAACACTCCCCCCCCCCCAACCCCCACCCCGAAAAAAAATTTAAAATCCGAAAAAGAGAAGGGAAAAAAACCTTCTCCTTCCAAAAGGAACGAATCTAAAAGACACAAAAAGACACATCTCTTAAGAAAAACAGAGCCAGAAACCACTTGTTAACAGTTTTAGAAAAAAAAAGTAAAGAAGACTTAAAAACAACAACAAAAAAAAAATTAAAAAAACAACACAGAAAATTTTAAAAACCCACTACAACACTTGAAACAATATTTCTAAATATATAATACATATATAATTTTATGTAATATATTTATCTTTTTTTATTTTTTTTTTTTTTTTACAAAATAGCTTAAATCAAAAACTTTTAAAATCCTTTAAACAAGACACTCCAAAACACGAAAATTTTCACAAAGTAGCATACAAAAAACAAATTCTCACATACTTATAAAAAAAACACAAACTCCAAAGCATAACTTTGACCCTTATTACGAAATGGCACGATCAAAAATTACTTCCCGATGTTTCTATTACCTCTTCAAAACAAGTAATTCGCCTGGGTGTGGTGCGTGTGTGGTGTGTGTGTGTGTGTTTTGTGTGTGTGTGTGTGTGTGTGGTTGTGTGCGCGCGCGCGGTGCGCGTGCGCGTGTGCGTGTGTGTATGTGTGTGTGTGTTTTTATCTTTATACTTTCATGTCGAAGATAATGGAACAAGCATCATGTGCTTTTTAATCAGTCCCCGAGTGCATGCAGGTAATCGTCATCTGTTCCCACCTGCACACAATGGTCTACTCTTACAAACAGCGGAACAGGTTTTAACGTGTGCGCAAGATGTTATGCGTGCGTTCGCACACGGGGCCAAGGTTTATAGTCTCATCGAAGGATAATCCGATGTGTGTGTGTGTGTGTGTAAGTGTGCGTGTGTGTGTGTGTGTGTGTGTCTGTGTGTGCGTGCGTGCGTGTGTGTGTGTGTGCGTGCGTGCGTATGTGTGCGCGTGCGTGTGTGTGTGTGCGTGCGTGTGTGTGTATGTGTGTGTGTTTGTGTGTGTGTATAAGCGTGCGTGCGCGCGCGCGTGCATGAGCGTGCATGTGCACGTGCGCGCGTGCGTGCGTGCGTGTGTATGTGTGTGTGAGCGCGCACGCGCGTACGTGCGAGCAGAGAAGATGCGTGCTAGCTAAGCAAGTTTATAAGGACCGATATTATGAGGTTCGTGCTTTGGCGAGGGCAGCTTGCTGTCTGATCCCCCATGACTCCCCAACTCGTTATTCTTTACTTGACCGCTTCTACTGGTCAGCCAGCCCCCGACCACACATTAGCTGGAAAGGAATGGAGGTGGAGGGGGAAGGGGGAGTGGATGGGGAGGATAGATAGCGGCAGAGGGATTTAAACTCACAGGGGACAGGAGACAGGAAAGCGAAAGAATAGCTTTTCAGCTAAGAATAGAAAGCAATTTTTGTCCTGCTAGCACTTATCGCCCAAATTTGTTTTTGTGCTGTTATTTTGTTGTGGTTGTGGTTGTTTGTTGTAACTGATGTTAACCTTGTCCTCGTCCTTGTTGTTGTTGTTGTTAATGTTGAGGACAATGTTGCTGTAACTAAAAACTGTTGGTTTTGTTCATAAAGATCAATACTGTTTCAGCAATAACAGTAACAAACACACGTACATACTCATACCAATCACATGATTTATTTCTTTCCCACTTCCCCCAAACGCTTTTGCAAGTATGCTTGCACACGCACTATAGTGCGCCAGGTACATGTGTGCAAATGTCACAAACATGCAAGAATACACAAAGACATACACGTCCACGTATAAACATTGAAATAAGGGAGATGGGGAGGGAACAGACTGCCAGACACAGAGAGATAGACACAGACAAACACACAGAATAGATGTAATACGCAATGTATGCGCTTTTATCATATCCTCGTATCTTTTATGAGCAAAATATGTATTTGCATTACGAAGCGATAGCAAAAATCTCTTTTTTAAACGATCATAATCAGAAAAAATAAATCATGAAAATAAGAGAGGGACGGAGACTAGCAGACTGCACAAAAACGAAACAGATGGACAGAGAGAGAGAGAGAGACATAGACAGAGAACAGAGATAGGAGAGAGAACAGACGACGAGAAGACGACTGAAGGATGAAAAGAAGAGCAGGGTGGGTATTTCAGGAGAAAGAGAGAGGGAAAACTTGTCCACATGGCTGACAACACCGCTCACCTGCGCATAAAGAGGCATGGGTGGTACCAACTACAGCAATTGCCGCATTGTTTTGGCTCAACGCGCCCTCCCAGTCTGTCTGTTACCTTCTACAGTTCATTTCGTTGTTTCTTGCCTTCATTTCTTTCCCTTTTTTTCATTTTTATTTTTTTTCTTTTCTTCTTTCTGCTGCTTCTTTCAGTCACCCCTTTGCCCATGTCACGCTCACACGTACACACACCACACACACACACCACCACACATACACACACACACCACACACACACACACATACACACAATTTCTCTCTCTCACACACACACATAGGCTACATACATAACATACACACGTGCACACATACATACAACGTACACACACATACACACACTACACACCACACATCACACACACGACACACACGTACACACACGTACACACACGTGCACACACACACACACACACACACACACACACACACACACACACACACACACACACACACACACACACACACACACACACACACACACACACACACACACATACGTGTCTTGATCAGAGTAGAGACAGATGGGGAATAAAAAGTGTGTTTGTGTTTCCAAGGACAGAAGTGTCTGTTTTAGTCTCTCGTTTTCTATTTCACCTCCGTCATCTCACTGCAGCATAATTTTTGTACTTGTATAATTTGTATACTTCTTTAGTCACGGAAAATTTCTCTGCAACAAATTCAGGATACTATCTCCGGGGAGAGCAAGTCGCCACAAGAGAAGCGCCACCCATTTTCTTTTTCCATCTGCATTTGTATTTGTTTCCCTATCAGTTTGGCTTTTATTTACAGGATTTTGCTAGGGTTATCGCTCTGATTGCCGTGGGTTCTTTTACGTGTGAGTTGCACACGGGACCACGGTACATCTTCTCATCAGAAAGACTAGCACCCAGACAATCACTCAAGGTCTAGTGGGTGGGGAATTCGGAAATGCTTCAGGCAGAAACAGGGATCAAACCCGGACTTTCCGCTCTCTAGGCACGTTCTTTTATGTTGCTTTTAAGCATTTTCATTTGCGATAAGAGTGACATAAAATGGGAGGAAATGTGCATGTGCATGTATGCAGATGTGGGGTGGGGAGGAACGGCAGATCTAGACTACATTGTGGGTAGGTGGCTGCATGTGTGTGTGTGTGTGTGTGTGTGTGTTGTGTGTGTGTGTGTGTGTGTGTGTGTGTGTGTGTGTGTGTGTGTGTGTGTGTGGTGTGTGTTGTGTGAGTGTGTGTGTGTGTGTGTGTGTATGTGTGTGTGTGTGTGTGTTGTGTGTAGGTGTGTGTAAGTGTGTGTGCATGTGCGCATGTGTGTATGTGTGTGCGCGCCCACGTGTCTGTGTATGTGTGTATATGTCCTGTCTGTATGTATCTTTGTCTGTGTATGTCTGTATGTATGTATCTTTGTCTTGTCAGTGTCTGCCTGTCTATGCATGGGACATAAATGAAATAACAGAATACAGAATCGCCCCAAGGGTGCATGCATCCGTTAAATAATCTAATTAGCGAAAGTAGCATACAGACAGAGACAAAGCCACGGAGACATATGAGACATCTTGAATTATGTACTCCTGCCAAGTGTTTGGCACCGTAATATGACTTAAACCACTACACACACACACACACCACCACACACACACACCACACACACACACCACACGCACGCACGCACGCACGCACGCACGCACGCACACACGCACGCACGCACACAACACACACCACACACACACACACAGATACATAGAGAGGAGATGTTGAAACAAGAAAAATGACCTAGAGAGGGAGATTAAGGGGAGGCAGGAGGAGAGAGAGAGGGGAGGAGAGAGAGATTGAGAGGGAGGAGGGAGAGAGGGAGGGAGGGGGAGAGAGAGAGAGAGAGAGAGAGAGAGAGAGAGAGAGAGAGAGAGAGAGAGAGAGAGAGAGAGAGAGAGAGAGAGAGAGAGAGAGAGAGACAGACAGACAGACAGACAGACAGACAGACAGACAGACAGAAAGACAGACAGACAGACAGACAAACAGAGACAGACAGAGAGACACAGAGACAGAGACAGAGACAGACAGACAGACATATAGACAGACAGACAGACAGACACAGTCAGTACAGACAGTCAGACAGACAGACAGAAAGAGAGAGAGGGGTGGGGGGGGGTAGAGACAGAGACAGTGAGGCAGACAGTCAAAGACAGACAGACAGACAGATAGAGAGACCGACATGAACAGGCAGACAGATAGACAGAAATACAGACAGAGATACACCGAGAGACACAGTAAGAGAGGCATAGAGAGCTTGAGGAAAATAGAACAAGAGCAATAGATGAGCGACATACAGAAACAGACAGTCAGAGAGACAGACAGACAGAAGAAAGACAGATTGACGAGAACGCACAACTATCAAGGAAACCTTTCGCCACATGCCAGGGAAACCTATGAGATGTCACATCAAGGGAACCACAATTAATTTAGTCAAGTATGTGGTCGATTATCGCAGTGTCACAAACATTTGCAATCTGTCAGTGACCTGGGGGGACAAGTTTTACATGGATGATTTTTTTTTCTGAGATTCAGCTCCTCCCTCTTTTCCTTTCTCTTTCAATGCAAGTACGTCTCTTTCCTTCTGGCCATCTTTTTCCTAAGACCAAAGAATTGTACTATAACTATTATTATGGAAGAGGTAGGCACCAAAATAAGTGCTGATCATGGTATCCACTTTTGTCATACGTTGGCTTTTTCTAGCAAACTCTGGTAATCGAGAAAAAAAAGGGTTGAGAAATAGTCACAGCAAAAAGAAAACAATCCACGCAACAAAAAGACCACAAAACAGTAATGATGATGGTGACAATGATTATCATCATCATGATTAATCATCATATCACATATCAATCATCATCATCATGCACATCAGCATCACATCATCTCAGCAGCAGCAGCAGCAGCACAGCCAGCAGCAGCCCAGCAGCCACCAGCGCAGCAGCAGCAGCACGCACCACACACACCACAACACCACCACCACCACCACACACACCAACCACTCATCATCATCAATCATCATCATCATCATCATCATCATCATATAATATTATGTCTGTGTGTGTGTTAGTGTGTGTGTGTGTTAGTGTGTGTGTGCGCGCACGCGCGCGCGCACCGTGGTGTGTGTGTGCATCATCATCATCATGCTACTAATCAATTATTAATATTAATGATAATGAGAAAAGAAGAAAGAAGAAGAAGAAGAACAACACAACAACAACAACAACAACAACAACACACAACAACAACAAGAACAACAAGAAGAACAACAACAACAGAAGACAAGAAGAAACAAGAAGAACAAGAACAGAACAAGAAGAACAAGAACAAGAAGAACAAGAACAAGAAGAACAAGAAGAATCAGATCAGAACAGAAGAAGGAGAATCAAGAAGAAGAAGAAGAAAGAAAAGAAAAGAAGAAGAAGAAGAAAGAAGAAAGAAGAAAAGAAAAAGAAGAAGAAGAAGAACAACAACAACAACAACAACAACAAACAACAACAAGAAAGACAGAAACAAACAGAAAAGATCACAGACACTTGGCAAGCATGTAGTTGCTATGTATGTATTTCATTGGAAAAGGCGATGCATAAGCTTCAATTTCTTGTTGCTCTGATCACAGTACTGTTAGTATTGTATCAGTGTTTTGTGAATAAACATAAATTTGTTCCTAAAGGTTGAGGGTGTTTCCCTAACGTAACCCCAGGGGTCAAACAGACTATGCTCTCACTCTTGTTCATCACACCTGGAATCGATGTGAATCCCTAAGTACACACAGAATCTAAAGTTCCGAGCACAACCCTTTTCAAGTACCTTGTCACATAGGCAGCCATATTTCGACTTCAAAGAATGCAAATAAACACATTTAAAGCAATCATAAACACTACACAGAGTATCACGAACAGTACACGGTAAACTAATAGCGTTAAAAAGGATCATTTTCGAGCTAACCACCCCAGCACGCATACAAGTGATAAATCATTTTCTTTTAGACGCCTACCTATCATTAAACTGATAACAAGCACTGATTTATCGTTTGTGTTGAAACTGTTCAGTGGAGCCGAAAGGGCAGGCCTAAAACCAAAACCAAAACAACATTTAGTACAAAACTTAAAGAGGAATACACGACTGATAGGAGATGGGCAACGATTTGTATTATTTGCGATTGATAGCTATGCACCACACGCAGAGCATGCATGCACGCACATATGAACATACATAAATATTGATCAATTATTCTCTCTCTCTCTCTCTCTCTCCTCTCTCTCTCTCTCCTCTCTCCTCTCTCTCTCTCTCTCTCTCTCTTTAAACACACACACACACACTCACACATACACACACACTCACACATACGCATACCCACATACACATACACACACTCACACAATACACACACTCTCTCTCTATCACTCTCTCTCTCACACACACACACACACATCACCACCACTCACACCCCTCATTCACACCCCACAATCACACACACAGCACCACCACCACACCCACCACCACCATCCCCCCCCTCCCCCCCCCCCCCCTCCCCCCCCTTCTCCCACCCCACCCCCCCTCCCTCCCCCTTCCTCCCCCCTCTCCCCCCCCCCCCTCTCCTCTCCTCTCTCCCCTCTCCTCCCCCCCCCCCCCTCCCTCTCCCCCCCCCCCCCTCTCTCTCTCTCCTCTCTCTAATCCACCACCACTGTACTGTACTGCAGCGGTCCAGAGAAACAGTGGGCAAATCGGCGTGACGGTCATGTCAGCGCTGGCATAGCTGACTGCCACCAGGATAGATGAGGACATTTGCTAGGGAATGCGCTGTGTGACCTTTGCCATGTCACCTTTCACCTTGCATGCTCCCCATGTTCTGCTCTGTAGCGATGTATTCGCCTGCCTTTGCCTTCCCAAAATGTTGCGTTTGCGGCTTGTTTTTCGTGTGTTTATTTATATTTTTTTAAAGCCATGCAATTACCAACAAGAAACATAACCCAAAACCGTCGAGTGATTATAAAAACAGAACAAAAACAAGGTAAACAGTACATTAGTGCTGTTCCTGGTTGAGAAGTCATTTATTATAAAAATTAAAAAGACAAGCTACGGAGTACATTTCTATTGTTGTTGTTGGGTGTTGTGTTTCATGACTTGCGAAGTCATTTACAAAAACCAAGCACACAATATTTCTGTTGTTGTTATTGTTGGGTGTTTCCTAGCTTAACGCCCTGCCTAAGGTCCCCTACACTCATTGCACCCAGGAATCGCTGTGAAGCCACAAGTAAACACTGAACGAGAAAAAAAAAGAAAGTCTGGCCGTTTTCAAGAACCTGGCCATATAGGAAGCCATACTCCAACTTCGTCGGGGTTAAGTTTCCTGAAATAAAAAGCTCAGGTATCAATGCTAAGAAGCTGCCTTGGACAAAAGGAAACCTCAACACAACATTTCAAAGCATAGTTTGAGGTCTGGACAGTTTGCTTACATCAATGGCTGACAAAGCTTTTGTGTTCTGAGGCTATAAAGCACATGCAGTCATTCAGCGTTTTAGCACACTCCCTAAAAAACATCCGTGAAAAGTTGTAAATTCACCCATGGGGATGCCGTGGACTAGGTCTATCTTATCCCCACTATCTGGAAATTCTGGCAAGGAATTCCCTCTTTTCTAACCCGTATTTGTTTCTCCTTTGTCCTTTTTCTTCATGCCACCTCCTTGTCTATTTTCTGCCTCATTCTCCATCCTTCTTCCTTGTTGTTAAGAAAGACTTAAAAGATAACAAATCTCTCCCACGCTGAACCCGACATGGCAGGTGCTTAACGACAGGGCAATGCATTTTCGCTCACATGACAGAAAACAGTAGTTGCTGTCTGAGCGTTCGACGACGAAGAAGAAGAAGTAGTACATAATATTCCTGGTTTTCATGTAAAAGACTTTATCGTCAAGAAAACTCCGAATCTGCAAACACTGAGATAACTAGACGAACAGAGAGTGCTTTCTTGGATCCAAACACAAGCCTCAGTGCTAGTGGCTTACCCTCACTTCTATTCCTCTTTCCTTCTCTCGCCTCTCTACAGCCTTTTCCCGTAATCTGATGATAACATGGGACGGTGGGAATTTCCAAAACACGCAAACATTGCGGCATGGCAGCCTGGTTGGTGGGGGAAAAAATCGGGAACAGATGCAAGATTAGTGGCCTAATTTTTCTGTCTTCTTTCACATACTTTTTAAAGATAGTATCTAGGGAATTCTTCAGCATCCACGGAAGTCTCTTATAAGTATGTAAGGAACTATAATCGTGGAATTTATGAAAATCTGTTACTTTCTCTTCACACATCGCAAGCACGCACGCACGTACACACGCATACATGCCACACACACACACACACACACACCACACACACACTACACACACACACACACACACACACACACACACACACACACACACTACTGACACATCCCTGACCATAATGAACGCTAACTCCGACCTCACACAGAGGAAGTATCATTTTTCAGTCGGGAGGAGTTGTCAGATTTTGTCCGTACGGCAAAAGAGACACGGGGTGATTGCATTTCATGACCTGCTGTGAGGACAGATGGTGATAATGGTGTGACGTTACTGCTAAGTGTCCTTCATCCAAAACTAGGGCACAATCTTGCTGGAAGGCACGAAACGTCACCCCACTATCCATTTTGCCCATCAGTTACATATAGGAATATAGGTTAGTGTTGGATGGACACTTAAAAAAGGAAATAGTTATTGGAGTGATGGTGACGGCAGTTATTTACACAACAGTATCAATCTGTTTTAAGAGTAGAGATAAATATACATGAAGCTAGTCAACATTCCTTTGAACAAAAACTGAACAAGTTATGCCTAACACACAGAAATAGTGTGATTTTATCCCCCCGATCAAACACACACACCACACACCACAACACCACCACCCACAACACACACACACACACACACACACACACACACACACACACACACACACACACACACACACACACACACACACACACATCCTAATTCCTAAGCCGGTTAGCAGGCTTATCAAGAATACCCCCTCATGCTGTGACACCTCATTAAAAAACTGAAAGCTGAAACCCTGAAAATGGCCCCAGGGAAAAGCCCTCTCAAAGTTTGATGTAAGCAAAGTACCGAGACTTTGCCATGCTTTGAAATGCTACAAAAAGATAGTCTTGATGTAAGCAAAGTACCGAAACTTTGCCGTGCTTTGAAATGCTATAGTAAGATTGTCTTCATCCAAAGCAAGCTCTGGCATCACATCATGTACTCTCCCTAAAAGGAGAAAAACAATCTTCAGAAGGCCGAGTATGGCTCCCTTTGTGGCGAGGATCTTGGAAACAAACACACATACAAAGTTTTGAACATGGGTGTGTACTTACAGTTGCACAGTAATTCATATCATATATGAGTCAGAGTGTATACTCTGGATGACCCCCAGGGTGTGAAGTTGCGGAATGTGCAATAACAACAACAACAACAGTAAACACTGAAAAGGTAGTCAAAGAATACGAAAAGAGGACAGGAGATAAGTGTGTAAGGAATTTAAAGGCGGAGAGAGAAAGAGAGAGAGAGGGGGAGGGGGGAGGGGTGGCTAGAAGAGAGAGAGAGAGAGAGAGAGAGAGAGAGAGAGAGAGAGAGAGAGAGAGAGAGAGAGAGAGAGAGAGAGAGAGATTGTGATGGTGTTGGATGGTGAGATTGTGTGGTGTTTGTGTGTGTGGTGCGTGTGTGTGTGTGTGTGTGTGGTGTGTGTGTGTGTGTGTGTGTGTGTACGTGCGTGCGTGTGTGTGTGTGTGTGTGTGTGCGCGCGCTGGTGTGTGTGTGTGTGTGAGTGTGTGTGTGTGTGTGTGCAGGGAAGGGTGGTATCCTCCAATCCAAACACCGTTTCGACTTCAGCAGCAACTTTTATCAGCCTCTTCACATCCGCTGCCCTACTTCTCTTTTTTTGCCCGGGATTTTTTTTTCTTTCTTTCTTTTTTTCTTCTTTTTTTTCAACTGACATCCGTTTGCCATCTCCGGTTAAGTTGCAGTTGAAGACTCTTATATACAGTATGGTAGTATAGGCAGACACTAGTCTGCTCAGGGTGGGGTACGGCAGTCTCTTGGCTCATTTGGCAACGCAATAGATTCGTTCGTACTTGAAACACTTCCCGTTTGTAGAAAGTTCGGTGACCTTTAAGGATTTTTTTTTTTTTTTGGGGGGGGGGGAGGGTGTTGGTTAGTTGGATAGGTGGTTGGCTGATTGAGTGGACAGGTGGTTGGTTGAGTGTAGACTGGTTGGTTGGTTTTCAATGATTACATCCATCTAACCACCAGTTTTGTTTCTTTTTGTACATTCCTCGTGTCTACTTTCTTAGCTGTACTTTTCTATACACTTATGTTTCTGTTCATTTTCTCCATCAAGTCATCTGAAATCAAAAGACCTATCCAGCTATCTTTATCTGCGTATGCACGCGCGCATACACGTGCATGCTCTGCGGTCACAACACACCACACCACCACACACACCCACCACACCCACACCCACACACAAAACACACACACACAGCCACCACGACAACTGAAATCATTTGTTTCGCTTTCTTTAGGGTACAGGGGAAGGGCGGGAAGAGGTGGGGTGTGAATGGGAGAGGCTAACATGAATCGACAGAACTGACATACAAAAAACACACTACAATAATCTTTAACATGAATTATCTTGCTCTGGATAATGTGACAACCTTCAACAATGCCTTCCTGTCAAACGAAAAGACAGCAAAAATGCACAGATGAAGGAGGAAAAAAATCATTTTTATTACGCAAATTGCGTTTGGCAGTGAGAATTATTTTCTCGACTTCTTGCGAACATGTCGTATGATCTTTTACATAACTCGCTTTTTGTTGTTGTTCAGTCGGAGTTCTTGTTTTGTTTTGTTTTTTGCTTTATTTTCAGGAGGGGAGTGGGGGGTTCTTTTTGGTTTTTGTTGTTTTGCGTGTTTTCTTGCTTTGTTTTTGTTGTTTGTTTAGGTGGGGTTTTTTGGGGGGTAATTTTTTTTGCTTTTTTTTTAGGGGGGGGGGGGGGGGGGGGTCCTCGCTAGCGCTGTCCTTTTCCATATCCTATTCATTTATATACATTTTGTTTGTGTATCTATTCATCTATTCATTTGTTAGTTTAGTTTGGGTTTTAACAAGGCTTTTTACTCTCCTTAGTATACTTTATAATCGCGAAACCCCCAATTCAATATTTTTTCCCCATAGTCTTTCTGTTGGCTATTGCTGTTTGTTTTCCTTGTCGTTTAGTTGAGAGTTCCCACGCTTCACATCCCGGGGTCACCTATAATAGAGGCTACTTGTGCTCTGTCCCACTCCTCCCATGTGCGAATCACTGTTGGAATGTAAATACACATACTGGATGAAAAGCTTGCGAATGAGTCTGTTTTCTGTACCTCACCAAATAGGCAACTATACTCCACCTTCAGATGACTTTTCTCCTTTCAAAGAGGATATTCGTTATCCTAGAAGCTTGTCATGGATAAAAACAATCTCATCATGACATTCCAAACCATATCAATATTGTGATGTTGACTGAAATGCATTACTTAAGTTAAAGACTGGCGTCAAATTGTCATTTTGTCTCTTTTTACTTTTCCTCCCTGGGCGCAGTGACTTTTTATTCAGATTTTTATTCAATGTGACGGATGAAGAAAAAGAACTGCAAATCAAAATTTAAAATACCTGGCTGAAAGCAACAAAATCAAAAGATTCAAATTGGAAATGTGATTAAAACAACGTTTCGTGAATTGAAACCGACCGAAGGAAGAGGTTTAGCCCTGTCGAGGGTGAAAAAGCAAATCTCAAGTGGGTCATTAAAACGCCAGGCTTTCATGTAGTCCTTGGTGAAGCGTTTTATGCTTCACATCCCAACAAAATCAAGAAACTATTTTCTGATGATGAAGGAATCATCAAAGACCACACCTAAGACTTCTTCACCTTTAAACAGGGCAATAAGGGAGAGACAGGGGCAGTACCTGTTTACACTAATAAGGACCTGACCCGAGTCGAAAGCCTTTTCATTAGTGAAGAAAGCGAAGTGCCAAGGCCTTTATTAAAATTGTAGATATGCTTTCAAATGCTCTAATGCTAAGATTGTCTGCATCCAAAACAAGCAGCTGATATAACATACTGTGCAGAACTCTCCTTATAGGTAGAAAAATTCTCTGAATTCGGAGTATGGCTGACTGTATGGCGATGTACTTGAAATACAGCCATACACAGAAAATTGTCATTCAGTGATATACTTACAGTTTCACAGTGATTCCCAGGTGTGAAAAGTAAAACAGAAGGCATAATTATTCTGGGTGTCCCCCGGGATGTCTGGTTGGGGGAACATCCCAAAACGACAACAAGCTAATAAGGACGCACCTTTGATTTACCTGTGAGCCCCTCTGCCCGAAGGAAATTTCAAGTATTCATGATCAAGCGAAAGTATAAAGTCAATCTACATTTCTATTCCACGAAACCCAACCGAGGCACCCACCCGTTCAAGGGGACATATCACCGACTCCACTTGAACATCCATTGGAGGAGACTATAAAGCGAGGTCTCGTGTGCGAACCCACGCAGAACGTCTTGCACACACGTTAGAACTCGTTCTGCCTTTCTGAAGAGTAGGGTAGTAAGTACCAGTAAGAAAGGATGACAAAACGATTATTTTTAATGTATGCACATAGGTGTCATGTTTCGACATCATCCCCGAAGTCGGAATGCGGCTTCATTAATGGTGAACAAAAACGATCATATACACAAAATACATCCAAAAAGACTCGTCAGGAAGTTAGGGAAAGACTAGACGCGAAGAGAGAGAGAGAGGGGGAAGTGTATCCTTTTGACGCACTAGGTAGGCCTAAAAGCAGCGGTTTCAGACCTGTACACAGGAAACGAGGGTAGAAGGGGTCTCTTGTTGTGTGGCATTCTTTAAAACATCAGTCAACGACCTGGCCTGTATGCTGCGTTGCAGCAGAAAGCTGAACAGTACAGCAACAACACCATTCCTGTGTTAGAGAGAGAGAGAGAGAGAGAGAGAGAGAGAGAGAGAGAGAGAGGAGAGAGAGAGAGAGAGAGAGGAGAGAGAGAGAGAGAGAGAGAGAGAGAGAGAGAGAGAGAGAGAGAGAGAGACATACAGACAGACAGACAGACAGGCAGATATACAGACAGAGAAAGAGAGAGAGAGAGACAGGCAGACATACAGAAAGACAGACAGACAGACAGACAGAGAGAGGAGAGAGAGAGGGGAGAGAGAGAGAGAGAGAGAGAGAGAGAGAGAGAGAGAGAGGAGAGAGAGAGAGAGAGAGAGAGAGAGAGAGAGAGAGAGAGAGAGATACAGACAGGCAGATATACAGACAGAGAAAGAGAGAGAGAGACAGGCAGACATACAGAAAGACAGACAGACAGACAGAGAGAGGGAGAGAGAGAGGGGGGAGAGAGAGAGAGGAGAGAGAGAGAGAGGAGAGAGAGAGAGAGAGAGAGAGAGAGAGAGAGAGAGAGAGAGAGAGAGAGAGAGAAGAAAGAGAGTGAGAGAGAGAAAGAGAGAGAGAGAGAGAGAGAGAGAGAGAGAGAGAGAGAGAGAGAGAGAGAGAGAGAGAGAGACACACACACACACACACACATACACACACACACACACACACACACACACACACACACACACACACACACACACACACACACACACACACACACACACACACACACACACACACAGAACATACTTGATCAAAGTAGGATACTTCGTCTTAGCAGAAAGGAGGATAAAAAAAAAATATGTGCATGTTCGACCCATGACCTTCATCTTGAAGACATGTTATTTGCTTTGCTGATATTCTCACCTTTTGCAATCATTTGGCCATGTACGAAGCTGCTCTGAGTTCTTCATTTGTGTATTTGTGTGTCTTATATACTGTCATGCGCATGATATTGTTTGTGCTACAAACAATCAAAAAAAAAAAAAAAACGTTTCCCACCTGCCTGGAATTATATTCTGTCTATAGATACTTTCCATTCGCAAAAGAAATATTATCACAAAACAAAACAAAAACAAAAATTGCCTAAAAGAGACAAGGCAACCTTGAGTTAAAGATCTGTTGACACTCGTCAAGGAAAATGAAATGAAGATAGTGTGATGAGGTCTACAGTGAAAGCGGAAAAAAGTGGCTTTCCATTTAAGTGCTGTGACGTCTAAGACATCACACACACACACACACACACACACACACACACACACACACACACACACACACACACCACACACACACACACACACACACACACACACACACACACACCGTTTGAATCCGTTTGAATCCTAATACACTGACCACCACCAACTACAAAGAACTAGATATTCTTCCACTCAAAGAAAGACTGCAGTTCAACAAGTATCTATGTATGTACAATATATTAAACGGGAAAGCCCCAAAGAAAATCTTGGAAAAATTTGCTGTTAATAAAAACAGGCCTACCCATAGACTGTTTTTGCCCAGGCCCCATAACAATCTCTATAAATCCAGCCTTGCTTACTCAGGAAGAACATTGTGGAATAAACTGCCATCCTTTCTAAAATCAGTTCCTTCAAAACAAATGTTTAAGAAACTTTTGAAGAAACATCTGATGGACAAATTATAAGCCCACCCCTTATGCTTGGCACATTTGGCTGCTTTGTTGTTATTCATACCCATGTTACTTTGTATTTCTATTATTTTGTATGTATGACTTGAGTATGTTACTGTTTTGAGTTGTTGTGAGATTCTGTTTGGATGAAAATCCTCATTTTATTTTAGTTTTCAACCAAGGTTGATATTTGTATTTGATTGTTTTAGAAGTCAATTTTCTTGATTTTTTTTGCGAGGGCAGGATGAAAAAAAGTTGTGTAAACTTAATCTTTTACCCTCAATAAAGATCATTTTGACTTGACTTGACTTGACTTGACTTGACTTGACACACATACACACACACACACACACACACACACACACACACACACACACACACACACACACACCACACACACACACTAATAGTAAAACCCACACATCATGCAACCTCAAAACAGGGCACGCGTATTCATCATTTTAACAGGTTCTGTACGTTTGAATGGGCTCCAGATTTTTAAACAGGAAGTCGCAGAACTAATAGCACTGTGGGAAGTACGCTTCCATCCTGTCATCGCTACCACCACCACCACCACAACCACCACCACCCATTCCCTTCCCTTCTCTCTACTTGTCCCCCCCCCCCCCCCCTTCCCATTCCTTTTCTTCCCAATCCCCCTCCCTCAACCCCCCCTTCCCACACTTCCTGGTTGCGCCTGACTAAACTGTTCGCATTGACATCTGCTCTCCATTGCAAGAAGGAGAGGATGAAGAAGGCAGGCAGTAGAGAGAGATGCAGCGAGAAAGATGGAAGATAGGGGAACGAGGTATGATGGGGGGTTCTGGGGGGGGGGGGGGGGCTGCAAAACAGTGTACAATAGGCGTGGGAGAGTTAGAGAGGTGAGGTGAGAGCGAAAAAGGTGAGGCATGGGGTAGAGTTTCAAGTTCTGAAGTATGAAGCGAGAAGCTATTTGTGTTATCACAGTTTTTGGTACAGACTCTGCGCTAGAACTTCTGCTATGGAAAGATCACTGTTCTGTTTGTATATAAAAATAATATAAATAAGCGATTCGAGAAGCAAAGCAAGAAAGGCATAATAGAAAATACAGGAGGGCAGCAAGGAGACAGAGAATTGAGAGACAAAGAGACAAGCAAAGGTATGAGGCGAAATATGAACAAAGACACACTAAAAGACGAGAAAGAATTAAAAATAAGATAGTTATGCACAAGAAAAGAAACCTAAGAAACGTATTGATAAAAGCATGAACATATAAACTGAAGAACAACACCGAAATGACAAATAAAATAGAGAAACAAACTTTATTGATAAAAACAATGAATGAACAATGAAAAACGACAAATATAAGAAGACAACAGCACATTAACATCAACAACACTTAATGAATCATGCCACAAAGCGCAATAATAACAACAGATTCTGAACCATTCTTGTAAAACCCAACAACGATTTGTTACAAAAACAACAACACCATCAAGACTAGTCTTCCCACTTTTGAAAACAGAGGTGGGAAAACTTTTCCGGAAAAAAAATGCATCAAGTACAGACAGACACACCCAGAAGGACGGAAGGAAGAGAAGGAAAAGAATAAACACAGCAAGGGTGGAGTTAAAAAGGAGGGAGCGAAAAAGCTATCCGTTCTGTCAGCACTCAAAGAGAAGAAGTTGCAGACTACCCCACACGTGTTTGGGTTTGCCCTGCCCACACACACCCTGCAGTTCACGTCACACCCCATTTTCGCCTGATGGTGATTTATTGTCAAAGGAAATTTGCCCATTTCTCTCCAAAATATACTGACTCTTGAAGAGTGTATGTTGGCGGAAAATCACCACGCAGGAGGAAGACTTTGTTTTGGGTGATACATCTTCTTCTTCGTCTTCGTTCGAACGCTCACACAGCAACTATTGTAATCTTATGTTATATAAATTGCTGTGGTGGTGGTTCAGTGATGTTGGAAGGAAATGTTCGGCCAAAAAAGTTAATACGTTTCATGCAATTTATATTCTGTATTCGTTGTAGAAGTGTAACGTTACTCTTCTTCTGTTGTGTGAAGAGTGTTACTTTAAAACATTCTTATTCTCTTTCTTCTCGTTGTAAACGGTAGCATTACTTATAAACATCTGTTACTGTTGTCATAGAATTCATTCGGCTCTTCAAATGGCGGTGATTTTACGTTGCAACTGTCATTATTATCATTTTTTGTAGTTCCAAAGTTGACAGATCACAAAGTATCATTTTCATATTTCCATCCATGGTTTAAAGTGCTATTTACAGTCTTCTTCTTAACGCGATGTCTTGCATTTTACCATTACAATTGTATTTTCAGCATCGAGTAAATGTTTAAATTTTATCAAACTGTCTTGATACTGATATTACCTTTAAAAAAACTGCTCCAAAACTAAAAAATAGTTAACGGAAGCATTAACTGTCATCTTTCTTTGAATCACCGACAGATATTCAATAAATCTGTTCCTGTTCCCTATAGACACTTCTTTCTACTCAATAGTCTTCTTCCTGAAAACCCTCCTCTCGCAAGAGACGCGCATGCAAGCACGCGCTCCTTTACATACGCACACTGCACACACTCACACATACCACACTCACACATACACATACACACACACACACACACACACACACACACACACACACACACACACACACACACACACACACACACACACGGAGCCAGATATATACAATCACAGGAAGATAAGTCACACCCATCAGAACTGCTACAAAAACCACAACCTCTGTGGTTCTAAATCTGAATCAGGCACCACAGCAGTAGCTACAGCCTAACCCAACAAGCCAGGAATTGCTTCACCGAACACAAGCGACAAGCTTAATCCGCATAAACAAACTGAGAGAGAGGAGAGAGAGAGGAGAGAGAGAGAGAGAGAGAGAGAGAGAGGAGAGAGAGAGAGAGAAGAGAGAGAGAGACAGACAGACAGGACAGACAGACAGACAGACAGACAGAAGACAGACAGACAGACAAGACAGACAGAGACAGACAGACAGACAGATATGGACAGCAGATGAGAGAGAGAGAGCAGCACAGATGACAGAGACAGAAGATACAGTGAGTGGACGAGAGATGAGGGGAGGTAGGAGGTGAAGTGAGAGGAAGAGAGAGTGTGTGTATGTATGTGTTGTGTGAGTGAGTGAGTGAGTGTGTGTGTGTGTGTGTGTGTGTGTGTGTGTGTGTGTGTGTGTGTGTGTGTGTGTGTGTGTGTGTGTGGGGTTGTGTGTGGCTGCGTGTGGTGTGTGTGTGTGTGTGTGAGCGATGTGGTGTGAGTGTGTAGTGAGTGGTGAGTGTATGTGTGTATGTGTGTATGTGTGTGTATGTGTGTGTGTGGTGTGTGTGTGTGTGTGTGTGTGTGGTGGTGGTGTGTGGTGTGTGGTGTGTGGTGAGTGTGTGGTCACGAATTACTGCAGCAGAGAGACAAACTGAAAGCAAATAATACTTTATAGCAAACTGTCAAACACACACACACACACACACACACACACACACACACACACACACACACACATTCACACACACATCCGAAAAGATAAGTCACACCCCTTGGTTATTCGTGTTAGTACTACAGAAGAGAAACAGGTCTATGTACAGCCATTGGATTACTGGGGTAACTTTTAAAGAAGAGACAAGTTAAACCCAATATTGATTGATTGATTGATTGATGATGATTGATTGATTGATTATGTGTGTGTGTGTGGCACGAGTGAGAGAGAGAGGGGGGGGGGGGGAGAGACAGACAGACAGACAGAGAAATTGACAGGTGACAGACAGACAGGACAGACCAATCCAATCTAATCTTCTTGTTTACAAT
>CM060334.1:24767272-24787272 GCA_030674155.1 Stramonita haemastoma | reverse complement strand
TAAACTATAGAAAAATAGAACGAAAAAAAATGCTAGCAAATCATAATATGATTCGGTAAAAACGGAGCAAAAAAAGAAAAGAGACCTAAAAAATAAATCGAAAGAAAATTTCTGGACATGACACTAAACACTTTACAAAATTGCAGAGCAGGATGTTGGGTCAGCCTGAT
Organism: Stramonita haemastoma; assembly: GCA_030674155.1. NCBI lineage: Eukaryota > Metazoa > Mollusca > Gastropoda > Neogastropoda > Muricidae > Stramonita > Stramonita haemastoma. The sequence continues at coordinate 24,787,102 of CM060334.1, read as the reverse complement.
CTTTCGCAATGGGGTTGAAGTGATTATTTTGATCGAAATATAAATGAATAAATAAGCAAATATACGAATAAACTGACAGGTGACATTGTGTGAGGAAAAGCATGCCCTTTTATCCTAAAAAAGTACATGTAATAATGAATTAGAAAAAAACAACAACTAACAAACAAATAGACTGACAAATAATAATTGACAGAATGGGTATGTAAAACGTCATCTAATGTGAGGGCAGATAGGCTTTTTCTAACTTCTCTGGCGAGTTTATTTTACAAAAAGTAGACTATACACACATACAAACACTTACACACACTCACACACATACACGCACGCGCGCGCGTGCGCGCAGGCACACATACACATGCGTGCACAAACACAGACACACACGCGTGTGCGCACACACACACACACACACACGCATCAAGCACATACATGGAGGATCATATGCATGCAGGCATGCACGCACGCGTACTCACACACATACACCCACGCACATGCGCGCACGCACACACACAGACACATAGACACACAGACACAGACACACACACATGGTGTTGAAACCAAGAAATTCACACACACACACACACACCACACACACACACACACACACACACACACACACACACACCACACACACACACACACAACACACACACACATGGTGTTGAAACCAAGAAATTGACATTTTCTTTTGTTGTTGCAGTTATTGTTGTTGTTGCCAGCACACTATAAATAAAAATCGACGCTCTAGAAAGAGTCCTGTTGCGAATGTCTGCACGTGTTTGTGTGTGTGTGTATCGATGAAAATGGAGGAGGGGGAGGTAGATTAAAACAAATTAATGGAATGGGGTGGGGGGAGGGGGGGATGAGAGAGGAAAACGTTGAAAGCACAAGAAAAGAGCGTATCATAATAGCGATAGATGTGTGTATGTCTGTTGTTGTGTGTGTGTGTGTGTGTGTGTGTGTGTGTGTGTGTGTGTGTGTGTGTGTGTGTGTGTGTGTGTGTGTGTGTGTGTGTGTGTGTTTCGTCGTATGTTTTTTTTAAATATATATTTATTCTTTTATATCGAGGATAATGGAATAAGCACTCATGTGCTTTTTGTCATCCAGCCCCCGTGTGTATGCAGTTTTTGTAAATCTTGTCATCTGTTCCCACCAGCACACAATGGCCTACTCTTACGAAAAGCGGAACAGGATTTAACGTGTGTGCAAGATGTTCTGCGTGCGTTCGCACACGGGGCCTCGGTTTACAGTCTCATCCGAAAGACTTTTGGGGAGAGTGGAGTCAGCACTGATGTTAACTCCAGGGGGAAAAATCCCATCGACCGGGAATCGACCTCGGGTCGGTATGTGTCTACGTGTGCGCGTGTGTGTTTTAAGTGCCTTATCACTTTAAATTCATAGACTACATAGTGCTTTAAAAATGAATCATTGCTTGATAGCTGTCAAAACCATGCAGCTTCCTTTAAGTTCTCTTTGAAATATGTTGCATGCACATAGAATCATAGGCAACCGAGAGAAAATTGATATGATTGTATTGTATTGTATTGTTTTGTCTTGTATTGTGTTTTGCTGTATTGTATTGTGCTGTACTGTTTTGTATTGTATTCGGATGAGACTATAAACTATATAAACCGAGGCTCTGTATGCGAACGCACGCAGAACATCTTGCGCACATGTTAAAATCCCGTTCCGCGTTTTTGAAGGGCGTGCCATTGTGTGCCGGTAGGAGTGGATGACAATATTAAAAAAAAACCAGGAAGCTCACAGGTGTCGTGTTTCAAACCATCCCTGAGAAAAAAATCGGAGAGTTGGAGTCCCCAGGGCGGTTCGGAGCTGTGTGTGGCAACGTTCTGGCGGCTCCTGCGACGGCACTGGAACCATGCGTATCGGCGATTGCCTTATAGTTCAAGAAAATGTCGTCTGATACATTTCTATGCTGTTTACTTCTGTGTTTATATACTTTTGTTCTTTTTGTCATCTTTTTCCTGCTTATTGCCGTGGGTTCTTTTACGTACACTTAATATATGTTACACACGGGACCTCGGTTTATCGTCTCATCCGAAAAAATCTGCTTTTATTAGTCTGTTCACCAGCATTTTTCTTCGAGATCTTCTGTAAATCGATGTCATACTTTAACAAAGTGTGTGTGTGTGTGTGTGTGTGTGTGTGTGTGTGTGTGTGTGTGTGTGTGTGTGTGTGTGTGTGTGTGTGTGTGTGTGTGTGTGTATGTGTGTGTGTGTGGGTGTGTGTGTGTGTGTGTGTGTGGTGTGTGTGTGTGTGTGTGTGTGTGAATCAGAATCAGAATCAGAATCAGAATCAGAATCAGAATCAGAAAACTTTATTGCCATTAAGTCAGAACGAGAATTATTTGACACCAAACGTTAACGTATTTAACATTCTTAAAATAATGTGTGTGTATGCACGCACGCGCGCGCGCGCGGTGTGTGTGTGTATTTTTCTTTCTTTCTTTCTCTTTTATATCGGATATGGAATAAGCGTTTATGTGCTTTTTTACATCCAGTCCTGTGTGTGTGTGTGTATTTTGTATTTTTGTATTTTGTATTTTGTGCCACTTTATGTCACGCAGATTCTCTGCGTGAAATTCGGGCTGACTCCCCGGAGAGCGGTCGCACATGTGACGCTACCATTTTTTTCTTTTCCTGCCTGAAGTGTATTTGTTTCCTACGAGTGGCTTTTTCTCGATTTTGCCAGGGACAACCTTTGTTGCCGTGGGTTCTTTTACGTGCGCTAAATAGTGATGTGTAACAACGGACCTCGGTTTATCGTCTTCATCCGAAAGACTACGCCCAGACCACTCTCTGGTCCAATGGATGGGGAAAAGTTTTGGGTCCAAACGGGGTACGACCCCGCACACTCCGACCGGACTTTTTTGCGATCCACCATCGATGTGTGTGTGTGTGTGTGTGTGTGTGTGTGTGTGTGTGTGTGTGTGTGTGTGTGTGTGTGTGTGTGTGTGTGTGTGTGTGTGTGTGTGTGTGTGTTCTTTCTTCCTTTTTTTTTCGTTCTTTCTTCTTTTATATCGAGGATAATGCTATAAGCACTCTGTGTTGTTGATTTTTTTTTTTTTTTTTTGCATCCAGTCCATGTGTGTGTAGTGTGTGTGTATGGTGCGTGTGTGTGTGTGTGTATGTGTGTATGTGCGTATGTGTGTGTGTGTGTGTTGTGTGTTGATGTGTCCGTTTTTATTGAACAAGTGTTTTAATATAATAGATTTGGATTTTTTTTGCTAGAGCTGTGGAAAGGGGGGGGGGGTTACTCTCTCTCTGTCTCTGTCTGTCTGTCTGTCTGTCTGTCTGTCTCTCTCTCTCTCTCTCTCTCGTGTGAAAATGCACCCTGTACGCACAAAGGGAGGATCTCCACCAGGTTTATTCAGCATGGCCAAAAGACGGCCTGAAAAAGTCTGTGCACTGCATGCAGTGCCCCAACACTTCCTCCTCAGGCAGTGACGGGAGAGTCGAGAGATAGGATTCAAAAGATAATTCCATGGACATGAACAGGGAAGGATGGTTGCAGGATGGTTAAGACGTTCGCCTGCCAACAAGTAAACCGTGAGTTTCTGGGTTTGTACCCAGCCTCGCCCTTTCTTCCCAGTTTGACGAAAAAATCGAACTGAATGTCAGTCATTCGGATGAGACTGTAAACCGAGCCCCGTGTGTGAACGCACGCAGAACATCTTGCGCACACGCGAACACCCCGTTCCGCCTTTCGGAAGAGCAGGCCATCGTATGCCGGTAGGAGCGGATGACAAAATTAAAAAAAAAACAGCATGCACACAGGTGTGTTTAGACACCATCCCTGAAAAAAAAAATAATGGGTAGGTGCTGCACATGTGGCGACGCGCTCTCCCCGGGGAGAGCAGCCCGAATTTCATGCAGAGAAATCTGCTGTGACATAAAGTGGTATAAAAAATAAATAAATTATGTTGTTTGGTCTACAAAGATTGTTTCAATAGAGTGTCTTCAGTTGTTTTTCTTTTAATCGTGTGTACCTCGTTGTTTGACAAAACTATTCAACTGGGTTTGAGTTAACCCAGGGTAGCCTACTGTCTAAAATCAGCTTGGGTGGGGGACCTCAAGGGGGTCGTTGTTGGATTGTCATCCATACTGTCCTTCTCTAATACACTGCAAGTCTAAATGGGGCTGTTGTACTTGTCTCCATCACAAACAGAAGATGAATAAGGACTAAGAAGCAGAAAGGCACGAGGATGATAAAAAATAATTACAATCAACATAGACAGCGATAAAGTTTTAACCCAAAGTTTCGAAAGCTTATCCCCGTGACAATGCCACCCGTGCTCAATACATTCACGTTGCACATCCCAAAATAGGCCAGCATTTGTCTCCAAGACAAAAATAGCAAGATTGGCTAAAGAAACGAGATTAAAAAATGGGTGGATGGAGGTGCATGCGCACAATTCTCGCATTTTCGCAGCGTTTGCCAAATTGGTATGCGAAATGTGTGACCTGCTTCCAAACCTATCTTGGATTCGATTGGCTGCACCCCCCCCCTCCCCCGAAAACAAAAGCTTGCCGGATGTGTAACGGAAACAGCGGGTCATTTGAATTTGTGTAGTGGTGTGGTTGCTCCGAAAAGATGTGCTCATGGATTATAATGGTTTTATCAATATTGCTTCAGCTGTTACTACTACTACTTTACAGCTACTTACTACTGCTGCTTCTGCTACTACTTCTACTTCTGCTAATGTTATTGTGGTTCATTTGAGTCTGTTTTTCAGTAGTTCGTTGTTTTTGGTCTGGATACAGGATTTGTGTGCCAGTTGGATCGTCCATTTTAAAAATGCTTCGACGGAAGTGCACGAGCAGTTGTAAGTATTGAACCGATTTTGGCTAGTTTTACACATCTTCTGTCGATTTAAATGTTTTTGTCAATTTTTTAGCTGCAGCGGGCGATCAGCTAAATAATCCGTGGTTTATCTTGTGTTTTGTAGTTAAATTGCTAGCGCTTAACACTGCATTTGTGAATTTTATATCCCTGTGGTTTTCTTTTTCCAAAAATTGTGTTCAATTGATGTACAAACCCTCCCTACCCAACAAACCACAATTCATCTCCTCTCTTATGAACTGTCATTTACAACTAGACAAACAAAAGAAAAACCACCAGAAAATTTTGTTGAGCAAAATAATATTTCATTCACTGCTGTTATTCTCGTATGTTATGCAGTTGCATCTTCGAAGTCAGTATTCATTCTAAAGAAACGCCATGGTGTCTCAGAGGTAAATAAAATCTGAATAATTACCACATTGTTTTTGTTGTTGTGAACAAGAAGACATAAATGATTATGATATTGTTTTAATGGTAATACAAACACGTTGGACATTTCTATATTTTTCGTAGTCAGCAGAAAAACGTTTAGAACACGAATGCTACATTTTGATCAGAGTAATGGTTCGCTTTTCAGTTGGGGGGGGGGGGGGGGATAGAGATATTGTTGAGATGGTTATGTTGGAAAACCGGCGATGTGTTTAGCTTTATTTGGTTTCGTTGTTTTTGTGGATGTTGTTGCTGCTGCTTTTTTGGGGGGTAACCTCTCAGTTTGGCTTCAGTTCTTTTTCTTCGTTTTTTTTGTTTTTGTTTTTGTTTCTTTTTTGGAGAGGGGGGGGGGGGGGGGGGGGGGCAATCTCTCGGCATTACTGCGTTGCTGTTTTGACATGCTCGGCTCTACAAGTTCGAGCCCAGAAGGCAACACTTTAAAAAGCTCGCTTCTCTTAAAGGGTAGGCAGGAGGAAAGATGAGTTTGTTGTGTTTGCTTTTTATTACTTTTTCTAATTCATTGTTTTTCTAACCTCTTAGGTTTTGCATTGTTGTCCTTTTATTACGTTCAATTTTGCAAGCTCGACTCTGCTGCTTGAGAGAAGGAAGTTTGCTTTTTTTTCGGGGGGGAGGAGAGAGAGAGAGTGGGGGGGGGGGGGGGGGTCAAGAAAGAAGAGAACAGGAACGAGAAAGTCAGTTTTATTAGTCAGACAGCTTAACCAACCGAAATGTGCCCGAATTTTATCGCCATTACTTGCCCGAGGAAGGGAGGTGGAAAAGGTCGTTTCATTTCCGGAGCTGATCAGTTGTGATGGTACTGGCAACGTGAACTCGATTGTACGACGTTTATTTGTTCAACCTAGCGATAGGCTGACGTGTGTTTGCCTGAGGTAGATGAGCTTTTTATTCATTCGTCTGTTCATTTATAGGTTCTATATTTTGGGTTTATACCCCTATTCATTCATTTTGTGGTCGGACGGATCACCAATCTAATATTGCAATATTTATCCAACACAGCATTAACCAGACATGGAAATAATCTGATATTTTTTATGTGTCCGATTTAGCATTGGTCCAGCGGTTTAATTTGTCAAATTAAGATGTGGTCTACTTTATAATTGTCCATTTAGCCATGGCTGACAGTTCTCCGATAGCAATGATCACAAGTTTAATTGTCCAATTTAGCGATGATGTGAAGTTTATTTATCTGACCCTATGGTCTGAATTTTTCTCCAGACATAGCACTGATTTGATCTTTTGTTTTTCAGGCGAAGCAATGGCCTGGCGTTTATATGTCAGACTTCGCTAGTAGCGTTAGAAGTCGGTGTTATAATAGAAGATGCCTTCGTGGTTCATGGTATAACAAAGAAAAACAAAAAAGTCAGTGATATTGATTGACCACGCAAGCACAGCAGATAATCTTGAGGGACATAATTGATCATCACACTAGTGACTCTGCAGTAGTGCAGGATCTTCTTTGTTTGTTGAGCTCATGGCTGTGTGTGCGTGTATGTTTGTGTGTACGTGTGTGTGTGTGTGTGTGTGTGTGTGTGTGTGTGTGTGTGTGTGTCTGTCTGTCTGTCTGTCTGTCTGTTGTGTGTCTGTGTGTGTTGTGTGTTTCTTTGAAGCAACAGGTTATCAACTGAAACAAGATGCTCAGTAATATTTGATTATGCCAACTAATTGAATCATGTCCCCTGGGATTGCAATAGACATCAATCAGTCAAACTACCATTGCATTAAAGTATGATCGCTAATTGAGTAGAAAGATATACAGGAAATCCCAATAATTGACTCATGTTGTTGATTGAGTGAAGAATCTACACAAGAAAAAAGCAAGATTATCAAACGACTGTTACCGATCAATCCATAATTGAAGGTGAAAATCTGTTGTCACTGTACTGTATTTGAAAAAAAATGTAATGTGTTGTTTGGATTTCCCATTATTAACAATATGTATACATGTATTTTTTCCCCTCATAGTTTCTTAAGAGCATTATGACATTGTATAAATATTTAGTATTTGTTGTTGCACCTACCTACCTACCTACCTACCTACCTACCTACCTATCTACTCTATCTGTCTATCTATCTATCTATCTATCTATCTATCTATCTATCTATCTATCTATCTACCTATCTATCTATCTATCTATCATATCTATCTATCTATCTATCTTCTAGTCTGTCTATGTCTGTCTGTCTATCTGTCTGTTGTCTGTCTGTCTACTTTCTGTCTGTCTGTCCGTCCGTCTGCTGTCTGCTTCTATCTATGTCTATCTGTCTGTCTGCCTGCCTGCCTGCTTGTCTGTGTCATACCTCCCTCCCTCCATCTATCCATCTGTCTGTCTTCTGTCTATATTGTCTTTCTCAGTATCTATCTAATATCTCTATCTCTCTATCTTCTATCTTCTATCTTCTATCTCTCTATCTTCTATCTATCTATCTATCTATCTATCTATCTATCTATCTATCTATCTATCTATCTATCTATCTATCTTCTACCTGTCTCTCACTATCTCTCTCTCTTTCTGTTTATACATCTTTCAGCGTTTAATGTGTATTACCACAATTGCTAAATAAAGCAATTGGCTACCTCTCCATAGGGAAGAAATGCTCTGGAAACATACCATATCATTACAAGTATAATCATTATCAACATCATCATTACTTGAACTAACTTTTTTGAAGGGGGGGGGGGCACAAGAAGAGGCTGAAAGTGAGGTTATTCTCTTTTTTTTTTACCTTTTCAATTATCTAAACAAATACTTTTTCAGCCATACACTCAGACATAATTTTCAATTATTCACTCGAGGGTACCAAACTAAGCAAGTTGGTCTCCTAAGTAGCCCACGGTAATAATGTGTACCAGCGGACTTCATGGGAGGCCTGTTGTTGAGGCCATTATCCTGATCAGTTTAATCCCTAATGCCCTGAGTCCATTACATTAATTAAAATGAACTGCAGGGTTAGGCATGCTCTCCATGTGAAATGTGTGTGGCTTTGAACGTGGTTGGTGTGTGTGTGTTGTGTGTGTGTGTGTGTGTGTGTGTGTGTGTGTGTGTGTGTGTGTGTATTGTGTGTGTGTGTATGTTGTGTGTATGTTGTGGTGTGTTTATATGTGTGAACGTGCGTGCGTGCGTGCGTGTGTGTGTGTGTGTTTGAAATATATTGTTTGTTGCGTGCATGTGTGTGTGTGTTTGTGTGTGTGTGTGTGTTGTGTGTTTGTTGTTGTGTGTTATTCTGAAATTTCATTTGCTGCTTCACAAGTGTAGACTGCTTTTTTACAGAATCGATATACTTGTTCTAATATTGTTTGCTTTTCATTTTCGTTTAATCTTGTTCTTTTCTGTGATATAGTAATATTTTTAGGTGTATTGCTCTTTCGTTTATTTTCCTGTTGAATTCGTTTGTAATCTTATACACCAAAAGGTGATGAAAGGAATTAAATCTTGAATCGTGTGTGTGTATGCATGTGCGTGTGCGTGCGTGCGTGTGTGTGTGTGTTGTGTGTGTGTGTGTGTGTGTGTGTGTGTGTGTGTGTGTGTGTGTGTGTGGCGCGTTTTGGGAGGGGGTGGGGGCCAAGCGCGTGAGTTTGCATTTTTTTCGTTTAAAAGTACAATGGGAAAATTTTACGGTCATAACATGGAATGTAATTTAACGTGAAAAGTGCAAAGAATGGGTTAGTTAAGTCTGTCCCGAGCTAAGGAATCAGCCGGTGCTATCCGGTTTTCGTGTGCGTAGGACTGGAGTCATAGACTCCCCTGGATAGGACGCCAGTCTATCGCAGTGTTAACCCCAACACAAGGTTGGTACCCTTTTACACTGGTGGGTGAGAATAGCCGTAAAGTGCTTTTCAAGGCACAACGCCATAGCCGACAGCTGGATCGAACCCGCAACCTTTAGATTACGAGTCACGCCTAACATCGACTACCGCGCGGCAAGAATGGGGTGTGATTGGAAATGTTTGTCGAAGATAGGTGTGTGTGTGTGTGTGTGTGTGTGTGTGTGTGTGTGTGTGTGTGTGTGTGTGTGTGTGTGTGGTGTGTTGGTGTGTGGTGTGAGGTGTGAGAGTGTGGTGTGGTGTGTGTGTGTGTGCGTGTGCGTGTGGGTATGCATGCACTTATGCGTTGTTTGTGTGCGTGCGTGCTTGCTTCGTCTTTAAAAAAATGAATTTATCTTTAATTTTAAACATTTTGAGTGAGGGTGTGAAGCAGAAAAATATACATTGAGCACTTTTGTACTTTTGCTCGCGTACTTGTTTATCTGGTTGAGTTGTTGAAAGTTTATGAACTATATTTTCACGCGGTGATTAACTCATTAAGGTTGCATTCTGACTTGAATATGTCCAGCTCACCAGGAAGACGTCAGACTGGAGATGTGATCTGAAAAGCAGCAGACCTCATGGAACAGCTGTGAGAACCCACTGAAGGTGTTGAGACTTCATCTTGACTGGAACGATAGCAGGTATAGTGGGATATGCCTTCATTTTCGTGGATTTTGGGGTCTAGAAGTAAAACACCTGTTTAGACAGCAAAATGTCGTTTGTCTGATTTGTCCACATCTTGGTTAGGTGTGTGTGTGTGTGTGTGTGTGTGTGTGTGTGTGTGTGTGTGTGTGTGTGTGTGTGTGTGTGTGTGTGTGATGTATGTGTGTGTGTGTGTGTGTGTGTGTGTGTGCGCGTGTGTGTGCGGCGCGCGCGCTCTCTCTCGCATGCCTGCTTTCTTGCTTGCTTTTTTTCAGACATAACTGTTTACCTTTCGAAATCAGTGAGGAAGTGAAGCAGAGGGGGGGAAAAATTCGTCAGCACTTTTGCATATTTTGTTTGGGTATATATCTATTTTGTTGTCTTCGAAAAGTTTATGAATAATATTTTTCACGCGATAATTAACATTGTGCTCTGACTTAGATATGTCCAGGTTACCAGGAAGACGTCAAACTGAAGATTCACGTGATCGGAAAATGTAGCAGACCTCGCTGAACAGCTGTGAAAGGGACTGCGGGTGTTGGCAAAGTCGGCAGACTTCATCTTGGTGACTGGATGGATAGTAGGTAAGAGTATGCATAGTCTTCAGTGAATTTGTGGTCTTGAGGTGATGCATTTGTTTAGAAAGCCAGAAGTCGTAGGTCTGATTCCCATTTAAACCTGAACTCTTCCCCTCTTCTCATCCTCCAGGCCTTGAGTAGTGGTCAGGGTACTAGTCTTTCGGATGATGGGATAAACCGATCCCCTGTGTGCAGCGCATATCTTATTCAAATAAGAGAACCCACGGCAATATGAGTTATGGTCGCGTTTTTTAAATTACAAAAATCCAGTATGTAACACACTCAGGAAAGTAAATGATGCTGGGTGGCACCACTCTTGTGGCGATGCATTTCACTTGAAAAATTTTTTCCGAGTGAAAGTGCGTGCGTGCGCGTGTACACGTGGGTGTGTATGGTGTCTGGCACTTAGAGACCTGACTTACATAACTGACAGACACAGAGAACTGATGAGAACAAAACGCTCCAAGGGAAGTAAATATTTTGCTGTCCACTTTTGTGAATGGTGTTATTGCTCCCCTTGCAGAGTGTAATCCAGGAATGGCTGTGGTGAGCGTGATGCTGAGTGGTCGTCCATATGATGTTGAAGATGGGGGGATTGATGTTGATTGATTTTCTGCACAAAACGTTCCACAGTAAAGAATCATCAGTGTGCCTCACTGAAGAGCTGTTCAGTAGATTTCTCCACAAGCGGTGCTTATGTTCCAGAGCCTGGGGCTCTCTCTGCAAAGGGAACCGACACCAAGTTATCATATCCAACAACAACAACAACAATCTCAAGCGGTTTCCGACGGTTGCTTTTTAAAAGCCACAGCCTTTATCTAAGACCCCCCCCCTCCCAAACACACACACACACACACACACACACACACACACACACACACACACACACACACACACACACACACACACACACAGAGCTATGTTTGTGTAGAGGAATTTTATCATTGTTTATTTTATCACTCCTGGGAATGTTTGTGAGACCTTAAGTCCACACTGGATGAAAAATTTGCTGGTGCGCTTTTTTTTTTCAAATACCTAGTCATATAGGCAACCATACTAAGAGTTCAGAGAACCATTATAGAAGAGTGCATATAGTTAAAGAGCTTGTCATGTATGTAGACAATCTCAATGATAAATATAACGTTTCAAAGCTTAATGCCATTTCCTTGTAGACCTTGCTCCTTAGTAATGGCTAAAGCGTTTTATCTGGGCAGAATAAGGGTATTGGATTGATAAAGAGTAATTTTGGCTGATGTGTGTGTGTGTGTGTGTGTGGTGTGTGTGTGTGTGTGTGTGTGTGTGTGTGTGTGTGCGTGTGCGAAAGAAAAACTGTATAATAACTGTCTTATATTTGGTTGGTTCTTGCTTTTGCTCATTCATTTTTCTTTTAAAGCCCCACTAGTCATTACTTTATTTGGCTGATTCATGATTTTACCTATATTTGTTGTAGAGTTGTACTTGGATTATGATTTGGATTGATTGATTTGTCTATATATATGTGGCTTTTCAAATTTGTTTTAAAGCTCTATTTGCATGGTAATTGTTTTTGGTTGAAATGTCTATACACTTTCCTTTTATTAAAACATAAAAACCTTTATGTGAGTTATAATTTTATGTGCCAGTATTGATTTGTTTATTTTTTAAAAACTCTACTTTAATCATAACTTTATTTGTATATTCTGCTTATTTTTTTAAAGCTGGTACCTGAATTATACTTTTATTTGCCGATATTTGGCTGATTTAGGCATCATTTATAATTGTATTGTAGTTTGTAAAGCTCTACCTGAATCTAATTGTACACACTGTTTCAGCTTTTGCAGTGACTGCTCTGAATCAATGCCAGCCAGCTGAACAAGGCCTCAGACTGCAGACCTGCCCACCCCGAAAGTGAGGGAGTGCAAACTACATTCCAACCGTATACTGTTCTTCTTCTCGTTGTGCGTTCCTCAGTTTAACACCCTGGGTCACCCAGAATATGTACTCATTCGTCACTCCTGGATGAGGTTGCCATGACTGAAGACAATCTCAACAGAGCGTTTCAAAGCATAACAACATTGTAATGTAGGACTTGATGCTTGTTTTACATATCAATAGCTGACAATACAGCTTTGGGCCTGGGCAAAGACCGCAAAAATTGTGAGCATGTAGAGTTTTGATCTGACATTCTGATTGATAAAAGAGATCATTTATTGACCCATCACAATAATTATTATGTCTGCCCCAGTAAGGTGCAACACAAATCCATTTTTGAACTGAGAAAATCCCATTTTATGTTTGAATCCCCAATACTTGTCTTATACTACCTACATAGATTTATCTTGAAGAAACATTTCGCTGCATAGAGTTAATCTTGAAGAGAACATTTTACTTTACAGATTTATCTTGAAGAAAATATTTTAGTACATAGAATTATCTTGAAGAAAACATTTTACTATATAGATTTATCTGAAGAAAACATTTTACTACATAGATTTATCTTGAAGAAACATTTTACTACATAGATTTATCTTGAAGAAAACATTTTACTACATAGATTTATCTTGAAGAAAACATTTTACTACGTAGATTTATCTTGAAGAAAACATTTTACTACATAGATTTATCTTGAAAACATTTTACTACGCAGATTTATCTTGCAGAAAACATTTTACTACATAGATTTTATCTTGAAGAAAACATTTTATCTGTATTGGATCATAGAATCAAACAAAACATTTGTTGAAACTATGGAATATGAAGTTCTGTCTTTCCATGTATGGGCAAATTTGTACTGTCAGCGGAAAACTGGAATTTTATGGTGGATACCTATCGCTTTGCTGCAAACGCAGGATGACAGTAAACTAATAATACTTACAAATAATAGACATAATACTATTGACAAACTATTGGCATTTCTGCTTCCCTAGGGTGAAAGCATCAATTTGTTTTCAAACTTTTGGAGAAAATCTAATTGTTCTCTTTCATTCCAAAGAATTCAGCAAGAGGTAGAATATTATACACAGACGGAATTGAGTCTAGTGAACTGGTAAAAAAAAATCAATTATGGAATCAAACAGAAAAATTGCATTTCGTCGAAAATTTCGTTGGACAGATTTGTAATGTTATCTAGCATAGGGAGCGCATGAAGAGAAGAGAAGAAGAAGAAGAAGAAGAAGAAGAAGAAGAAGAAGAAGAAAAAGGAGAAGAAGAAGGAGAAAAAGATGAAAAAGGAGAAGAAGAAAGAAAAAAGAAACAGAAAGGAAGAAGAAGAGAAAAAGGTAGAAGTAAAAGAAAAAAAGGAGAAAAAAAACGTTATCTGATAACATAAGTTTTAAAATAGATTCCCATTATTGCGAAACACAGGGCAACGATAAAGTAGACATCTGAAAACAATTATTTTATTATTATGGGTTCCCATTATTGCAAACACAGGACAAAGATATAAACTAAAAAGTAAATGATTAGCCAACAAATAAAAAGAGCCCACCCCCCCCCCCCCCACAAAAAAAGCAACAGCAAAACGAAACAAAAACCCTCATCAAAAACAAAACAAAAAGCCCCGAGAAAAAAAGAAAACAAAAGAAAAAACCTTAGGGCCATTACACAGAATTTGTTTATTTGATTTGATAAGTTCTCCCATTTTTCTTTTTGATTTGATTTTGTTTGTTTGTTTTTATCGCTGATAATTTTGTAGAACTGAGATGTTTCAAGAGAATTAAAGTTCTCTTGTGTAGTCGTGTACCCATAAAATCTGTGCAATAATCACCCCAGGATGTTACACAATACGAATATATTAACATCTGTCCTATCATCTTAGGCCTGCATTAATAACCAGGGGTACTGGTTTTTTTGTTGATATTTGATTGCTTGTTGGTGTTTTATGTGAAGCAGACTGTCCAGATTGCTATTACTTTGTCTAGTTGGTTCATGTGTGTGTTCATTGTTGTAGAAGCTACTACTTACTGTCATGGAATCTCTGTAGAGTATCGCTGAAAAGTAGCTGACCAGATTTATCCACATAACGATGGTTGTATCACATCTTAGCTGTCTGCAAAGGGAGATAACCGCTGCTTTTCGATACAGTGAAAGATGATTGACTGTCTCACCAGTCTCTGTGATTGTTACTTCTAAATGCCACAATTTTTAATCTATTAAGGTTTTTTTTAATCTATGACTTTTGTGTAGAGGAAGAAACTGAAAAAAAATAATAACTTGTCTTAAACTTTGTATCGTGTGTGTGTGTGTGTGTGTGTGTGTGTGTGTGTGTGTGTGTGTGTGTGTGTGTGTGGTGTGTGAGCGAGCGCACGCGTGCGCGCACGCACGCACGCACGCACGCACATGCATGCATGAGTATATTTTTTCACACTGATTGAGTTTGTTTCTTAACTCGATGGCTTCGTAATTTTGCAGTAAGAAAATGATACGCAGCAGACCACGACACAAAACCGCAGATTCGACCCGAAGATGCCCAGGACCTGTTAGAGAAGTGTTGTGCTGTGACTGCCAGAGGAGTTGAAGAAGTCAGCAGACTTCATCCTCAGTAGTGGATTGATGACAGGTAGCAGGAGTGGGGTAAGAGGGGAAATTGAAAAAAGAAATAGAGTAAAGTATGATTCAAAAATGTTTTCAGGTCAGTCTTTAGGACAAAGCTGATAGGTTAGATAGGCGGAGGGAGGGAGGAAGAGAGGGAGGGAGAGAGAGAGAGAGAAAGAGTGAGAGAGAGATAGAGAGAGAGATGCTCACTAAAATCACTCACACACAAACACAAATACACACACATAAACACACACACATACACACACATACACACACACGCGCACGCACGCACGCACACACACACACACACACACACACACACACACACACACACACACACACACACACACACAGATATGCTCACTAGAATCACAAACACACATACACAAACACACATACACAAACACACACACAAAGACACACACAAACAAATAGACACACACAGTACTATCTTTTGAAATGTTAGGATTGGCTTAGCGTCCTTCATGGCAAAACTCGTAGTGTGTTATCAAACCACCTGTATCCTCCACTAAAGGAGAATAATTCTCTGATGTGGGAATATGGCTGCTTATATGTGAGGTATTTGAAAGCAACCATATAATAATTTATTATGCAAATCAGTGTTAACCAATGTACATGTTCTTACCATCGCCACAGCCATTTTTAAGTTTCATGTGTGAAAAATGCATTTTCTGGGTTACCATGAGGACGTTGATATGGGGAGAGCAATACGACAGTTGATGAAGTCATGAACGAGACTGAACTTGTATTTACGGCAGTTAAAAGGTTTCCTTTACCTGCCCTCTTTAGGTACAGGGAAGGTAGAGCAGTGAGGGAGAGGAGATGGGCGCCGCCCTCAATATGCTGGCCCTTAGAGAAGCTGAGATCTCTGATGCCTCGGTCCCCTACGACCACATAGGTAATGGGACACCTTTATAGACCTTGGTCCCTCCGTAGACCCCCATCCCCCCCTGGGGGGATTTATGGGTGCATTTTTCTGAAACTTTGTTTATTTTAACGTTTTATGGTGTATGTTACCCTCATGTAACCAGGTTATTTCAGGATATACAAGCAATTCAATATGGTAACCCTTCAGAAGGAAAATATTTAGGGGGTGAGGTTAATTTACATTATTTATATAAATATATTCTTACACATTCATATCAAATTTGGTACCAAAATAAAGGGTATTAAACAGGCTATCAACATAAGTTAATGTCACCACTGCACAAGGAACGCCTGTCCCATATTTTAAAAACAAAACAGAAAATTGAAATGAAAACGCTGTAAAATCCTGTCCTGCCTTCAACATCTACCTGCCAAAGTGTATAACGTTTATAGGTGTGTGTGTGCGCGCGCATGCTGCGTGCGTGCGTGCGTGCGTGCGTGCGTGCGTGCGTGCGTGCGTGTGTGTGTGTGTGTGTGTGTGTGTGTGTGTGTGTGCATGCGAGTGAGTGTACATTCGAATTTGTCAAAACTGTAAATTGCTGTTGATTGCTTGTGTGCTGTGTAGGTCGAATGCAAGCGCTTTGATTTGTTTTTACAAGATATAGGGCTATACAAGTTCCATGTATTATTATTATTATTGTTTTTTTTATTATTATTATGTTCAGTGACAGGGTGGTGGATGGGTGCCATATAGTCCACAGTAGACTGCTTCTTTTCTGTCCCTTCTCCTGTGAGTGATACCTACCCTCCCCATCCAGGGACAAGTTGACTTCCATTTGTGGCCTAGAATCTGGAGAAAAAAAACACACCAAAAATCAGCAAGTTGAGCTTTGTAGACTGCCTCTGTGTTTGAGAAATGAGTTTCCACAACATGCAGCTTAGGTTCTGCCTTTACTTTTGCAAAGCATGGAGGAACATCATGTGGCTCATACTGCACTGAGCATTGACGGTCCTGATGAGGAGGAGGTTCTGTCTGAGACAGAAAAGTGTCAGGCATTGTGTCCCCAGTAACCTCTTGAATGACAATGCCATGAGTGGAGTGGGTGGTGTTGGCTCCTGATGGAGTTTCTTCGTTCAGGTCAAAGTTATCCCAGCAAAAATGGATAACCTTGTTCTCTGTCAAACTCACTGTTGAAGGAAGAAGACTTGCGCACTGAAGTACAGAATTGGCCATAGCAGTCTCAAGTCGCACAATGGTTTTGTATCCAGCAACATGACCAAACCTATTCAACAGACTTATGATTTCAGAGCTGCCAGTTACATGTCTGACAGACATTCCAAGCAAAACATGTTTAGGCATTTTCCACTTCCTTCCTGTCACAGATTAGCATATGTCCTGGGCAATTAAGGATGCCAATCTGGTGGTTTTGGGTTGCTCCATAGAACTACTCTTTCCAGATAGCAGTGTTTTTAGAAAGTCTGTGAAAATATTTGGAGGTTTAACAGCATCAGACTGAAGAAATTCTGCAGAAGGAGGCCATGGCATATCAGGTGTTGCCCTGAAAGCATCCATAATGTATCGGCGAAGAACATATGCAGATTCCTCAAGACGTCTTTCTTCTGAAGTTGCTGACACAAATGCTGTCTCAACTGCCTGACCCTGGGCAAGTTCATCACAATAAACAAGATCACTGCGGTGGTTCGGAGCCCAGAATTGAATTCTGAAGCCAAAATGTCTCATTATTTTTTTCTTTCAGTTTGTAAGTCTTGTATCCTGGGTTGTAGAAGTCAGGAGAATGTTGATGCATGTATTCACAGTACTCCTCACCTAGCATGGTCATTCTCTCCACCTGTGAACCTCTGATTATTGCTTTTTCATCATACTCGCATATGTACTCAAATGCCCTCTCGTGTGCCTGTAGCTGCTCAGTAGTTTTCTGGTCTGTTGATGTTTCAGCATGCCTGTCTTCACATCTCAGATAGTCTTTTCTACAACCTTCGTGATAGTGAGCTTCACGTACTACAAGATCTGTATCTTGATAATGAGTGAAAATGTCATCTTGTTTAGTTTTGGCTGCATCCTGTATAGACTGTTCTGCTGTCTTGGTGATACATTTTCCAAGTTTTCCAAAACATGGAACCCCTTTTGAAACTTTCTTTTTAAATTTCTTCTTGCAAAAATTGCAACTGTCTTTTGGAAGCAATGGGCCTGAAGTAGTGACAGTCCTTTAGGTTTTGATGGTCCTGCAACCTCTTCACTACCTGTCTCACGCTTTCTTTTCCTGGCAAATTTCACACTTGTAAACTGTGCATAACAGCTTCTGTGATAACCATGGCGTGTAAAGTCAAGGTCTCCTGGAATACAATTACAAATCTCATCTAGTCTATGACATGTCACATCTGAAGAACGTCTCAAGTGAAGAGACTTTTAAATAGTTTTTTTTGTGCTTTCTTCAGTTAGTGGAGTCACAGTCTTTTCTGTTATTTTGGAAATGAATTATACAAGTTCTCCCACCCCTGGAAGTTTTTCTTTTGCACTTAAATGTACTTTTGAAGGTCACTGGATGTTCATCTGCCATGTTGAAATGTTCATTTTATACAGGAAACGTCACATGGGGAAGATGAAATACACTTTCAGTGAGAGACTGCACACTTGCCAGTGACTCCACTCTCCTCAAAAGTCTTTCGGATGAGACTGTAAACCGAGGCCCCGTGTGCGAACGTACCCAGAGCGTCTTACGCACACGTTAAATCATGTTCCGCTTTTCGTAAGAGTAGGCCATTGTGTGCGGGTGGGAACAGATGAAAATATTTACACAACTGCATACACACGGGGACTGGATGAAAAAAGCACATGAGTGCTTATTCCATTATCCTCGATATAAAAAAAAAAAATAAATAAATAAAATGACCTGAAACATGATGGTTAAAATGGATACTAAAAGTACTACTCAACAGTTTGCCTTATACCCAACGTTTGTGGTGGAGGACGCGGAACTGAAAAGAACAACGAATTATGACCACGCCTTGTTCTATTTTTAGATGTATGTTATCGTGTGTCACTTGAATGTGCTGTGGTGTGTTGTGTGTGTGTGTGTGTGTGTGTGTGTGTGTGTGTGTGTGTGTGTGTGTGTGTGTGTGTGTGTTACACGCGTGCACACGCGCGCGACTGATCTGCATATTATGTGTAATTTCTTGAGGAAAAAAAAAAGAAACTAAAAAAAATCATAGACTCAAAGCGCTGTGGTTAACACATCCTCTTCGTTAATGATACTTATGGCTGTTGCAGTACTTACTGTGTGTTACAGACATTCTCTGATCAATAATAACATCTTGATCTAGACTTATTTGTGCATACTTTGTGGAACATACTGATAGTTGGATACATTTCTGGCACCGGACACACAAGGCGTGAGATGAGAAAGTGCCGCTCAACTGACGGTGAGAGAACGGAACAGCGCTCGGCTGTGGTTGAGTGGTAAGACAGATTTCAGCTGCGTGCGGTTCGGACGGCCGCACATTAAAGTCATCACTGTAGTTTTGTTTTAAATAGGTCAGCAAAAAACTGTGCCTATATAATCGGGAAAATTATACTAGATGCTATTCACAATAAAATTATGAGAAGTTAAGCCAGATTTTGTGCAATAATCACAGGGTGAACATCCCTACCCCAAAAACCTAAATATAGGGCGCAAAGAGGGGAAAATGCACTGTTGATACACCTCTCACTCCTGAAATAACCTGTATCCCAGAGGGTAACATGTCAAATGTTTCTACCAACATCATAAGCTTTCAGAAAAACAAAGTCAAAAATCCCCCCCAGGGGGGGGGGGAGGTTTCCCTCTCCTAGATCATGGTCTATTACCTTTACCTTTACCTGGAAGAAGTGTGACCATAATGCCATGCTTTTCTTTCGCAGAGTGTGGGGCAGGATCGAGCAGAACAGTCCATGGGAAGTAACCTCTTTGTTACTTGTCAGAATGGAGTGGGCTGCTTCCCTTGCAACGTTCCGCAAAGGTATGTGCAGATTTTGCTTGTTGCGACCTGTCATTCAGTTGAAAGTCTGTTAGTGTTTGGTGATTTAGGTCGTTA
>CM060334.1:24729772-24757272 GCA_030674155.1 Stramonita haemastoma | reverse complement strand
GCAATCATGAGGATATTGCAGGGAGGGAGGGAAGGAAGGCAGCTTCCGATGTGGACAGCAGCGACAGAGGGTGGGTGGTGGCGGTGCTCAGGGGTCAAGGGTGACGGTGGAAATCGAAGCAGCAGAAAGCGAGAGAAGAAAGATAATTGCATCTTTAGCGGAAGTTGGAAAGCATATTGACATTTCCCTCCCTTCTGCGAAAAAAAAAGAGTAGCTGCCGTCTCTAACAACAGCAGCAGCAGCAAGTTTGGCGTGATTCCGTGCAGGGTCTTTAATCATGGGAGATGTTGAGCGCCTAGCAGAGCGAAAGTAGAGCACAAATAATCACACACCGTTTAAGCTGGAGAGTGTTAGAGGGGAGGGGCAGCAGGTGTGTGTGTGTGTGTGTTTATTATTTTTTTTTTAAAGCCTTGATAGAGTGCAACGATGTAACGAACATAAGCTGTTTAGGAGGAGCACGTTCTGTTCGTAACTTGTACTTTATTTGCGTCACTTTTGCAGGTTTTGGGGGGAAGTGCTGTCAACAATGATGATGATGATGATGATGATGATGATGATGATTATAATGATGATGATACAAAAAGTAATAATAATAATAATAATAATAATAATAATAAGAAGAAGAAGAAGAAGAAGAAGAACAAGAACAAGAAGAAGAAGAACAAGAACAAGAATGACACATACAGTATGTTTTGCACTTTTAGAATATCTGCATTCTTATATACAAAATAATTGTGTCAAGCCGTTAGCATTGTCGTAAGACTGTATGATGTTTTTCAGGTTTACACTTGTCAAAAATTGTCTTGATTTTTTTTGTCTTTGCTAAAGGTATGTTTTCCTGTATTGTTTTCATGTTCATTATCCACTGCTAGTTTGGCATCTTCCTAGTCGATGCTCTTTTAGCTTTTCAAGGGATCAGTACTAGTGAGGGGGGAAATATAAAGTAGAAGTGGTAGTGATGATGGAAATAGTTGTAATAGTAGCAGTGGCAGTAGTGTTACTATCATTATTATTATTATTATTATTATTATTATTATTATTAGTAGTAGTAGTAGTAGTAGTAGTAGTAGTAGTAGTAGTAGTAGTAGAAGTAGAAGTGGTAGTAGAAGTAGTAGTAGTAGTAGTTGTAGTTGTAGTAGCAGAAGAAAAAGAAGTAGTAGTAGTAGTAGTAGTAGTATAGTAGCAGCAGCAGCAGAAGCAGTAGTAGCAGCAGCAGCAACAGCAGCAGCAGTAGAGGTAGAAGTAGTAATAACCGCAGCGATATAACAGCAGCAGTACTAGTAGCGACAGAATAATTGTAATAATCATAGCAGCAGCACTAGAAAGAAAAAAAACCCGTCCCCCATACAAAGAAACTGATGTGTCAGAAACAGAAACACGAACTGTTCCTGAAAACTAAACGTCTGTATTGCCCAACATTTCTAGGGCCAATAATTATTCGATTGTCTTACATTTGGAGGTAAAAAGGTAAAGGTGTCCCATAACCTAGGCGGTCGTAGGGGAGCGAGGCGAAGTCAGAAACCTCAGCTTCTCTAGGGGCCGGCATGTTGAGGGCGGCGCCCATCTCCTCTCCTCTCCCTCATTTGGAGGTAAAACAACCTCAAAGGACTGTACTCCTGAAGGTGAATACATACCAAGCAGACTGACTGGATGACAAAAGTGCGACATTTTTGGAGAATAAAATCCAGGGGAAAGATATTTTGAAAGAAATAGGCCATGAAAAGCCGTATCTATTTAAAATAAAAGATAAGAATCTGATAGAAACATAAGGAAAGAAAATATGGTGTTAGAGGTTCTGACAGTGTTGTTTGTTTTTCGAAATTGAGAAAGTTGTTGGGTAGGGTTCATCAGTCAAGCTGAATAGTGTGCGCTGGTTTCAGTGGTTAAAAGGGGTCGGTGTAGCCTGATTGTTAGAGCGTTACGCTCGTTCTCTGACCGCTGGGGAATGAGCCACCACGGAGGCGCCCGTTTGGGGGGATTTCAACCTGGAGCTAACATGATTGCCGACTCCACTCCCCCAAAAGTCCTTCGATGAGACTATAAACCAAGGCCCCATGTGCAAACGCATGCAGAACATCTTATGCACACGCTAAAAATCCGTTCCCACCTTTTAGAAGAGCGGGCCATTTCGTGCCAATAGGAATGGATAACAATAAAATGCATGCAGTCCGGTGTGTTTAGACATCATCCCCGAAGTCAAATGCGGCTGGCTACCTTAAAGTGTGTAAAAACGGCTACATACGCAAAAACGTACCATTGGTGAACCTCGGAGACATTAAATTACTGGTATTCTATCTTTCTCTGTTGCAGGCCAAACTCTGTCAGTTATTGAAGTAAGCAGGAACAATATCCTACATTAACATTTTGTTCTGCCTCGACATGTTGCGCTCAGGTTGTATTTCTCCATGGTTAGATCTTCTCTAACAGCCTGTACCACTGAAGCTGGTGTATGGCTGTCTATAGAGCGAGGTATTTGAAACGTTCAGGACAGCCATACTCGCAAAGGTCTCGTATCGTGACTCCTAGTTTGGAATGGGTCTGATTTTTTAAAAATACCACTTCATGTTAGGTTTATCTGCGCGAAATTCGGGCTGCTCTCCCCGGGGAGAGCGCGTCGCCACAAGTGCAGCACAATTTTGTTTTCCTTTTCCTGTCTGCAACTGTATTTTCCCCTACCAGAGTGGCTTTTTAAAACTGATTTTGTAGGGACAATCCTCTTGTTACCATGGGTTCTTTTACGTGCGCTATGTAAGCGCACGTCGTAGCACACGAGACCTTGGTTTATAATCACCCAAAAGACTAGCACCCAGACCACCACTCGTGGTCTGATGGATGGGGGAAAGGTTTGGGCCCAAAGGGGATGTGACAGTTGATATTCTGGGTATATTAGCCCCTGGTAGGTTAAGCTTAGGAACGCCCAAGGATAACAACAAAATTCTGTAGTTTTTACCATTCGAAAAAATGTACTTGACAACAAATGCAGTGTGAAATATGCTCATGAGAATACGAACGGAATCGATATTCAAGATTAAAAAAAATCAATGATAACAAAGAAGTTACTGATATTCAGAGCGAACTCCAAAAGTTAAGGTAAAATTTTGACCTGAATTACATTCTACTATTAAAAAGAGTTGCTGTGTGCGTGTTCGAAGAAGAAGAATATTCTATGATAGTTCATCCAAAAACATAGCGCTTCTAAAGTAGAATACTTGGACTAGTTCTAATATTCGACATAATGAGAACGAAAATAGCAGGTAGACGTCAAAGACATAAGACTCGCCCTTTACAAAAACTGAAACGGATTGAAAAAGAGCAATGAGACGTTGCTATCTTCCATCTTGACATTTTGCCAGGCAGGTGAGTCTGATCACTTCAAACACTCTCCGCTAACACGCCGAGAGTCGAGAAGTGTTTCACTAATAGCAGGAACTTCCTGTCGCGTCTTAACAAAATGACCCTACACCGAAGATGACAGTGTGAATCTGTCCATGAGAGCAATAAACTTTGGAGTGTGCGTGCGTAGGTCGGTGTCCTGGTTTAGCAGACTAGCTTAGTGTCGTGGGGTATCGTTCCATTCTCGGTTGAGGAGACAGAGGATGAAGTCTGCTGCAGATGCGGCGTTCGTTAAACTTTCCTACGTGACTGTCTGCATCAGCACTTGAAAGCTGGGGAAGAATGCAGGACAGAACTCGGGCAAGAAATGGGTTAAGACATGTCTCGATGGTTATTTCTTGGATGCTATTAATTCTTAAGTGCGTGTTTTTGAATGTTAAAAAGTATTTTGGGAGCGTTGTAGGATGTGTGTAGGTCGAAAATTATATTCGATCTGTCTGCCTGTCTGTCTGCCTGTCTGTCTGTCTGTCTATACCTGTCTGTCTGTCTGTCTGTCTGTCTGTCTGTCTTCTGTCTGTCTGTCTGTCTATCTCTGTCTGTCTGTCTGTCTCTGTCTACAGTCTCTCTCCCTCACTCCATCCCTCCCTCCGTTCCTCCCTCCCTGTCTCTCACACCCCCCCCCCCCCGTTCATGTTCCTCTCTCTTCCACACACACACACACACGCACGCACGCACGCACGCACGCACGCACGCACGCACGCACGCTCGCTCGCACGCACGCACGCATGCAGAACAAAACACTCTTCAAACATGGATGCAACTTCCATCGAAATGCATTTTAATGACGAAGAACACTCGGCATGAGGTCAGACCGACAATAATGCTTTCATATTCACAACATCAATAACTGTGTGGAAGTGAATGCCAGTTTTCCGGAACAGAATTATCAACAAGGATCACAACCAAGATTACTGACGTTACGGTTAAGCACAAACAGACAAAACCCAGTTAAGAAACGTAAATTGAAGATATAAACCATAAATACACAATAAGAAAGTTGATATATGATTTATAGATACAAACATATAAACAAGTAAATTAAAACGTAAATCGTAAGGAACCAAAGACAGGAATTGTAAGTATAAACATAGTTTTAAAAAATTAAAAGAGGAATCAAATGGGGTTTAAGTACAGATGACAAGTAACTTAAGATAATAATTATCAATAACAGAAAATATCAATACAAATGCACAGTGGTGACAATAAAATATGGACTCAAGTTACAGTACAAGAACTTTAAATTGTTAAGTACTCCGATACTTAAAACATGAGTTGTGAGTATATAGAATGGACGTTAAGAAACTTAAAACATTATATATGAGAGATTCAAAATACATATTTATTTTTATTTATTTATTCATACCACTGTATGCCATAGCAAATTTCTCTGCGTGAAGTACACAATCACAGACTTGAAATATGTTTTAAAAATTATAGTAAATTAGTAAACGAATTTCAAGCACACAACCAAAAGCTTCATTTATAGATTTATATAACACACAAAAAGAATAAGTAACTTGAAAGTTATAGATTCAAATAACACACAAAAAATAAAAACTTAAAAAATAAAGCACAAGTTTACTGTCAGAAACCAAAAAAATATAAATAACGTTGAAAATGAATTTACAACTTCAGAAGATAAATAACATAACACATGTTTTTTTTTTAAAAAAAGGAGAAATTATAAATAACTTGGAATAATAATTGCAAGTATATGCTCCGAAGACGTTAATACAAGTTCAGATGATATAGAATATAAACCAAAGTAGCTTGCATTACGGAACAGATGACAAGATTAACAAAACTGCATACACACGAGGACTGGATGGTAAACAGCACATGAGGGCTTATTCCATTATCCTCGATATAAAAGAATAGATGAATAGATAGATACATATCATAGGAACAAGGTCATTGACCAAAGGTAAAACATACAATATAAATTACATTACAATAACTTAAAAAAACAACAACATAAGAAATGATAGCTAAATGAAAATATAAATTATACTCCAAAATGTATCTACTGGTCTTTCGTATATGTTGATAAACAACACACACGCATGCACGCACGCACCATGCGCACACCACGCACACACACACACACACACACACACACACACACACACACACACACACACACACACACACACACACACACACCACACACACACACACACACACACAGAGGGTGGGAGGACGAGATAGCCAAGTGGTCAGAACAGTGTGCTCGCAGTTTGACGACCCGAGTTCGATTCCGTTCGAGGGGATTTTTCCCCTGGAGTTAACATCAGTGCTACTCAACTCTCCCCCAAAGTCTTTCGGATGAGACTATAAACCGAGGCCCGTGTGTGAACGCACGAAGAACATCTTGCGCACACTTAAAATCCTGTTCCGCTTTTCGTAAGAGTAGGCCATTGTGTGCCGGTGGGAACAGATGACAAAATTTACAAAACTGCATACACACTGGGACTGGATGGAAAAAGGACATGAGTGCTTATTCCATTATCCTCGATATAAAAGAATTAAAAACAACAACAACACACATATATATTATAGGTTATATAATGATATATATATATATAAATATATATATATATATATATATATTATATATATATATATATATTATATATATATATATATGTATATGTATATATATATAGTATGTATGTATGTATGTATGTATGTATGTATGTATGTATGTATTGTTGCTAGTTTACCCACAGAAAATGACCATTGTCAATTGTTTTAAGCGTGTAGACTGCTGATATTTTTTCACGGAAAATGATATGCAGAAACATTCACAGGCAGACAAAACATCTCACTACAAATGAAAAAACAACAACAAATATGCCAGAAATGCCGTAGCTCAAGTCCATGCACGTACAATACAATGTTATCATAATTCAACGAGCGCACGCACGCGCGCTCTAGCGCGCACGCGCGCGCACACACACCACACACACACACACACACCACACACACACACACACACACACACACACACAACACACACACAATCAAACAGTTAGGAAGTGGCGAGGAAGTCTACCACGGAAATAATAATGATGACAATAAAACGGTGGACAGAGATATCTGTATATATCGAAGGGTTAACATTTCTAAAGAGGAATCCGTCATAGCTGAGAAAGTGACGGTAGAAAGGCTACATAAAGAGCTTTACCATAAACATTGTAGGCATGTTGCGAAGTGATTTCACTTCAGTCTTTGCTATAAAACGCTACACAGTGACGTGCTGACGTCCGTACGACTATCTGTTACCTGTGAAGCAGTTTGTCTCTTGTTTTCCCCTTCTACTGTTTTTGGGATTAAAAAATATACGAACAGACAAAACAGGAACAAAACAACATACAGGGATACTTAATAATATATATATATATATATATATATATTATATATATATACAATATATATATAATATCATTCAAGTACATCAATTTTAACGTCTTTCCTCTTTAAGTGATACCAGATATATATATATATATATATATATATATATATATATATATATATATATATATATATATATATTGTGTGTGATGTGATGTGTGTGTGTGTGTGTATGCACATACATTCATAGGCCTACACATATACATATATTCATGCATATGTCTGTGTGTCAGCCCCCCTCCCTCTCTGTCTCTTTCCCACTCTCTCTCTCTCGTGTGTGTGTGTGTGTGTGTGTGTGTGTGTGTGTGTGTGTGTGTGTGTGTGTGTGTGTGTGTGTGTGTGTGGGGTGTTTATCTGTGGCACAAGTCTTTATATGGCTGGGGACTGGACCTTTGAAAACCAGTCTAAAAACAAACAAAACTCCAAGCAAACCAATACCGCGTTGAGTGCCATAATATATGTACTGGGACTTATCCAAAGATGGTTTAATTTTTTATCACTAACACTGAAATTGACATGAACTGAAACAGTAAATCTAATTAGGTAATGAAGCAACAGGAACTCTTTGGCACAAGGAGTATTTGTAAGGACAGTCCATAAACAGAGTTTCTTTTTGCAGGATTAGAAATATTGACACCCCCCCCCCCCCCCCCCCACCCCCCTCATAAAAAAAATCCCAAACACAACACCAGCAGGACATTACGACAGTTTTGATTTCGATATGATGAAAGTAACAAGAACAGTATCCATTATGATGACAACGACGAAACGGGATTTTCAATGATTTCTGTTTCCAATTCCGATAGAACTTGTTGATCGAGACAGCCTAGTGGTTAGAGCATTGACTCGTGATCTGACGCTTCGGGTTTGAGCCAACATCGAGACGCCCCGCCCGTTCGAGTATGTTTTCCCCTGGATTTCACATCAGTACGAGTATATATTTTCCAGAAAGTCCATCCTCGGATGAGACTATAAACTGAGGTCCTGAACATTTTTTGTACACGTTGAAACCCGTTCAGCCTTTCGGAAGAGTGGGCCATTTCGTGCCGATAGGAACGGAAGATGCATTAAAAAAGAAGCCAAAAAAACCAACCCCAAGGGTAGGGTGTCGTGTTTAGATACCATCTCCGAAATAAGAGAGCAGCTACCACAAAAATGTAAGGCAAATGGTTGTATACGAACAATCTCGCCACTAGGGAACCTCGGAGATTCAAATGATCTGAAGTTTCCGCTAGCTTATGTCAGTCAACCTTTGCAAGAAGAAAATAGACACAAAACATGACTAATATTGTGCATACTAATATAAGCGTTTTTCAAGGGTGTGGGTGCATAACAATTTAACACATATATACATATTCATTACACAATCATAAAGCCATCTCCTCCCTCTAAACACCCCCCACCCCCCCACACACACACACACACACACACACGCACGCGCAGCTGCACACACACAAAACACACACACACACACACACACACACACACACACACACACACAACACACACACATTTGTAAGAAAGTGGATTGATAGAGATGGTTCTTAATACTGATTTTGAATTTAAAATAAAACTCACCCCGACGACAACAGAGAAACATTGTTGACATCTAATAATAACATGATGCAACAATTGCACAGAAGCGTGTGAATTCATTTTCGTGGGGGGAGGGGGGAGTTGCATGGGGTGGTGTGGAGGTGGCGCATTATACACTGTGTTTATTGGTCTGAATGATCAACATACATAGCCAGCTAGAACACGCATGTTTATGAGCCTGCACTTTCGAGGATAATGGAATAAGCCATCATGTGCTTTTTTACATGTGTATGCAGTTTTGTCAATTTTTTTTATCCGATCCCATCGGCACACAATGGCCCACTCTTCCGAAAAGTGAAACGGGTTTTAACATGTGCGCAAGATGTTCTCTGTGTGTGTGGTGTGTGTGTGTGTGTGTGTGTGTGTGTGTGGTGTGTGTGTGTGTGTGTGTGCGTGTGTGTGGCGCGCGTGCGCGCGCGGGTGTTTATCCATCTGCCTGTGGGTTTATGGGCCCCCGTGTCCGTTTTAAATTTGTGCCCGCCTGCATATGTGTAGGTGTGTGGATGTGTTGGCAAAAGATCTGGTGTAAGATGAAAATATATACACTGAATTAAGAAGTTTTAGCAAGTTTTGGCTTTGCTTTAATGAGACAGGCATTATAGAAGCCAGTATGTTAAGTCACGTTTGACTCTTATAATCATTCCTGAAGGTACAGTTTGAATCTCAGTGTATTGTCCCAGGCCAAACTCTGTGTCAGTTACTGATGTAAGCAAAGGGCCATATCCTACATCAAAATGTTGTTAAGCTTTGATATGTTATGTGGAGATTGTCTTCAGCCATAACAAGCTCTTCGCTTAACAGCCTGTGCTCTCCATGACAGGAAAATAAATCATCTGAAGTATGTCCGTCGTGTGGTCGAGAAAGTTGAGAAAGTCATACACGCCAGGTTGTGGCCCAGCGCCTAGTTTTTTAAAAATTTTATTTTATACCACTTTATGTCACAGCAGATTTCTCCGCGTGAAATTCGGGGTGCTCTCCCCGGGGATAGCGCGTCGCCACAAGTGCAGCGCCTACCCATTATTATTTTTTATTACAGCCCCGAGCCGCCCTGGGACGGTGTCTAAACACAACACCTGTGTGCATGCTGGTTTAAAAAAAATCATTTTGTAAACGGCTCTTACCGGCACATAATGGCCTGCTCTTCCGAAAAGCGGAACGGGGTTTTAACGTGTGCGCAAGATGTTCTAGGAGAGACTCTGAGTTAAGTCTCAGAGTAATTTCTATACTGTGTGATGCGTGAGTCAGGGTGGTTATTTTGGGTGACCGAGATGTTTGTTAAGCTGGGGAATGCCTAACGAAAAACAGCAAAGGTGACAGTTTCCGTGGCATTTTTAGATTGCAGGTGCAGTTTCCTTTTTAGAGCGATTTGCCGGGTGAACTAACGTGCACACCTGCCAGTGCCAACCCCACTTTCCTGCGTGCGTGCACACGTGCAGAAGAAAAGATATGTGTGCGTTAAAGTTTCTGTAATTCGTGCCAACATTTCCTGTAGAAACAGTAAAGAAAATAATAGCAACAAGAAGCAAACGAAAACAAAAGAAAGCAAAAAACGACAAAAGATAAAAGAAGACGAAAACAACAAAGCAACCCCCCCCCCCCCCACCCCTCTCTTCATATAGTTCCAGATTTCTTTAATCAAATCATCAACATTTTATAATTGTGACAGGGTCTTTTTGCCTGTTCTTTTCTTCTTTTCTATGCGTATTTAAGTTTGGAAAAAACTGAAACTAACATCTGTTTTTATTATCGTTGTTGCTGTTCACAGCATCTTTTTTGGCAAGCAGTGCTACAAAGAGGACGAAGCAGACGCAGAAAGAAAGAACAGATGGACGACATCACTGAATGGACCCCCCAGTAGATATTGCTGAAACCCAGGCAATGGTACACGACCACCACAGATGGCGAGAGAGAGGGACGGGGTTTTCATAAGCGGGGCGTCTCCACGACCAGTGTTGGGTACGGAAGTAGCTTGGTGTGGTATGGTCGTAATAATTATGTGGTTGTGATGTGGTGTAGTCATAGTGGGGTGTGGTTGTCATGTGTCGTGTTGCGTCGTGCATTATAGTGTAGTAGTGTGTAACTCAGTGTCGTGTAGTGTAGAGCAGTGCAGGGGAAGTGTAGCGTCGTGAAGTATAGTGAGGTGGAGTGTAGCGTAGCTTAGAGAAGTGATGTGCAGTGTGGCGTAGTGTTTGCAGCGTTGAGCAGCAACACGTAATGCAAAGTATTATAGTGTCGTGTCGTGTAGGCAGTGCAGTGCAATGTTGCACAATGTCGTACAGTGTTTTCGCCGTTAAATTCAAAGATTTTTTCTTAATTGTTGTAGTCAGGCATTCATAACCCAGATTCAACACTCACAGGGCTTATGATCATTTCCCTAACTAATCCACCGACCAGTAACATGAATTCTGGAATCTTTAACGTGCCTAGTTGACTAGTTGATCTTCCGTATGCGTGCATATAAGGCACAGGCAGACCTGCAAGCTACGCTGACCTAGAAGATCGAGATTTTTGTTTGTTTAGGTTGTTTTCCTTTTTTAAAGTAGTTTTTTCATTTCTTTAAAATAAATGACCGTCAGACGTCATGTTTGAATATCTCAAGGACAACTTTTTTGCTAGTCTTTTAGGGAAAATAGTCTTGTACTAAGTTTTATTTACATAAGTGAGGAGAGACTGAGCAAAATATTATTTGGTATTTGGAAGGAAAAGGGGGCTGGGGTAAGAATGAAAGGTGGGGGGGGGGGGGGGGGGGTGAGGGGAGTGGGAGGAGGGGAGGAGGAGGAGAGGAAAGGAAAGAGCGTGTCAACATTGTTGTGCCAGACAAAATTGCAGCGATGTCGCCTAAGTTTATCGCTCCCTTCCCCGTGGCAAGTTGATTGCGGGGACAAAAATGAGGCCCCGACTCCTTAGCCCCATAGTTTGGGCAATGAATTAGCCCCGTCTGGGGCTGCGATGCACTTTGCTTCTGCCTAGGACATAACTTGTATGTCTTTTCTGATGTGAATGTTGGAGATTTAGGGGTTTTGTGTGGGTAGGGGTAGGTTTGCGTAGGGTTGGGGGGGAGAGCATAGTGGGGAGGGGGATGTGTGTGTGTGTGGTTGAGAGAGGGGTGTGTGTAGGTGGAGAGAGAGAGGAGAGAGAGAGAGAGAGAGAAGAGAGGAGAGAGAGAGATGAGAGGAGAGAGAGAGAGAGTGTGAGTGTGTGTGTGAGAGGTGTGTGTGTGTGTGTGTGTGAGAGAGAGAGAGAGATGATGTGTGTGTGTGTGTGTGTGTGTGTGGTGGTGGGTGCGTTGCGTGCGTGCGCGTGCGTGCGTGCGCGTGTATGTGTGTGATTAGTGATGGAAGGCGGGGAAGGGAGGAGGGAAAAAGAGGGAAGGTGTTTCGGGACAATCTCTATACGCGCACACTTGCTTGCACATCCGTGCATGTGCAACTATGTAGCTCTTTTGCCTGGACAAAAAGTGTGCCTGCTTTCCTTCAAAATGCAAGACCAAAAGCAACACCTCAACACAAACCCTGAACAAAGCGAGAGCAACAATACCGGGAAAGGACAAACAAGAGAAAAGAGCAAAAACACCCACACAGGCTTACGCTACAAGCACGTGCTTATTTCATCATTAATTACGCACGCAAAACAGCACAGCAGGGAAACGGTAGACGAGGGAAACGGAAGACGTGAATTCGATATTTGAAGTCACTTCTCTCCAGCTTTGGAACGGTATTGATGGCTACAAGCCGACACGTACACCGATCTACATAACCCGATATCATCATTATTGTGCTTACCATTTTTGTCACTGATTTTCGTGTTTTTTTGTTTTCATGTTTTGGCTATTAGTTTCATGTGTAAAGAATAATACAACAAAGTTTTTCAAGACATTGAGCACATGGAGTAACAAACTTTAGCTATCGCTATCAAAATGAAAGTTAAGATATACGTATGTCCAATAGTAGGTAAAGGAAAGACAAAAAAAAGATCAAAACAAAACCAAGAAAAATATGTTACCTCAAATTGCTAAAAAGCACCGAGGTTATGCCAAAAAAACAAAACCAAAAACAGCGATGTTACCACAAACTAAAAAGCATTCCAGATTAACTCAATGGTACTGATGTAGATCAAACACAGATATAATCTCAACAAAGACTATGAAGATTTAAAGAAATCAAACACGAGATATAAGGTATTTAGGAGCAATAATTATTTTTAAAAAAATGAACTATTAAGTCTACAATCATGTGTTAAGTCATTGATAATAACAACAACCAAAAAGAGAACAATATCTAATAATTAGCAAGCTAACTGATGGGTGAAAAAAAAAGAATCAAAACAGAAAGAATAGGGAAAAAATGCAATGAGTATTCACATCACGACATTAAAGAAGGAATTGAGGGTATGAAGATCAATCATCATCATAATGAACGTTACATCATATGGTGTACACTTGCAAATTAATGAAAAGAACCCAAACAAAATCGGTATTAAAAAATCACCCACGTGTATGTTAAAAGTTGACAATCAAATCTGGAAAATAACCATAGAGCCATAAGTTAAAAATGAGAACAGGACCAGTCATTCACAAAAAAAATCTTAAGATTGGCTTTGGAGTTATGCCTTTACACGCAAACATTTTCCAGTTATATGAGAACAGGGCCGGTCATTCATAAAAAAAAACAGAACAAGCGTCAGAGAGTTACAGTTCTGGTATACTTCCAAATATCAACAGTGTAGCGTAATTTTGTGTAAGAGATGACCTCCATTATGGGAGGATCATTGTCGGCGCTGGCATTTGACCAAAAACGAAACAAGGTTTTGCTTAAAAAAAATTAAACCCAGAGTAAAGATCCCGACTTAAAAATTAAAAGTGATTAACAAAAAGTCTCCCCCCCCCCCTTTTCACATGCACAAACACTTAAAAAAAATTTTTGTTGGTTGCTTGGGTTCAGTCCAGTGTTTTGTGCCTGGGGAATCTAACAGACAAAAATGGGTTAACAACTCTGATTTAACCAGACTACGACAAAGCCCCCTTCTTTTCATTTAAAAGTAGAAAAGAAATGTGATAAAAGAACAAAAACCACTATAACAAAATTTAAAAAATAAACAACTCAACAGCAAAAAAGAATAACCCAACAATGAAAGGAAAAAAAGTAAACGGAAACAATGTGGTACCCTTCCTGTAAAAAAACGTCGGCTGGGTAATAACAGTAGTTTTTATAAAAACTATAAGTGAGTCGGGTTATCTATGATATAGCAGATCCCTTACTGAGTGATGCCCATAAAACTCGGTAGCAGGCATACAGCTCCTCAACCCTTTGCTGTCAGCTCTCAACACACATGCACACAATCAGTAGTCCTCTCCCCCCCCCCCCAAAAAAAAAAAAAAGCACAAAAAAGAAGGACAAATGAAAGCATGCAAAAGTCAATCAACACAACATTCCTGAAGTTGGAATGCAGCTTCCTTAATGATGGGTATAAGCTGTGGCATACACAAAAAATTCTCACCATGGTGAACCTAGGACTCAAGCCGAGGAGTGGGACAGAGTAGCATAACAGGAAACGTGTTCGAGAACACAAAAAATCTAACTATGAACAGAATTAACCGAAGTGCAACAAGAGATGCGCTAACAGGCGTGTCGGCAACTCACAAAATCGTAACTATACACACACATACACACACACAAACGCACCGAGCCCCCACACACACACACACATGCACGCACTCACGCATTTTTATTTCTTGTCCCTCATTAGGTCCTCTGCTCGTAAAACCATGATTTTGATTGGTTTAAAAGGTTGCATCAGCAAAAATATAGCATGGCAGCAGAAGGTAAGGGGTATCTGACTTGTTAGACAATCTCTTAAACGTTAATAATGAAAGGAAATAATTATTTTTTTACCTTAAATGGGTTTCTGATGTGCAGTCAGCCTTCTCTCTCTCTCTCTCTCTCTCTCTCTCTCTCTCTCTCTCTCTCTCTCTCTCTCTCTCTCTCTCTCTTCTCTCTCTCTCTCTTCTCTCTCTCTCTCTCTCTCTCTCTCCCCCCCCCCTCTCTCTCTCTTGCTTCCCTTGCTTGGTACCCAGCAAGACGCTTCACTCCTCAGCAGTTAAAAGTTTTACTGTATTGTTCTGTCAGAATATGAGTCCAACATGCCTGTGGAGGAATCACCGTTGACTTTAGAATGTATGCTGAATGCAGTGCTGTGTGACAACGCAGTGTCATCTGTTAAAATTGACGGCAGAGGCAGTCAAACTGTCGTCGTTTCAGACTGACAGCAAAGACTTCGTTTCAGCCCCCTGCTACTGAAGACAGCATTGTCGTGTACAGACAGAAGTGTCCGTCCCATATCAACAGAGACTGGAGGAGGGTTGAGGTGCATTGAGCAGAAAATAAATGGGAGTACTGCATCCCCGTCAGGGTTGTTTTGGCCAACTCCTCCGACTTTGTGTTATACTGCTGACCAGCCTGAGAAGATCTTTGTTGTAGTGACTAGTTTTTCGTTTATCCTGTGCCCCCCCCCCCCCTTTACCCCTGTCTTAAGTGGCCAAAGTGCAGACTAACATGTCACTATGTATATCAACAAACAGAGACACTTTCTTATTGAGAAACGGACAATGGCACAGAGGAGGCAGTGTTAAGCCACTGTGAGGGGGACAGGTCAGATGAACAAAACAGCCGGAGAGACTTTATCATAGCATGTGGATACTATCAGTGACAGTGAAGCAGAGGGTACTCAGGATTCTGAGCATGCCATGGCTTTTAAAAAAATCATTATTGTTCTTCTCAATCAGACAAGAAAGACACAGAATCTGAATTAACCAACAGTAACATGGTGTCATGGCTAATGCAGTTTAATTGGGAAAAAAAATGTAAGAAGAAACTTGATGATTTTCTCATGGTTCGAAAAGTTTCAGTCGAAAGCAAAACTGTTCTGAATGTAGATCCTGACAGATGTTTCTTAATCAACTCTGTAGGCTACCTCACCTTTCGTTGTGTTTTTGTTGTTATAGAGTGACTAAAATAGACTGTGATTTTGGGCAGTCCTGTTCAAATGTACACAATGAGCGACAAGCCTACCATCTCTCTCTCTCTCTCTCTCTCTCTCTCTCTCTCTCTCTCTCTCTCTCTCTCTCTCTCTCTCTCTCTCTCTCTCTCCCACACACACACACACACACACACACACACATCAATTTGAGACAAATGTACCAAAAATGTGTAGGTTTTTTGTGTTTTATTCAGTTTGTATTATTGAAGTTTTCATAAGAGTATTGACGGGCGAAGAAAAAAGTATCATAACCCTCTGGCGAATACATCGTGTGTGTGTGTGTGGTGTGTGTGTGTGTGTGTGTGTGGTGTGGTGTGTGGGTGGTGCGCGTGCGCGAGTAAGTTGCGTAAATAGTAGTGACATCGTCCTTTAAAAACAATCAACTAAATGAAGTTTCCATTGATATAATTAATATTTCTCCTCTTTCCTTTCGTAGTATGGTTTATCTTTCAGTTATATAATACATTAACAGTAGAGTCAGTTTTTCATTAACATCACGATTTTCTTTCTCTTCAGTTTTCCTTCCTTCAGCCCTTACTTCAAGCAGTTTTTTGTTTATTTATCTGTTTTTCTTGTTTAGTTTTCTTAGAATATATTGATATTCGTGAGGTAGTTGTGCAAGGTTTTCATTCGTTTGCGTAGTATTTTCAGTTAGAGAATCCCCCTTCAGATTTATCCCTCTTGTAACTGGAGCTGTACCGTTTCTGTTTCAGGTTTTTCAGCTTCCACTGTGCGCCAGGCATTCCACAAAGGCGACGCCACGTCTGCTATTCCGTAAGCAAGCGTGTGTCAATAGTTGACGATGATAGCTGTGACAATTAGTTTGACGATGATTAGCTGTTGATACATAATGCATGGTGTAGGTATCTGCGAGAATGTGCCGGTATGCACATTCGTGTGGTGGTGTATTGCCTTTGTGTGTGGTGTGTGTGTGTGTGTGTGTGTGTGTGTGTGTGTGTGTTGTGTGTGTTGTTAGTGTGTAAGTTGTAAGTGTAAATATGATAAGGCTTTATTGATTTTGAAATTTAGATTGACCAGAGCAACTAAACAGATCTCATACCAGAGGGTGAATAAAAAAAATATAGACAGGTACGTGTGGTAATGGCATTGTTCGTTAATTGTAAATCAGATAAAATTGTTAGTTCATTTACAATCTACGTTGACATAAAAATTGTCCATACCTTAATCACAAAATAAAACCAATTAAAAAAGGTATAGAACTTAGCAATCAAAGAACGAAGATTAGAAAACATACGTACACAAGATAAGAAAACATATCGAAAAGACATTACTGCTCCAACAAGACGTTAAGACGTAAATACAGAAAGGATGGTAAAACATAACAACAAACACACAATAAAATGTGACTACAAAAAAAACCGCAATACAAACAACTACAAAAAGGCTGTAAGACAACTTCAAAACGAATAATGATAACGTTACAAAACTGCTCTTTGCAAAGACCCGCAAAAATTAAAAAACCCTGATCCAGACAGCGCAGTTTAAATAGAGATAAAGAAAAAAAAGGAACCAAAATGCAATCCACAGTGAGCTTCGGCAGACACAAGCAGCTCCGAGTAGCCTGTAGGACAGTTAAAGACAACAGGATGCAATTCCGTGCATTTGTAACAAGCTGTGGTCTCTGGACACTTAATTTCAACACGCTGCAGTAAACCATTATAAAAACCAAAAATAGCAACGTGCAGTAAAATCAACAAAAGACACACCTGACAAAATAAATTGGATTCATCACACTTCATAGCAATAGCCTGCAATTAGTGATTTACCGAAAAAATATCGCCAACAGTTAAAAAAACAAACCCGCCAACAGTTAACAAAAATCCCAAAACGAAGTGCCAGACAAATAATATATTTTTTAAAAGCAACAATAATCCTGCCCCCTCCTCCAACCCCCCCCCCCCCCCCCCTAACTCAACAAAAGCTCTTTCGGATAAACTGATGTGCAAGTACGCCTTTTAAGTTAAATAAAAATACAAAAGTAGCAGGCATTGAAAAAAAGTCATTTGTAGCTTGACCGGGCTTCCCAAGGATCTCAAAACACACCCAGAAAAGCATTACCTTGATAAATCCATTGTTTCTGCATGCGTTTAAACCAGCGTTAGGCCTGAGAAGAAAACAAATGTCTGCAAAAGCTGGGGGAAAGCGCGAAATACCCATCAGATATGGAACAATGAATTTTCAAAAGTGGGGGAAAAGCGAGGAACAGGTGGACATTAAAAAGAAAATTTGAAATGTCAAACTTGATGGTGAAAAGCTAGAAAAAGACTTTTTATATATGTAATACTAAACATTGAAAATGTGGAAAACGAAGGAACAATTTTTAACATGCATTTTTTGGTGTGTGTGTGTGTGGGGGATTTAACTTGAAGAACAAGAAACACTACATGTTAAAAAAGTAAGTAATACATGGAAGTTGTACAGCAAAGAGTATAGATAACAACCATAAATAGGTACAAGCAAAATAAGAACTATCACGTGAGTAGTACCATCATTACCAACAGTTTCAATTGACTATTTTTCTTCCTTATTGGGACATACAAGTTCTTCCCATCACAGTGTATTTGCCGTTTATAGAGCTGTTTGCTTTGATATGGTATGTCCCATCACAGTGAGCTGTTTGCTTTGATATGGCTATGTCCAATTGCAGTGTAACAGTTCTCTCCCATTGCAGTGTAACTCCCATTTAGAGCTGTTTGCTTCGATATAGTTCTCTCCCATTACAGTGTAAATCCCATTTTAGAGCTGTTTGCTTCGATATAGTTCTCTCCCATTGCAGTGTAACTCCCATTAAGAGCTGTTTGCTTCGATATAGTTCTCTCCCATTGCAGTGTATCCATAAGACTGTTTGCTTCTTATTTCCATGCAGTGACTCATTAAAGCTGTTCTTCGATATAGTTCTCTCCCATTGCAGTGTAAACTCCCATTAGAGCTGTTGCTTCGATATAGTTCTCTCCCATTGCAGTGTAACTCCATTATGAGCTGTTTGCTTCATTGTTCTCTCCCATTGCAGTCTAAATCCATTGAGAGTTTAGCTTCATTAGTTCTCTCCTTGCAGTGTAATACTCGAAGTTTAGCTTGGCCTGTGGACAGTCAGTCATTGCTCCACTGCAGTTATTGACAAACAGTTAGTCTCCTCAGTAATGTTTCCAAAAACTTCGGATCTTTGAAATGCATAATTTATACATGCTTGTGCTCGCGCACGCATATGTGCGTACGCACACACACGCACATAAACACACACACACGCGTGTGTGTGCTGTGTGCGCGCGCGCATGCACACACACATTCACTAACTCACGCGCGCGCACACTCACACACACATAACACTATAAACCGAGGTCCTGTGTGCGAACGCTCAAATATCTTGCGCACACGTTAAAACCCGTTTGCTTTTTGGAATAGCAGGCGATTGTGTGCCGGTGGGAATTGATGACAAAATTTAATAACTGCAGACACACAGGGACTGGATGTAAAAAAGCACATGAGTGCTTATTCCATTATTCACGAAATAAAAGAAAAAATTGAAATAAAATAAATGAAACACACAAACTTCTTTAGTACATCTAGATTCACAGGGTATTCGACGCAGTTGATAATGTTGCAGCAAATTGAAATGAAAAGTTTGCTTTTCATTCGTAAACGCAATGTGGGTATTGTATTAGCTGTGCAAGTAATGTAGCCTGCCTGACAACATTACATAATGGACAGTTGCTCACCAGCATCAGCTCATATGAAATGTATGCTTTACTTTATATAACTATATTGTTTATAGAAAACAGACTTTAAATGCTTTATCTAGTCACATAGAGTATGTAAAATTCATGCTTTCTTTAATGGCATTATTTTCGAGAATCAGTATATCCCTGAAACAACCCATTCCCCTCACCTTAACCCCCAACAAAAATCCTACACAAAAGTTAAAAACAACAACAAAAGAATGCATGATGTATTCCACAAATAAATTACTAAAAAAAGGGCAAACAAACAAATAAAACCAACCCTTGAACGTATCCAATAGTGTATGAGGCTTTAAAAAAAAGTTTGGAAAAATCCAGATTAAAAAAAAACCTAGATCATTAATAATAAAACGCATAGATCTAAGTCAAAACAGTAGGAGAGCATTCAAATGAATTTCAAAGCTGTCGGGCTCTGTCTGTCTGTCTGTCTGTCTGTCTGTGTCTGTCTGTCTGTCTGTCTGTCTATCTATCTAAACTATCATCTATCTATATATCTATCTATCTATCCTTAGTCTGGGACTGTGGGGGTACCCAGGAAGATTTGACAACCAATTTCCCTCCATTCCTCTCTCTGTTCTGCCTTTCTCAGGGTTACATGCCCGTACCATTTAAGTTTACACTTCTTTACGATTGATAGAAGGTTTTCGTAGGACCCAATGGTTTTCTGTTATGCACTTCTTCGTTGCTTATGTGGTGTCTGTAGGAGATGCCAAGGAGTCTCCGGAAGCATCTATCTCTACCGCCTGTACTCTTCTCTCCAAATCTGCAGTCCAGGGTCCACGATTCACAGGCATACAGGAATATGGATATGGCAAGGGAGCGCATTGGTCTGATCTTGGAGTTGAGTGAGATATTTTTTATCCCTTCAGATAGTTTTGACAGTGCTGTTATTGTCTGTGTAATCCTGCATACTACTTCTAGCTTGGACCCCTGTTCTGATACAACGGCTCCCAAGTACTTGAAGCTTTGAACCGTTTCCAGCTTCTGGTCATTGACCCTGCTATCAGTGCTGGTGCCCTTGACGTTATTGGTCATCAGTTTGGTCTTCTCTGCACTGATTTCCATGCTGTATGTTTTAGTGGCTTTGTTCAGTGTTCTGTTAAGCTGGCAAGTTCTTGTTCAGATCCTTCTGGTCCGTCAATGTCATCTGCGAAGCGGAGGTTTGTGATCGTTCTGCCACCAATGCTGACTGACCCTTTATGGTCTTCCAGCGCATCAGCCACGATTCTCTCAGTGAAGATGCTGAAGTTTAAGACCTGCTGATTAAAATCAAACATCTTCTCATTTTTGAAGAGAGAGAAGCGGGGCTAGTGTAATAGATTAGGCCTAGCTGCCTAACAGTCATCCTGACATCATGAGTATTGTGACGTATTAAAAACAACAACAACAAAATCCAACATAACGACAAACTTTCTGGCCTGAATGACGCAACAGTTCCGGTTTTTGGATATGCAACTGAACCAAAAAACAACCCCCCACTAACCGACCCCCCCAAAAAAAAACAACAACAACAAAAAAAACAACAAAAGAAAACTCAAAACAAAAAAATAACAAAAACGCTCACATGGTAGAAGACAGTAAGTCCGTTTTCCGTAGTTTCGAGAAAAATTTATAATTTTGATTAAAAAAAGCCGTTAACTTTTGCTCTGGATCTTGTTTAGTCCAGACGGTTTTTGAAGTTCAATATATTGCAAATTTTGTATTGTTGCAAAGAAGATAGGGATTCCCCCAAGCTTTAGAATGGAATTACTACATTGTAGAGTGTGTGCATGGGGGCGGGAAGGGGGGGGGGGGAATCTGCCTGAAAAACAGACATTCAGACATCATAGTTTGGCGATTTAAAAAAAAATAAACAAAACACACACACACACAAGCGAGCTTGTAAGTTTTGAAAATGACACATCACCGTACTTTTATTTTTTTTAAAAGACAATACATTTTTTGTCACTGCCTGAATGATTGCTCTTAATTGACACATGCTTATTTTTCGGTTATGGGATCTTGCATTGAAAAGCATTTGGTCTTAGAGATTTTCTATGCTCTCTATAAACCATCAGTCATTCATTTCTTCACTCTTGCCGTCACTTGAGTGATTTATGTACCAGAAAATAAGGCTTGAGAAAAGTTCATTCAGGCTGCTAGCTGATTATTCGTCCGTCCTAGTTAAATGGAGCTAAATTCCTCTAGCTGGTTTGAGCGCTTAATTTTCAAACAAAGCTCTAAAAAGGTTTGAAAAAAGTTTTATATTCGTTCTTGTTTTCCTTTCCTTCTCCTTCATCATGTCTAAAACGGCTGTTACTCCTCAAGCTCATTTGAACGCTTTGTTTAAAACAGAAAACTGTTCAAAAAGCTTGACAGAGGTTCATCCATTACGACCGAAGTCGGATGTGCTGGGCCTGACTTGTCAGGCGCTTAACAGCAGCACAAGGCAGTTTTGCTCTAGGACTGACAACAACAGTCGCTGTCTGAGTGATCGACGACGAAGAAGAAAAGATTAATTCTCTCTGTCTCTCTCTTCCTTCTCATATCTCTTCTTCTAATGTCATTTAAAACGCTGGTTACTATTCAAGTTTATTCGGGCCATTTACTTGTAAAATAAAAACTAGTTTTCCAAAGGCTTGAACTATATTCTATCTGGTGAGCAGGATAGCCTAGTGGTTAGAGCGTTGAGCTGGCGATAGATGGTCCTGATGGATAAGCACTCACCGACCTGTTCAAGAGAATCTTCCCCTGGAGTTAACATCAGTGCTTACTTCAATCCCCCCTAAGTCCCTTGATGAGACTGCAAACGAGTTCCCGTATGCGAATGCACGTAGAACATCTTGCACACACGTTAAAACCACTTCTGCCTTCAAAATAGTAGCCCATTGGTTCCGGTAAGAACAGGGTTGGAAACATTTGAACACAGTACAGTGGTGTCGTGTTAGAGCCATCATCCCAGATTTCGGAATGCAGCTACCTAATTAAGGTTGGGTTAAGAAAATTACTGGCATACGCTAAAATCTGATCAGTGGTGAACCTCGGAGCTGTAGCTGAGGAAGGACAACAAAAAATAATTCATTCTGTTCTTCTTTTCCTTCTGTATGTTCTGTCAGTTGGTCTGGATGGAAAAGAATCACTCCTTGAGTTCATTTGATCGCTTTCTGCAGAAATAAAGGTATCAAAAGGCATGCATGAAATTGATGCGGTATTTTATCCATGCCTCCCTCCATTCATTCACTCTTCTGTCACACCATCTTTGGTAAAGCGTCACAGTTCTTTTATATCGTCTGTTTCCTTTTTCTTTTACTTAATTCATTCATTCGGTTTGTCTGTCTTTCTGTCCGTCTTCGCTTGGTTTAAACCATAACTACTCATCAAGTTTATTTGAAACTTTTCTTTGGAAAGAAAAACTCTCGAAAGGCTTGAGGGAAATCGTAATGATTCGTTCATTCATTCTGTCACATGGTCTTGGGGAAAACGTGATATTGTCTCAAAGTCACTTGAGGGATTTTGTATTTTTAGCAAAGTAAAAACGTAATGGTGTCTCAAGTGTGTTTGAACGCTTTTGTTTTATTTTAAACAAAAAACTTCGTCATGTTTGGGTTCATTCATTCATTATCACTTTGTCGTGTTTTTTTATAAATTTAAACAGAAATAAAACAATCGTAATGTTTAGTTCATTCATTCATTCTTCATTCATTATCACGTAGTCTTGGCTTTTTTTTTAACCAAAGAAAACTATCGTATTACTTGAGTTCATTCACTCATTATTCATTGATTTTCACTTTGTCTTGGCTCAAACGTATTTATTCCTACCACTCACCAAACACTTCATTCATATAAACGAAAACTATCACAGAAAATTTTGGGTAAAGAAGCTAAGAAGTCACAATTCCATGCTGGTTTCAAAGCTGTTTGCGTGTGGTGGGGGAAATACAATATGCTTAATGGCTGTTAAAAGTTTTGCTCCTCGTTAACCACCGTTTATGCATACATTGAGAAGACAAAATGGTTTGTTGTTCAGTCTCAGAGTGTCCATAAACAAAGAGAGATGAATAAACATGATTACAGCAAAATATCAAATTTAGCAAAATGTTTTATTGAGACAAAAAAGAACACCCAAACGGTATGAATAATCACATGACGTGGCTTCCACATCAAGGCGTTAATTGTGTTATGTCAGTCTGTATGCCTTTCATCTAATATTTTGAAAACAATATAACAACACAAATATAGCAAAGGACTTAGTAACCTAAGGAGCAATTAAGAAACATCTCTGCCAGGATTTTCATCAATTTGCATTCAGCTGCAACTTCTCGTACAGCGATATGGAGATTACCAAGTTGCTTGTTAAAGTTTTCATGAGACCGCTTAAAGATTGCCTCCACATGAATACATTGACACACACACACACACACACACACACACACACACACACACACACACACACACACACACACACACACACACACACACACACACACACACACTCAGCGAGCGAACGCGAATTTCCCAAGTAGATTGAAAAAGGGGAGACAGAGATGAGGGTGTGTGTTACAGATGTACACACAGGCTTGATTTAAGATAGGCTCCAAATATAATTATTGAGAATAAAAACTATGTAAAATAATACTAGACCCGAACATGTTTAAAAGTCCCATTAGGTACACCCATTAATCAATACCAAAAATGAAAACAGCAACAATATAAAAATAAACTCTACAAAATCTTTTGGAGTATTGAGAAAATATACACATATAAGAATACATACTTTTTCCCTGCCGGTGACTTCAGATGAAAATAATGAAAAATCCTACAGTGTATTAAAAGTAGCAATATATTTTTTCCCCAATATTCTCAGACAAATAGGCGACATAAGTGTGTAGTAAAAAAACATTTCTGCACCCTTCAACAACTTTGTACAGCAATCTTTTTTCTTTTAATTTTAAGGAATAACGTTCCCCTCCATAACAACCTGATCAGATATAAAAACAAACAAACATAAGAACAAATCTTCAATTTAGATATAGAGCTGAGCATGAAGCTGACCAAGTTGTCCTAAATCAGCGATCTGTTTTGCCCTGGTAACAATTACTTGCCCCAGCTGTTTTCTGGGTGTTGCTCAGCGCTTTGCAAAAGAATCCACAACCGATTTAATGCACGTGATTTTGTTAAGAAGTGATTCATAAAAAAAAAATAAAAGTGATTTTTTTCATTCTTTCTGTACAGCAGACTAGTACACAAACACAGACAGACAGACAGACAGACAGACAGACAGACAGACAGACAGACAACACCACCACACACACACACACACACACACACACAGACGCGC
This sequence comes from Stramonita haemastoma, assembly GCA_030674155.1. Classification (NCBI taxonomy): domain Eukaryota; kingdom Metazoa; phylum Mollusca; class Gastropoda; order Neogastropoda; family Muricidae; genus Stramonita; species Stramonita haemastoma. The sequence goes on along the minus strand of CM060334.1, from coordinate 24,732,759 downwards.
GCGCGCGCGCGCGCGGTAAAATATTATGGAATTCAAACTAACATTGTAAAGCTAGAAACGCAAATGCATGCAAACTTGGTTACATTCGTAAATTAGTTTTCTTTTGGAGACAAAACCCTTGGGAGAGAGAGAGAGAGAGAGAGAGAGAGAGAGAGAGAGAGAGAGAGAGAGAGGAGAGAGAGAGAGAGAGAGAGAGAGAGAGAGAGAGAGAGAGAGAGGGGGGGGAGGTAGGGAGGAGAACGAAATTGTCCCTTGTCGTTGCAGCAGCAAATTTGAGAGAGAACTAATTTAAGAATGAAAGAATGACTTGGTAATGATATCTATCACGCAAGGTTAAAAAGTATTAGGCCAGCTCCAGTCTTCCGGAATTCCCTTGTAAAATCAATATACATCAAAACAATTGACAGAGGGAAGAGAGAAAGAGAGACAGCCAGACAGACAAACATATACCTATGCAGTTATTCTGTTTAATTATTTTCCACAGAACATTGCAAAAATCAAAAAAAAAGGAGAGATCACAACACTGCTCATCAGAGAGAGAGAGAGAGAGAGAGAGAGAGAGAGAGAAGAGAGAGAGGAGAGAGAGAAGAGAGAGAGAGAGAGAGAGAGAGATGATAAATCATGTGTATCACGCAAGAATATAAAAAATATTAGGCCACATCTAATCTTGAAGTATGCTCTTGTAAATGTACATAAAAATATTGACAGACAGACAGACAGCTGAATCATTCGGAAGGTAACTGAAGTTGCAATGTTCCTGATAAATGTGCCTGTATAGCGACATAATCCTGTATCAATATGCCTGTATTTCTTATTACCCAACATATACCTATGCAGTTACTCTGTTTAATTATTTTCCACAGAACATTGCAAAAATCAAAGGACAGATCACACAACACTGCACTGCTCAGGGGGGCGGATAGCCTAGTGGTCAAAACATTGCGCTGGCAATTTGAAGACCCGGGTTCGAGTCCGGTCGAGGAAATTTTCTTCCTGGAGTTAACATTAGTGCTGACTCCACTCTCCCCAAAAGTCCTTCGGATGAGACTTTAAACCGAGGCCCCGTGTGCGAACGCACGCAGAACATCTTGCGCACACGTTAAATCCTGTTCCGCTTTTCGTAAGAGTAGGCCATCGTGTGCCGGTGAGAACAGATGACAATATTTACAAAACTGCATACACACGGGGACCGGATGAAAAAAAGCACATGATTGCTTATTCTGTTATCCTCGATATAAAAGAATAAATAAATAAATAGATAAATAAATTTCCCCATCATTAAATTAAGGTCAACATGCTTGTCTTTTTCAACACTAACGATGTAACTATCCATTCCTCGTCAATTAGGATGTCAGCACGGACTGCTCTGTAAGAAAATCTTTGAAAAGAATAGAGATAGGTACAAAAACAAAATACTGGTAAAAGAGACTTTCTGGGCCAAATTTTCACATTAATTTTCTGAAATAAGGACGCGTAATAGGAACTTTTGTCAGTATTTTTCATGATTTAAAACAGAGTACATGATATACAAAAGAGACTTTCCTAGTAAAAAGTTATCTTTGCGGAAAAACAGAAAACACGAACCTTATAATTTATGAACAAAACTGTAACATTTTGTAAAGTAAAAACAAAGATATGATATGTCGGTAAACTTGTCTGCAATTGTGAAGTGTAGGATGAGCGGTTGTCCTCCATCACATAGGTCCATCAAGTCGTGGGTTCCATCCTCGGCACCGTCTGAGGAGTTAGGAATGCCAGCTTTTACCATCTCCTAGCTGGCGACTGAAAGTGCAGACCACCAGCGCCTTATTTCATGTCGTTTGTAAACGCATGCTTAGAGGGGGAAACAGAAATACAGCATAATGTAGATAATAATAAATATATAATAATAATAATATAATATAATTAATGGTTTATATGGTATACTTGTAAAAACAATCAAGCGCTGAAGTATGACTGTGAGATTATGGAAACATATGTCCTAGCATGCATTCCTGTTTCTGGAGAGGGATGGCCTCCCCCAGGTTCAAACTACGCGCAAGGCAGAAAATGAAAAACCCCATGCGTTTCTTAAACAACTTCAGTCGTAGTTAAGTAACACACCAACAAAACAACAACAACAACAACAACAAAAAACAAACAACAAAACCCCAACAAGAACAGAAAAGGCAAGGCAGAGTTTGCAAGTGTAATTGTAGCTTTCCAGAATTAATATTTAAAAAAACACATTGCAGATTTCATTTTTCATAAGGTTTGCAACATTTCCGAAAAAGCGGGAAAACGCAAAGTGGAAGTTTGTAAAATAAATTGTAAACCTTTTTAACAAGGAACGAAAACACGGTGGACTTGTGACATTTTTAGCATAGTTCAAAAATGAAAGCCTAAAACAGGCAAGGAAAAAAAACACGAGGGGGAAGTTTGTATGTAAAGTGCTTACGGTAAAATATATCACAACAAATGTTTCTTAACTCTGCAAAGCAGTTCTGTGCTATACTGTTTTTAAAATGGCATGAAATAACTTGAAACCTGTGAAAATCATATGAAATCTGTATTCTTATCGTTGCGTAATTGCAGTCGGAGTTGACAACTTTCTACAAGGTAACAACCCGGATAGGGATGGTCTCTGAGGTGGGCAGGGCTATAAAAGGTATGACTGTGATGATTATGGAAACATATGTAACTACAGTATTGTATGCTATTTGCGACGGATTTAAAACAGCAAATTATCATGAAGTAGCTGTTATAGATTTTAATGGCCAATTATTGTGTGATATATGTCACAGATTTAAACAGCAAAGTACTTTTTAAAAAAAAAAAGTTACGAAGTGAACTCGTCATCATAATGAACTGAAATTGCATCGATAGCATGAGCAGGTCGATGTTGAGAAGGAGAAAAATTAATAAAAAAATTAATAAGAGTATGATTCATCCCATGGGCACATTTTCTGCTGAACCAATTAAAAATCAAGCTGAAAATGATTAAAAAA
>CM060334.1:24699772-24724772 GCA_030674155.1 Stramonita haemastoma | reverse complement strand
ACCTCCTGTTAACCTATACTTGTCGTGTGTTTTGCAGAACCCCTTCAGGCCCAAGATTCAGATTTCAGCAGCATTTATTTCCCAGTCAAGGATAGGCACAAAAATAATCTGGTAAGTTCCTCTGTGTGTGTGTGTGTGTGTGTGTGTGTGTGTGTGTGTGTGTGTGTGGTGTGTGTGTGTGGTGTGTGTGTGAGAGAGAGAGAGAGAGAGAGAGAGAGGGGGGGGGGCACGAGCACACAGAGGGTTCAGAAACAGTGAGATAGTATTGCACAGTTGTTGTATTGGTTACAGGGTATAGTACGTGCTATATTTAAATCAGTGTAGTCTTGATCGACCAGTAAACTAAAATAAGAATAGGAATAAATAAGAATGACATCGTACCTAACAATGTAAATAACTAAACAATTTGCATATGCACTCTGTTAAGAAAGTCCTGGTCAGCATAAATAGCATCCCCACCCTTTGGAAATTCTGTGCTAGGAATTCCCTCTTTATCCCTTATTTTGTTTCTGCCTTTTTTCCTGTTCTTCCTGTCACCTCCTTCTTGCCTATTTTCTGCCTTCTTGGTCCGTTCTCCTGCCTTTTTTCCTTGAAATTCTCTGTCATGCCAAAGTCAGATGCGGTGGGTCTGACTTGTCTGGCGCTTAACGGTATGCAACGCTTTTTGCTGTAACAAGGATGACAGAAAACAGTAGTTTCTTTTTGAGCATCCAATGAAGATGAAAGAGAAACACAGAGAGAAAACAAACCGGACAGAAACACAGTTGGCATTGTACATCAGATTTATTCCAAGAACAAAAAAAACACACAAAAGTAAATCACCTCTCTCTCTCTCCTCTCTCTCTCTCTCTCTCTCTCTCTCTCTCTCTCTCTCTCTCTCTCTCTAGTGATGACAGCTCAACGTCAAAATGTTTTATCTTTAATGCCTTTAGTCATCGATTTATGTGACGGACCATTAAATTCAACTAGCCCCTCTTGTTGGACTGTTTTTTTTTCCAGCAATGCAGTATATCCGAGCAAAGTATTGTGAATTCTGGATAGAATTGTCCAAACCAAACCAAACCAACCTCCCATATCCCAATCTGAATTTTATATTTTGAACCAAACTTGATGGAATCAGCAGAGTGTAGAATCTCCAAGCAACGACTGAATCTCAAGCTATGTTCAAGACTCGTGTCGACTGAAAGTAGATATGATACTAATCCTAAAAATAAATTTTTTAAAAAATGATTACCAGAACAATGCTGTCTTTTGCACACACAAAATGAGAAAGGTTGAGGGGGAAACGCATGTATGTATTAATAATGTTTCTGTTGTTTACAAATAAATCATAACTTAGTACAAGATATAACAAAGTAAGAAAGTTGGGTAACACACACAGAGACACACAGTCTCTCTCTCTCTCTCTCTCTCTCTCTCTCTCTCTCTCTCTCTCTCTCTCTCTCTCTCTCTCTCTCAAGTTTATCATAAAAAAATGTCCATTTTTTTAACTTGACTCCAAAATTCATATTCAGCAAGCTTCCATCCCAGTACAACATTCTATTAGCTGGGATATAAACACATTATAAGCAAAAATTGTCAATATTGACGTAGCTGGTGCACTGACAGTCACTGAATGTGGTCTCTAAAAATAAAGGAACAACGTACGATAAAACACTGGGAAAGACGCAGCAAGTACAACAGGATGTTTGCTTGAAATGACCCGAAGCAAGACCTTCATTCGTTAAAAAGGGGGGGACATTGGCACTGGTATGAAACAACATTCTTGTGAACAAACCTTGGCATGAGATAACAGATTTGAAAATTTCCTAAACAAACAGAAAAGAAACGCAAAAATTACACAAAAACCTACCCCCCAAAAAAAAACACACCACACAAACAAACAAAAAACCCACCAAAACAACCAAACAAAAACCACACACAAGAAAAACGAATGAATACAAAATAATGACGTGCAGTAAACATTTTATACAGCTCCTGATACCGAGTTTTCTTTCTAGTACTTTGGTTTTGTTTATTCTTGACATATTTTCTTGTAGGTATTTATCTGTTTGTTGGGGAAAAAATTCTAACCAGTATAGGGGATTGGACCACTTTACAAAAAAAGCCCTGAGACTGATGACTCGATTCCAGTTTCCATCTTCATGTTTATCAACATTAGAATTCAAATCGCTTAAAAGGTATAACCTGAGATCGCGGTTCAAATCCTGCGTAGAACCAAAAGAATTTTCCTCAACCCACTAGTCGTCCAGAGGGGAAAATGGAATATGTTTGTTGCCTCGTGTGACACATGCATTTTGTGAGCGTAAAAGAATCTATGGTGGCAAGTGAACTGTCTTAGAAAACAGTCTGGAAAAAGCTAGTCTTGTTTTTTTTAAACCAAAAAATCGTACAATATGACTCAATCTACGCATAGAGAGCAGCTCTAATCTCTACTGGATACATTTTATTAACACAACCCAAAACATAATCCTAATACAATGCCACACGATCCATTCACAACACATTTCAGCACAACGCAACGCTAAAAAAAAAAAATCGGCCAAAAGATGACACATTATCTGGTAATACGGTTCGTGCCGTCTTATCTAACCTGCATTAATTGTGTTCTGTTTTATAAAAGGTGTGAAAAACGGTAACTGTAAACAGGGGCTCCCTTTTTCGTGCATGTCCTTGCTGACATTTCAGTTCTTCCGTAATTTAAAAGATAATGTCATGAAACAGCAGTGATAGCAAAACTAGTGGCATCTCTTGCATAAAGAATAATAAGAGGGGTTGATAAATATTTTTTCCGTGTATTTATTGGGTAACGCATGAATCCCAACCCTCCATAATTGGTTGATAGTGCAGCCCCGAAATCCACTGGGACTGTAATAAAACTCAAACCCAAAACCTTCAAAACTGTAGGGTAATTATCCCAAGTTATCCGAGCTGGTTAAACGATTACAGTCCCTAGAGGATTACAGTCCTTAAATTGGAAATTTCCGCAAGTGCGTTAATCAATCACAACAATAACAGGAATCGTAGAAAGTAAACGAATTGTACATGGTTGTACGTGGGTCATCTTCTTTGCAGCTGAATTAGGTCACAGTTTGTATGGTGGCATTTTAACAACGAAAAAAATTACCGCTTAGTTCCGTTGAAGATCTGGTTTGGGCTTTTAGTTCTGTTACGCTTAGGTCCGTTCTATTGAAGATCTGATTTAGTTCTGTTACTCTTAGGCCCATTCTATTGAAGATCTGATTTAGTTCTGTTACCCTTAGGCCCATTCTATTGAAGATCTGATTTAGTTCTGTTACCCTTAGGCCCATTCTATTGAAGATCTGATTTAGTTCTGTTACCCTTAGGCCCATTCTATTGAAGATCTGATTTAGTTCTGTTACCCTTAGGCCCATTCTATTGAAGATCTGATTTAGTTCTGTTACCCTTAGGCCCATGCCATTGAAGGTCTGGTTTTGCTCTATTACCCTTAGGCCCATTCTATTGAAAGTCTGGTTTTGCTCTGTCACCCTTAGGCCCGTTTTTATTGAAGTTCTAATTTAGACTTTAAGTTCAGTTTATGCCCTGAAAAATAATAAGTGCTTGTTGTGCTACAGTCACATAAAGTATCAGCTTCGTTAGTCTTTCTGTGTTGTTTCGTTGGTTTTCTGCCCACCAAATTTTGCAGCGCCATGTTTCCCACCTCAGTGTGCCCGCCACCTTTACTTTGGCCCTCTCCCTTCTGTTTTCCTGTGTTACTACTCTTGCATTCATGCCGCTCGTACTATGGCATCCACAAAAATATAAACCACGTTTTTTGAAAGACTAGCCTCCAACTCAAAACGCGTGTGATTTTGCACAAATTTTGTAGGTTTGAAATATTAAAATTTTTCAGCATACACTGTACCCCTTCAGTGCTTTGTCGTCTGCTGGCTTCCTAACGGTAGTATGCATGCACGGGGTCAACACTATCGTAACGCAAGCAATTCTGATTTGATGATCATTTCCAACTTTCTTTTTATGACCACCTGGTATAGTGCTCTATGTCCTCAGTGCCAAATACAATTACACGGTGCATGTTTCATATAAAAAGTCTGAAATTCAGCAGAATTGTTTTTCGACGAGCACTCTGCACAATATAGTTCATGACCCAAAAGACAGAGCAGGAGTTTTTCATTTGAAAAAAGTGACCACTTAGGCCCGTTCCATTGAAGATCTGTTTGAGGCGTGTAGTTCTGTTTATACCCTGAAAAATGATCGGTATTTGTGGTACTACAATGACGTGAAGTAGCTTTATTAGTCCTTTTGGTTGTATTTGGTTTTCCGCCCACCAAATTTGCACCGCCATTTTGTTCTCCACCTCAGGTCAGGTCACGTGAACATAGTTATGACTTTGATTGGTGACTTTGCTTGCTGCAGTTCTGATGACTTTGGTGACTTTGCATGCTGCAGTTCTAAAACAGGTCAGACGGGACTGGAGCGTGTTTTGATTTGTTCCATCTGTTTCCATTCTGTTCACACTACCATGGTTTCAGATTTGATTGTTGTTTTTTCAATCTTCATTGTCACCATTTGTAATTGTGTAGGTCCAACAGTATGAGGGGACGTTTCAAAGCAATGACAATACAGATGCGAGTTTGGTTTGGTTTTTCTTCGTGTCTTGTGTTGTTTTCTGTAGTCGAGTATGCTATTTGCGTAGTATTTACGTCTGTTTCCCAAACAGTAGTATTCTTGATACACTTAGTTGACTTACCGTGTTTTTATAGTTTTTTAAAGACTAAGGTTTGTTTTAGAAACAAAGTAAAATTTTAATTAACGAAGATAGTAGAACAGACAACCTACACTTCAAAAATGGAATTTACAGTTGTACAATTATTTTCCTTAAATATTTTATCCTTATACTGTAACATTTTACTGTCATCTATTATTATATGTATCAAAACTGCATGCTGAATTTAGAATACAAATAGTAAAAATGTGAAAGCTAAAATTGTTGGAAACAATACCTGGTAAAACAAAAGCAACGTTTAAAATGACAGTCCATGCGTTGAAGAAGAAATTGTGCTTCATTTGTAAAGGACACGAAAAGCAGGTTTAACGTTGCTGGTTTATATAGGTAAACAAATAAACCATGAACATATTGCAGCTGAAAACAACCGTTTGTTCCTGACGATAAGTGTAAAAACAAAGCTGGAAAGAATCGGTGTCAGGGCTTAGGTAATAAAAAAAAGAAGTTAATTTGTCATGGATTTTTTTCACAGAAAATTGATTATCAGTGGGTTTATTTTCAAAAACACATCTCAAAAGAATCATTTGTAAGGGCTCAGGTAATAAAAAGAGAAAAGAAGCTGTAATGGACTGTTTTCACAGAAAATTGATCACCAGTGGGTTTTTCAAAAACACATCTCAAAAACGGGATTATTATCAGGGTTTAGGTTTAAAAAAATGTAATGGAATCTTTTCATAGAAAGTTTAATGAGTGGATTTAAAAAAAAAAAGAAATAATACGTATCAAAGGAATTAACGTCAGGACATACAGAAAACAAAAAAAGGGAAAAACTGTAATTGACTCAGTTCGCATACTTGTTTTTTATCGTTTGTCTTCAAGTCTTTCCCGCTTCCTTTTTCATTAAAACCATTACCACCGAGCTAATAATAATAGCAATGAATAATGATAGCAATGGTAATAATGATAATAGTAGTAGTAGTAGTAGTAGTAGTAGTAGTAGTAGTAGTAGTAGTAGTAGTAGTAGTAGTAAGAAGGATAATAAATGATAGTAATAATCATAATAATGACAACGATGGAGAATATAATGCTGCAAATAGCTGTGGAAAATAGATAAATAACAATTTTAACAAAAGTAATGATTAATGATGTTCAGTTCTAATTGGGGATAAACGTCATCGTAAAAAGCAATCAACTATACAACAAAAATGATAACAATCAACAATTTAACCTTGAAATAAACATCGCAGCAAACAAACAATGATGGCAGAAGATTAATACTTATGATAAAGACGACGAAGACAACAGTTCTCTGTATTCAAGACAATGATGAGTAGCATTCGTTAAAAGCAGTAGTACTGTTGGCATAAACAAATATCGTTAAGTTGTACCTTACAAAGTTTTCCCTATAGCTGTTGGTTAGTTTGGATTAAAATGCATGTGGGAGGTGTGAGTTTTTCTCCTCTCTAACACTATTCTAGTCTTGGAGATGAGCGGACCTTGAGATTTAGCTGTGAAAACTGCAACATAGTGTGCGTGCCTTTGTTTACCTGCTGTCCACATAAAAGTGATTTTAAGACAGCTGCAAAATCGTTTTTTGATGTAACATGTGGCTTGCAACAAATATCGGTATCGAAATGATTTACTTAGAACTCTATATGCATAATATCTCGACAAACAGTAAAGTTCTCTCTACTTACCATCCCTGCCAACAGCGACACACACACACACACACACACACACGATAGCACTGGATCGATGCTCTAGTTCGATCCCGTTTGAACCTGCACTACAACCCCCCCCCCCTCTCAAACTATCAATAAAACTATAAACGGTGGTCTAGATGCTAGTCTTTCGGATGATACCAAAACTCGAGATCCTGTGTGCAACACATAGTATGTGTGCATTGAATATCAGAACACGTAAAAGGACCTGCAGCAATAAGAGTGTTGTCCATGGCAAAAACTATGCACAAAAAGTCGCTCTCAAAGAAAAAAAAACAACAAGCACATATGCACACATGAGAAAAATGCATTACAACCCCCCTCTTTAAAAATATATACGTATGTATATATGGGTGGCGCTGCACGAGTGGCGACGCACTCTCTTTCCGGAAATAGCAGCCTGTATTCCACACAGAGAGACCTTCCATGAGGGGAAAATGATGTCAAAAGACAACAGCGCACTACACTACACTACAGTACAGTACTAATTTCTGGGGGTCTATGGCTATGTACATTGTGGTCCTTGTGGCAATGATCCTCAGTTTCTGTGCTGTAGTGTTTGAACAGCAGAGCTCAAAATGGGCTGGTTTCCTTTTCTCCGGTCCTGGTATAGTGTAGTTGCCGAGAGGACCTCACCGTTAACCCACACATAAGCAAGTACTTGTGCAGCATTATCCAATATAAATATTATACGAAAAGATGCGGACGCTTCAGTTGTGGAGTATTGTCATTAAAACCCCAGTCAGCGATATATATCTGAATGATAGAGTACTTTAAGAAAAAAAACATATAAGCAATTATAAGCAACCCTTCGAACGAAAGCATATGGGTCTTTGAAACAATACAATTTAAATCAATTTCACAAGCTGAAGGTTTCTTTAACAAAAAAACCCCATCTGTGTACAGATTTGCCATTGTTGTATTTTAATGCTCAGACGTATTTTCAAATATAACTCTTGCACAACAAAAACCATTTGTCTGAAATAAGAATAGTCCTAAGTCGGGGATGGCTGCCTATAATTATGGCGTAGTCAAAACACGCACACTCCTCCTCCAGGTGGGTGCACTGATCAGTTAGGGTCTGACGGTGATTCGCAGGGTAAGGTGAGTGAGACAGGGTATGAGAATTTCTGCATGACACCCTAGGGTGTTAAGCTGGGGGACGCCCAACACTCACAGACGATAATTATACTCTGTCGTATCCATACGATCAAATTTGGGTTGAAAGTACCTCAGTCAGCTGCGGTGTCGAGTTCTCGAGAAGACTACACTTTGAGGTTTGAGGGAGATCACTTTGTGTTCTCAAGAAAACTTTACTTTGAGCTTTAAGGGAGTTTAATTTTTTTCTTTAAAGGGGTGCCTACAGCAGCGCGTTAAGCAGAAGGTAACGACAAGGTATTACATACAGTATAGGCATTTTACGTAATAATGCTGGTTACTAGCTGCTCACTCACTAGACATTGTCAAGAACCATAATGAGAACATACTGGAGGAATAATAAATAAATCATAGCGATAATCCCATAATGATGGTTATTATAATGATAACAAGACATTTTTAGCGCGCCTGTCAAATTATTCGACATGGACAAGACATGTCAACCAACATTTCGCACACAAATACACATCTCCCCTTTCTCCCTCTCTCTCTTTCCACACACACACACACACACCCAGCAAAAAGGAACAGATTGAAGAGATGAGTAATGGTCACATGTCCAAAAGCACAAAAAGTATACACTATACCACAATACGATTGATAATAAATCACCATAATAATGGCAATAATGATGAGCAACACAGCCTCATTTCACTGTGACACCAGTCAGATTGCAAAGTACCATCATCATTCAAAACAAATGCTCCCCCCAACCCCTTAAAAGATATGCTTAGACCTTAAAATAAAACAGCCCAAAGAAAAAGATGGAAGCTAATTTTTGTATTACTTTTGGCAACTTTTCCAAAGTGTTTTTAAAAACGAAATAAATTGTGCGCCAGCTTAAAAACATCGGGGTAAACACATACAGATGTAGGTGGTGTCGAAGTAACGCCCCCCCCCCGCCATCAAAGTGTAAAAGTAACACACCCACCTAGACGGCAAAATGTCCCTGGTTCGATTCATTGACTTTTCCCATCCACTACCGCTGGCCTGGGTACTAGTCTTTCGGGTCAGGTGGGTTAAGTAGGCTGTGTGTGCAACACGTATTTGGTTCACGTAAAAGAGCCTATGGAAACAAAAAACTTGCCCTTCGTGATTTTTTTTTTTTGGAAAGAAAATTAGCCGCTTTAAGTAAGGCGGAAACATATGCACGGAGACAGAAAATAGGTGGCGCTGCACTAGTGGCGACGTGCCCTTTCTTTTCCCCGGGCAAATCAGTCCTGGTTTGATGCTAATGAATAATGATTGTCATGACTGTATCTGGTATTGAGCACAATACAACACAACACAGCAAACTACAATGACACAAATATTGGGGAGATAGGTTCACTCAGCTCTTATCAGCGGAGATGTAAAGTTATATCCGTAATAATAATAAACTCCACACGTCTTACATGCTACCTTCTTTTCTGCGATGCTGGTTCCGGTTAAAAAAACACAAACACAACAACAACGCTTACTTTGAAAGATTAGACGGCTGCCTATAATCGTAAGTTCACTACTAAAGCGTGACCTATCAGGTACAGACACAAAAACAAGGACAGGAAATAAGGCTGCCATTTCTTTCTTTAAAAAAGAAAATTTTCTCAGCAAAATTCTGGGGGAAAAAAAACGGCTGTGCGACCATACCATTGTGTAATGGAAACGTCCATATAAGAAAGACAAGATGAAGCGAACGAGGAGAGACGAAGAAGCGCAGATAGCATAACGCGAATTGGGTTTTAGGGTACAGGACATTTCATTCTGATCCAGTCCTTTGTGTTACACTTAAGGCTTTACTTATTCTCTGAGGTCGCAGCGTGGGTGCCTGTTATGGCCTGGTACTTGAAAACCGGCCATACACGCAAAATACTACGTACCTCCGGTGTGTAACGTAACGGTCTTACATTGATTCCCAGGTGTGATGAGTGAGACGGAATGCATGTTCTGGGTGCAGTGATCAGCTGGGTGTTAAGCTGGGGAACGCCCAACAACTTCTTAAGGGTTACTGATAACTAGATTAACATCCCCCCCCCAAACAAAAAATCAAAGAAACGTTAAACCAATGAGAGGAAAAAGAAAAAAAAGTGAAGCCACCATTCCCACCCTCTCATTCTTCAATACAGCTCGAGCTGTACGTGATGCAAAACGATGCTGAATTATAATTTTCAGATTCTGAGGTGGGGGATACAATGTTTAGGTATCACATAGTTTATCTAGATGTGGGAACACCGACTACAGAACTGTACACATACCCGTACACAAGTCATTCATCTTGGGGGATTTTCTGTTCTTTTCCGGTCTTTATGTTTATTATCACTTAATGTGAATAGACATAACACTGAAGAAGGTACGCACAGGCTCACTCACAAGGTGGACACACACACACACACACAAAATGATTGAAATAGCCATGTTTTTTTGATGTTCCATACGTGACAGTCTCATTCATTCAAGTAGGCTTTGATCAAAGCAAATCAAACAAATTTATGTTTTATTCATAACACACAAACAAAAGTAGCCAAAGTGTAAACGATACACATTTGCACATTTGTAGTGTAGATGAAAATATTGTAGGGATTGAGAATGCAGAGATAACATGAACCATATACCTTTGTATTGTGTTCTATTATGTGCTTGTTGGCATATATTCACCAACAAAAAGTTTACAAAGGTGTCACATTTTGCATCAGACTGTATAAAAATTAATATGAAGGATTTTTCAAGCAGCCTGACAAAAAATGTTCACTGATAACATGATAGCTATACAAGCAACACGCCGCTGTCAGTAGGGAATAACAATTTACTTTCATGAGAACGTCCGAAAAGTGATTATCATGAGGTTGAAATCAGATGTGATGGACAAAATTGTATTTGATGGACAAAAATTGTTCGAACAGTGTTCTGAAGTTGATAACGGCGCTGATATCTGTACAAGGGCATGCATAAAGTATCCATTTTTCTGTCTTCCTTTCAGTCCGTCTTCTGACCAGAGGAGGCGCCACGATGAAGAAGAAAGGGGGTTTCCCTTTGATGAGGTAAGGCACCGACAGTTTGTCACGAGTCCACATCCTGTGTCTGAAAATCGCACAGCTCCACAAACGGGGGAGCTTCCCAAACGGAGAAGCTTCACAAACAGGTAAGCTGAAAGAAAGCATTTCCCCCCTTTCCCCTTCAATTGAGGGAATAAAATCCCTACACGTATTGACATCTTGCCGCAGAATTCAAACGATATCCAGCAGAAATTCAAAGTCCAAAGTGGCTTACTTTTGGAGGCCGGTTTTGATTTTTTTCCAAATTCAGGGAAAAGACACCCTGTCGCGTTTGGATCGTTTTTTAAACAGTCGATCCTGGCGAAGTGAAAGTTTACACACAAGTTTTACTGGACACCATCCTCGATGCGGTAGAAAGTCTGTTGGGGGTTTGCTAGGGGGAAAGGTACTGTCACATGGAGGTGGATGTGTGTGCTAGATTGTCACAAGCGTAACGTCCAGCTGCACAGAAAGCAGGCGAGGGAGAGGAGGAGCAGCACGTGCGATGAGGCAGCGCGGCAGGGGGCAGACCCGCTGAGGGTGTCGGGAACACTGCCGTGGTCTGCAACACAGAGGGAATCGTGAACGCACTTGCTCATGCCGTGGACTTGCTCTGGCAAACATTGAACGGGATAAAAATCTGTAAGAAAATGGCAATTATCTAGGGGAAAAAGCTGCCGGTGTGTTACAATTTCTTTTGCAAACATCTGGATACCCAAATCTGCAAGAAAAAGTGGAATGTCATGAACAACCCCCCGCTGACGCGTTTTCGCTGTTTTCGGAATAGGTGGCATGCCAACATCAAAATTGTACGCGTCAAAGACTGACATTATTTCTTGTAAACGTCGTCTGTTTAAGCCCAAAACGGATTTAAATCAGTCAGTAATCGGAATAGATTTGACCTGGGCAAACTAAGCAAAATCTGCAAGAAAAAGTGATTTATCTTGAACATACTTGTGTGGGTATTTCATTCTTTGGAACACGCCACAAATGAAAATACCTGTAAAAAGTAATGGAATCATCTATGTTAAAAATGCATCATAACGCGAACGTTTGAATGAAAAATCTGGCTCTGTAACTGATTCCATCTTGACACACTAAGCCATGTTTCATAACAAGTCAAGTCAAAACTAATACAAAAAAATATAGAACAAGGAGCACATTTGCAGGCCGTACCCTTTCAGGTACCCGCATTTCGAGGGGGAAATGCTTTCTTTTTGAATGTGGGAAAGAAAGGATTCTGTGATGTGAAATGTGTTTTATTGTTGCTGTCCATTGTGTTTTTTTTGTTCCTTGTGGGGCGGGGTAGTAAGACAGAAGGCAGTAAGACAGAAGGCAGTGACAGCGAGGTTTAGAGATAGGGAAATTAGAAAAGTGTATGGGGAGAAGAGGTAGAAGGATATTATTGTGACACTCCACCACATAAGAAGTCGCATTGCACCGGAGGTCAATTTCAAGTTGTTAACATGTTGTTGATCTGCAATAGACAGTCGTGGCTCTTGGATGCAGAAAACAGACTGAACAACAGACAATTCTGTAAAAAAAAATATTACAAATTGAAAGGAATAACTGCAGAAAGTGGCAAAATGAGACATTGACAAGTTTTGTATCGTAATGTGGTCAGAATGAGGGCTTGGGTGTTTTTAAATGTGTAGTTAAAGCAAAAAGAAACAAAATTACATATTGATATTTCAGTACAAAGTAGAATACTGGCTATTATAAGGTAAAAGGTAAAGGTGTCCCATAACCTAGGCGTTTGCAGGGGAGCAAGGCATCAGAGACTTCAGCTTCTCTAGGAGCCAGCATGTTAGCTATGCCGTCCCCGTAAGAGTTTTATAATCAGTTACAATCAACAACCTGACCCCAACCAGCCTAAAATGGCTCCTACCAGAAAAGTGGGCGAGATGCAAAGCGACTTGTTTCGTGGTGGAGCGTCACGATTACTGAGACTGAAGGGGAAGTAATAAGGCTGCATTGGTGTAGAAAGGGATGCAATGGAAATATCACACCGTAAAAGTAAAAGACTAAATGGGGAGGGGGGAGAGGAAGTAATAAGAGAGTAAACAGAAGGGGGGTCAGACAGAAGTAGACTGACTTCGGGGAGGGGTATGCAGAGATGGGGAGGGAGGGTGTTAAAAGGAAAAGTAATTAAAATTTATATGGGGTAGAAAAAGTTACATACTGTACGGGGGGGGGGAAAGGGGGTAGAAAAAGTAATAGACTGTACGTTGGGTTTTTTTTTTGGGGGGGGGAGATGACAAGTAACTAGATACTTATATTAGGGGGGGTAGAAATATATGGGGAGGGTGGAAGACGTAATTGGACTGTATGGTGGGGGGGAGAACATAGAATGTGTATTTAGGTGTTAGAAAAAAGTAATTAGACTGGAAAAGGGGGGGGGGGGATAAGCTAAAAATGTCTGTATATTGTAGGGGGGGGGGGAGTATGTGAAGAAAATAAGTCTATAATTATGGGGGGATGTGGTGTAGATGAAAATATGTCTGTATATTGGGCAGGGGAGGTGGTAGATGGAGAAGGAGTAAGTCTATGTGGGGGGAGAGTTGAAGGTGAAGAAAAGTCGATAGGAGGGGGAGGGTGAAGGAAATAAGTCTGTATGGGGGGGGGAGGAGGGGGGTGAAGAATAAGTCTGTATGGGGGCGGAGGTGAAGGAATAAGTCAGTATGGGGGGGGAGGTGAAGGAGTAAGTCTGTATGGGGTGGGGGTGAAGGAGTAAGTCTGTTATAGGGGGGGGGGGTGAAGGAATAAGTCTGTAAGGGGGGGGGTGGGGTGAAGGAATAAGTCTGTATTGTGGGGGGGGTAAGGAATGTTATAGGGTGGTGGTGGTGAAGGAATAAGTCTATAGAGAGGGGGGGGTAAAGGAATGTGTATAGGGGAGGGGGGTAAGGGAATGTGTATAGGAGTAGGGGGGGGGGTAAAGGAATGTTATAGGAGGAGGGGGGTAAGGGAATAAGTGTATAGGAGGAGGGGGGGGGGGTAAAGGAATAAGTCTGTAGGGGGGGAAGGTAAAGGAATAAGTGTATGGGGGGGAGAGGTAAAGGAATAAGTCTGTATAGGGGGGGTGGGGTGAAGGAATAAGTCTGTATAGGGGGGGGGGGAGATAAAGGAATATGTCTGTAGGGGGGGCGGGGTGAAGGAGTAAGTCTGTAAGGGGGGGGGGGGGTAAAGGAATATGTCTGTAGGGGTGGTGGTAGGTGAATGAATATTGAGGGGGAGATAGACGGAAAAGGAATGTGTGTATATTGAGGTGGGGATAGGAGATGGAGAAAGAGGTGGGGAGGGGAGATGGAGAAGGAATGAATCTGTATTGGGGGGGGGGGGGGGGTAGAACTCGATAGAAGAACATGGGCGGGGGCAGGTAGAGGAAGAAGGAGTCTGTATATTTGGAGGGGGGTTAGAGGGAGAAGGAGTCTGTATATTTGAGGGGGGGTTAGAGGGAGAAGGTATGAGAGGAGGGGGATAGAAATGGAGGGGGTAGTTGGGCTGTGTCAAGGGAAAACAAGAGAAGTACTAAAACTGTTTGGGAGCAACCCCCCCCCCCTTTTTTCAAATATGATCTTATTTGATGAAAAAAAAATGTACCATCTGCACCGTTATACAGCTGTATTGAGGGACAGAGGAGGGAAGCTGTTTTGAAGGGGAATTAATAACAGTGTATGGTGATAGGACTCTAACCAGGGGGAAAGAAATACAATAAGCAGATAGAAGGGAAGTTTGGCTGCTGTTTGGGGGGGGGGGGGGAGAGATAGGCTGGGGGAGGGGGCGGGGAGATGGGCTATGCTGGATAGGGGTGTAGAAGAGAAGAAAGACTACGTTGGGGAGTCGTGTGGTGTCCACGTATGCTTGTAATGTATTGTGTAGTATCTTCGTTTTGTGTCATGCGTGTGTCTCGTGCAGTGTCCTGTCCTCTGTAATGTTTGGTGTCGTCTGTCTCTGTGTGCGTGCGTGCGTGCATAGGCATATTGTGTAGTGTCGTGTGTGTCTCTGTGTGCGCATACATGTTGTGTAGTGTTGTGCATGCATGTTTTTTGCCATGTCCTCTGCGGCGCACGCACGCATGCGTGCGTCCCAAATGACCAGACAAATTACATGCATGCACTCACTTACTCAAGGGACATTTTCTTTCAGAGAAATAAAATCTTTTTCAGCAGATACACGTGCGATGCGTGATATGTTGTGGTGTGAGTAGTTGTCCAGTGAGCTAAATGAATCTTTGCAATCCTATATAAGTAAGTAACCTATTAGGGTGGGTGGTTGGGGGGCCGGAGGTGGGACACTTTAAATGTCGTTTTGCTGCTTCGTTCCTTCCCTAGCGTCGAAACTTTATAGAATTGGACACGAAAACTTCAGCCCTCCCCAGGCTTGGAAAAATCCACTGTCAATGGAGAGAAGATTTCCAAGGGCCTGGTGCCAGTCTCCTGCTGCACCTCCCAGCCCTCGGCCTTCCAAAATTAAAACAAACAAATACTTCTCCTGACTGAAATTTTAATTTTGGAAGGCTGAGAGCCGAGAGGACCAAGGCCCTTGGAAATCTTGTCCCCATTGAAAGTGGATTTTTCAGACCGAGGTCAGAAATACATAATTATCCTTAACAGATTTGAAAATGAATCGTTTTACAATTACACGGAACGAATTTGAAAATGAAAATCCTTAACGGATTTGAAATGAATCTCTTTACAATTACACGCAAAATGGAATTTTGAAAAAGAGCAGCTGAAGGAGGGCTGAAGTTGTACGTGTGGGACACTTACCTAAACCTGACCTGACCTGCCTGACCTCCACCCAAGCAGCACTTAACACCTGGAAACTCCTGTTTGGAAGTGGCACACACTACTACAACATTTCTATCTCAATTCAAACCTATTTCACTTACCTACAAACGGAACCTTTGAAATAGTTGTGTTTTACGGAAGAAAAAAACCCAGTGCAAAGGTTCATGGCTTTAAACATATCCATTTACAGCTACATTAAAAAAAAAACGACAGTAGCTAAAAGCTTTATAAACTAAGCCATACTTTTTCTCGGTCATTAGCAGGAAAGATTTCCTAGTTTAGAAGCTACAGGGGTAAACACTATGAACTCCAGTGAAAGTAAACTACAGATACTTCAAAGTTCAAAGTTTTGTTGGAACTCGAGCCCACACTGACCAAAATATTGTCATGTCACGAGGAAAAAACTCACCCTATTTTAACCTGTTAGCTACTCACTCCCACTACGCAGATATGATACACACTAGAACCCCCCCCCCCCAAATAAAAAAATAAAAAAATAAAAAAAATGATACAGGTGCGACTGGGTACAAAGATAAGGATGGGGGAAGTGATGAATTGAAACGACCCTGGGTAACCCTAGACGCGGACTGATGGCCGTATGTGGCGTGGCAGCGGAATGTTTGATTTCAAAATACCCCTGGTGCTGAGAGAAGGGTACATGGGGCCTGGCTCACACAGTGCCTTGCCAAGGAAAGCTCTGCAGGTGTAGCATCAGGATGCTGGGGTGCCAGACAATGGCTTTTAGGACGGTGATGATGGGAGCTGTGGGGAGGGAAGGGGGAGGGAGGGAGACAATAGGGGGGCCTCTAGTGCACCATTTTCATCGCTGTTGTAAAATTGGTTACCTGCCTGTTTTATAGTTCGAAATTTTACTTTCAAAAACTTAGCCTTGTTACTTTAGGATCAATAAAAGTTGCAATATATCATTCTCCCTACTTTTTTTTTTTAAGTGTGTGAACCGTTGAAAATCTATCCTTATATCATTCTTGTTTATGAGTAAATACTCTACTGTTTAGCATAGCTAATTCATTGACTGTAAACAGCACATAAACTTAAGACTTTTTCTCTCCTTTTTCCGTTCTATCGTTTCTATTTTCCAACTTCAAATCTAACCTTTTCCTGCCCTTCGTCAAGAAGTAGGCTAAATGTTTCCCTCTCAAGCCTTTGCTCTCCCAGTTAATTAACAGTAACAGTGAACAGAACTTACGGTCACTGATGGTCATGTCTCGCCATCGCCCAGAGGTAGCCGCAAAACACGTGCAACGCGTGCAACACACATCTAGAACTGACGGAGGGGGTTGAAATGTATACTCCAAGATGTTCACGTATTTGAACACGAGACCTTGGATTGACATCTTATACAAAGGGGTTCAATCTGCTCGCAATGAAGAATGGTTCTTCCTTCCTTCCTTTAAAATGGGCTGAGCTCATCCCTCTCAAAGGTGCATGCTGGGTATTTCATTTCTTGTTGTTCATAGCCCCGCCGACCACGAAGGCTATATCAGGGCTGTGACCTTGTTCCGTGTCAGCAACGCCAATGTTGGTGTTGACATCGATACACGTCGTTAAGACCACAGAAAAAAGACACCTTCTGCAGCCACCTAACAAAACGAACAACAGGTTCCTAACAACAAAGCCACAAAAAGGACAAAGCCTTTACCTCTCCGTTTGGTGTCCGGTGGCTTTGTTTCTGTAACAGAACAAAAAAAAAAGTTGCTGTTAATAAACGTTATCAGGAATGTGTAGTCATACTTGCTCACGCACACGCACACGCACATGCACGCAGATATAGAACCATGCATGACCGCGCAGTCACACGCACGCACGCACGCGCGCGCGCGCACACACACGCACGCACGCACACAATGTGGAGTTAACATCAGTGCTGACTCTATTCTCCCCAAAAGTCCTTCGGATGAGACTATAAACTGAGGCCCCGTGTGCGAACGCACACAGAACATCTTGCGCACACGTTAAATCCTGTTCCGCTTTTCGTAAGTGTAGGCCATTGTGTGCCGGTGGGAACAGATGACAAGATTTACAATGCTGCATACACACGGTGACTGGATGTAAAAGAGCGCATGAGTGCTTATTCCATTAACCTCGATATAAATAAATAAATAAATAAAATTAATAAATAAAAAATAAATAAATGTGCAATACATCATCATCAGCATTGACTAAACGCGTGCTTGATCAACTACATAACCTTCAACGCCGGAGCGGCGGCGGGTGTATGCAGGGGCTTTTCTTCTAACGTGTGACATAGAATACAATTTCCTCAATCTGTGCTGTTCGATTTTCTGTTTGCATGCGTACTTGATGAGACTCAAGGCACTGACAGGTCTACAGAAAAGCGGACACTGGAGGGTGTAAGTAAGACATCCTTTCCTTCATCCACTAAGTGCTGATGAGATTCGAACCAGCATCCCGGTACTTCTGGACCACTAAGGTTTTAAGGTTGTTTTGTTTTTTTTATCCTCTCGGAAGTTTGGCACTATAAATATACCGCAACAAACAACGCCGATTACAAAGACGAATACTATCACTATATTATTATCATCACCACCACCACTACCCCCTCCCCACACACACACTAAAACGCGCGCACTTATTCACTTACTTTCTCTCCCGACTCTCCCCCAACACACGCATGCACGCACGCACGCACACATACACACACACACACACACAAACACCAAATTAATTAAGCTTTAAAACACTCCCGAAATACATATACAAACACTGTACCCCAACCAAATGGAATCAGCCTAACGGTAAAAAAACCCCAACCGACTGCGAAGATGGATTACACCTACCAAAAACCCTCTACCTACGAAAGGCTAAGATAACGGAACTGCACCGCATAAGCCATACAAGAACAATGATTGTCACGCTTGTTGGGAATGAGCGAATCGACTTCTTTCATGTTGAGAATAATGGAATAAGCACTTATTTGCTTTTTTCATCCAGTCCCCATGTGAATCAGTTTTGTAAATCTTGTCATCTGTTCCCACTGGCACACAATGGCCTACTCTTTCGAAAAGCGGAACAGGATTTAACGTGTGCGCAAGATGTTCTTCGTGCGTTCGCACACGGGGCTTCGGTTTATAGTCTCACCCGAGGGAGTCGGCACTGATGTTAAATCCAGGGGGAAAATTTCCTCGAACGGGAATCGAACCCGGGTCGTCAAATTGCGAGCGCAATGTTCTGACCACTAGACTATCCCGTCCTGACACAGGTAGCTAGCTGTCTGTCGACCAGGACTGATGTCCCCCTGAAAACTTCTTTTTTCTCTTCTCTGCCTTTTCCGGCCTGCAGGCAAGCGCCACTGCCTGGTCACCTAACTCAGCGGCACACCTGGCCTCAGCCCCTGCAGTCCTACTTCACGGCAGCTCATTTTTGGGTACAGGATGCATGCTGGGTATGATTGGGTTTCCGTAACCCCACCAAACGCTGACATGAAATTACGGGATCTTCAATAATGTATATTTGGTATGCATGTGCACATACACGAAGAAATTATTAAGGCACTAGATCTAGCAGAATATTGGGGGAAAAAAAAGTCCCCGACCCTAATTCATTAGATCATGTCACCGAGATTCGAACCAACGACTTCATGCACCTTGGGATTGAAGTCAAACGGTTTTCCCCACTGGGCCACAGCCTCCGTCGAACGATTTCAATTGACGGCGATCTTGTTGGTGATTGTCTAACCACTTCAGACAGCGATGGAAGTCAGATTGGAAATTGCGCAACCCTGTCCATGACAAGGAGTAGGACTCGTCAACATGTCAGTTAAGGTGGGTGGGTGGGTGGGTGTGCAGTGGTCACTAGCGTGATCAGACGGTGATGTGGGAAGAAATCAACAACGTGATGGGTAGACTGATTAATAATATTTCAATGTCGTAGGGAAAAAAGCTATGTAGTTTTAACAGGTGTTAAAAGTTTTCTTGGAATCTTATGTTGACGGTTATTTGAGGAACGGTTATACATTACAAGAAAACCCCTTAAAGATCTGTAAATATTGTGGTTATTTTAATGATATTTTTTCATGGGGGGTATTATAGTGTAGTCTGTAAAAACTGTTTTGGTGGAAATACCAGATTGTAGTCTTTCTAGTGATGTATGCGCTCGTGCGTGCGTGTGTGTATGTGTGTGTGTAATTTACGCGCGCGCGCACACACACACACGCGCGCGATTATTGCTCTTTTTTTGGCATGGTTTTCTTTTCTTTTTTTAAGAGTTTTATTACGTTTCCTACATAAATTGACTTACTCCAACGACCAAATCTTTTGCCAATAAGGGTTAGTGAGGAGAAACTTCTGACCCCCTTCCCGGTGCAAAGTCCTCATGGGTGAAGCAGTCAGTCCCTGTCTGTCACTAAGCTACCCAAACACAAGGAAACAGACCGACAAAGCACGACTTAACTACCAATCACTGCCACCATCTGTCCCAAACATGCGGAAATCAACCACCTAATCTGAAACGTTAACTACCATCTCTCTCTCTCTCTCTCTCTCTCTCTCTCTCTCTCTCTCTCTCACACACACACACACACACACACACACACACACACACACACACACACAAACACAAGCACACAATCTCAGACGTGACTTCCAGCTTTTCCATCTTTTTTTTTTCTTACAAAAAAAATCATCCATGCAATATCACACTTACAACATGCTCACAGACACAGACGCGCGTGCACACACACACACACACACACACACACACACACACACACACACACACGTATGTTAACTCAAGCAAGCAAATCAACAAGGCCCCCCCAAAAAGCCCCAACATATCCAAGAGTCATAAAACAGACGATAGATTGCTACGCCAAACACTAACCGGTAATCAATACAATCCACAAGCCACAGGAAATTAACTGGCCTGTATCCACTGTACTTCTTCACTTCCTCGCTAAACTTGCACGGGAAGTGAACCCCCGACACCAAGTGCAGTTCTGACCTACTACAAGGCTGGAGACGGCTATCTCCTGAGGTAAACTTGCCATCGGGGTGCAAACCCATTCCTTAACTTTTGACTACAGTTACATTCTAGGACTTTTTTTAAACGTCTCTACTCTACTCCCGTACGCTACGAAACAAAGATATGCACCTCACGAAGACTTGTCTTACAAGGCAAGACCGAAGGGAAAAGACAAAAAAGGCAGACCACCAGCTTGTCTCGTTGGCAACATCACCGAATCCCGTGGTTGGAAATCCATGAAGTCAGCAGTGCAAGCGAAGACTGGAGCACACAGAGATTTAGGTGACTGGCTGATTCTGACACAAGACACACTACTCTCTCTCCGTCATGAAGTGTGGTCAGACACAAAGCTGATGTGAGAGAAAAGACCACAAAACCGCATACTCACAGGGACTGGATGTAAAAAAAAGTGTTCATTCCATTTCCCTCGAAATAAAACAAAACAGAAAAAAGAGACTCGCCAAAATAATCATTATTTTCTGTCTCTCCCCCCCCTCCCCACGTCTTTCTGGAAAAGAGCAGCATCAGCATATAGCTAGCTGATGAATCAGGCTTCTCCACCACAGGGCACAGACCACCCAGTCAGGGATTTCTTGAGAATGATTCTTCAATCAGCCATGGCAGTAGCCTGGCCTGGCTGTATGTAAGCTGTCACACCGCAGTGACTGATGTCCCAATGGTGAAGGATTTCCACTGATGTCAGCCCTGCTCTTGTTGCTGTTGGCGGTAGGGTTACCACCGCTTTCAAACAGGGAAGGAAGCCAGAATGAAAGTGTCGCGATTTTTCTGATTGTCGATGACAGGAAAATAAGACTCCAGAGGGGGGAGGAGACCTGTGTTTAAATCAATGACTTAGGTCATGGCATAGGTTGACTGCGCTTCCCATGTCAAAAGAAACTGTTGTTGCTCTGATAAAAACAACGTCCACAGACCTGTGTAGACAGGCACAAACAGACTGACAGAGATATTTCCAGAAACAGTGCGCTGCTAAATCACTGGAAGACCCGCACAGATCTCTCTCCCCACTTTTATTCTTTTCTTTAGACATTTCCTTAAACTGGATTAATTTTACATACAGAAACTATTTCCCAGTGAAATATCAAGACCGTTTGAAACATGTTGCTTGTATCTGACACCATCTTTTTTCCCCATCTTGAAAAATTGTCTGCGTGTGCATTTGTCTTCCTGTCAAGATGTTGGAGACAGGACAGATCAGTGGTCACAGCACTCGCTTTCCCCAAACTGAGGTTAAGCAGCATTGAGCGTGGTTACCAAGTGGATGGGGGACCATTTGCGCGCCTTGGCTTCAGCTCTGTCCCCCAGTTCATCCAGCTGTAAATGGGTACCTGCCCTCTTTAGGGTCAGGGAAGGTAAAGCAGCGAGAGAGGAGATGGGTGTCGCCCTCAACATGCTAGCCCCTGGAGAAGCTGAGGTCTCTGACACCTCGCTCCAGAACGACCACGCAGGAACACCTTTACTCACAGAGAGGATTTTGCTATACTTGTTCAGCTGGCTTGACTTCTTACTCTCTAAAATAGTCTACCCCTTTATATCTAAGACAAGAATCTATGGTTTTGTTTTCTTCCGCTTGTGCTGTTTTGTGTTTGTAGATGAGAGTGGGAGGTAGATAGGCACAGTTACAGGCTAAAGCACGATGCATTTAAAAAAGGAGACACTGTTTAATGATATTTATCAATTGTACAACTATGTCACAAAACCTATGTATTGACGGACAGAAACACACACACACACGCGCGCGCGCACGCTCATACACAACTCCCCTACGCGCATACACACAAACACGTGCGCGCGCGCACACTCAATCACAACACACACACACTCTCTCTCTTTGTTTTTTTGGGGGAGAGGGAGGGTGCTCTTATTTCAGTGTCAATCGAGTTTGTCACATTCCCTATGCATAAAAAGGGAGCTAATCAACCCACTGCCACACACCGCCCAGTGTGACTGCAAATGATGAACACAATTAGCGACCCCTTCTCAGTGCAGTCTCCTCCAAGAGAAATCAGTCCATGTCACTGCCTTGGCTGCCCAAACAAGACTCTACAGCCCAGCTAAATAGTCCATCAATGTTTGCGCCAACATGCGGAATTCCACCATCCAATTTCAGACGTAACTATCTGCTCTCTCTCTCTCTCTCTCTCTCTCTCTCTCTCTCTCTCTCTCCTCTCTCTCTCTCTCTCTCTCTCCAGACAAAAATAACCCCCGGAATTCAAGAGTTGCAGAACAGACAATGGATTGTTGAAGCCATACATCAACGAGCGATCAATGCCATCAACAAGCGACAGGAAATTGACTTTACCTGTATGCGGTGCACTCTTTAATTCAACGCTACCTGTGCATGGGGAATTAACTTCCCCACACCCAGTGTAGTCCTGGACAACTGCCAGGTCTGGAAGGCCATGCTGCTGAATTACAATTGGGATGCATAGAAACTTGTTCAAAATCTCACAAAAAATACGTGTCTATTCTAGTCTCTCTTCCTAGTAAACTGCCGTCAGACTCAATTTGATGTCAGAGAACGTTGAAACTGTCAGTCATATTTCCTAATCTGTGGAGAATTAAAAAAAAAAAAAAAAACAACCCTACCCACATTTTCTATTTTCGAAGTCAGCTGCCTTTGGTTATAATCTTCTATTGTTTAAATACTTGTTTTAAATCACTCAAATTTAATGACTGGAAGCTATTACCTCTACAATGTAAAGATTTCGGAACGTCGTTAAAATGTCTTTTTCTTTCTCTGACGAGAATTTGAAAGTATTTAAACTGAATTAAACTGAACTGAATTGAAAGACTTAGCAAATAGAATGGAACAACAAAACTTCTGGAAATAGAATGCAACAACAAAGACTTGTGGAAATAGAATGGAACACACAGTTGACCGTCATCTTTTTACCAATACGTTATCTTAACTCTACGCAATGTCAGAATGAATGAATGATTTTCACGTATGTCAATCTTCATGTAGTTGTTAAGATAGCAAACACTTCAGAAAGCGAAAGGAAACTCATGAAAAAAACCAACAACTATGTATGTTGCTTTTTAACTATACTAACAGAGATGTGGGTGGTTGTGTGTATGTGTGTGAATCAATTACTGACGCAATCACATTGCTTGATTGTACTTCAAATGTCACAGAAACTTGTTTTTCTATTTTTTCCAGAAAAAAAGTAACAAGGCAAAAGATCTATGTGGACAGAAAACAGACTGACGAAGACGTTTCTAGAGACAGCTTTGCACGGGTAAATCACCCCCAGACCAATAAAGACAGCTTTCCCCACTTTGTATTCCCTGCTCTTCCTTTGGTATTTCCTTTAACGGGGTGGGATTACAAACACGGCACTTTTTCGGTGAAATATCAAGGCCGCTGCTATTAAAAAGAAAAAAGAAAGTTAGTGTTGCTCTTTTGTCTGATACCACCACATTTCTTAAGAGAACATTTTTTCAAGACTGTCTGTGTATATATATTTCCTTGTCTCTTAAAAAAACGGATTTTGCTGTACTTGTTCACACAGCCGTGGTTTTTATTCTTCTTCTTCGTCGTTGACAGCAACTGTTGTGGTTTGTGGTATAAGCGAAATTGCGTTGTGCTACTGTTAGCGCCTGAAAAGTCAACCCAGCGCATCCGACTTATTACGTATTTATTTATTCTTTTATATGGAAGATAATGGATTAATTCTCACGTGATTTTTTGCATCCAGTCCCCGTGTGTATGCAGTTTTGTCAATTTTGTCACTGTTCCCACCGGCACACGACGGCCTACTCTTACAAAAAGCAGAACAGATTTTAACGTGTGCGCAAGATGTTCTGCGTGCGTTCGCACACGGGCCTCGGTTTACAGTCTCACCGAAGAACTTCAGCGCGGGAGAAAGCTGTTACCTTTGAAGTCTTTCTTGGGGGGAAAAAAGGGAGAATGGACCATGAAGGCAGAAAATAGACAAGAAGAGGTGACATGAAAAAAGAGAGTAAGACAGAAAGAAAGAGATGAGAGAAAAGGGCAATTCCTAGCACAGGATTCTAAGAAAGTGGGAATCCCCCTTCTCCTGAGAGGACCACGGCATCTAAAGGGTGACATGTCCTGTTAACTTCTTCCTACATATGACTAACACGTCTGATATCTAAAGCTAAAATCTAAATAATCATTAGTATCTATAACCACTGCTTGTTTTCTCCTCTGCTAGTTTACGATTCTTTTTCTTTAAATCGTGGTACACATATAAAAACTAAGGCAGGGTGGGGGGTGGACTGGGGGTTCCCATAGTTTACAACTGAATCGACGTGCTTTTTTGAAGGGATCGAGGTGACGGTGGGACTGATGAAACATTACGATCAATGACAGTGGTCAAACACCCTAGAGCGTGCATGCATGCACAACAAATGCGCACACTACATCATTTCACAATCCTCACATAAAGCACATAATACAACACAAATACACACACATAAAAAACACACAAACAACCACACACACACACACACACACACAGCCAAACCAAATCAACCAGGCACACAAAGACACCACGGCACTGAAAAGCGACGGACAACAACCGAGCGATGGATGCATGGATGAAACCAATTTGATGAAACTCCACA
>CM060334.1:24668440-24699672 GCA_030674155.1 Stramonita haemastoma | reverse complement strand
AAAATCTCATGCACTCACTTACTAAGGGAATTTTTTTTCAGAGAAATAAAATTTTTTCCGCAGATAACGTGCGATGCGTGATATGTTCCGGTGTGGTGGGGTTTGTCCAGTGAGCTGAATGAATCTTTGAATCCTATATAAGTAAGTAACCTAGTAGGGTGGGTGGTTGGGGGATCGGAGGTGGGACACTTTAAATGTCGTTTTGCTGCTTCGTTCCTTCCCTAGCGTCGAAACTTTGTAGAATTGGACAGGGAAAACTTCAGCCCTCCCCAGGCTTTGAAAAATCCACTGTCAATGGAGAGAAGATTTCCAAGGGCCTGGTGCCAGTCTCCTGCTGCACCTCCCAGCCCTCGGCCTTCCAAAATTAAAACAAAAATACTTCTCCTGACTGAAATTTTAATTTTGGAAGGCCGAGAGGACCAAGGCCCTTGGAAATCTTGTCCCCATTGAAAGTGGATTTTTCAGACTGAGGTCAGAAATACATAATTATCCTTAACAGATTTGAAAATGAATCTCTTTACAATTACACGGAACGGATTTGAAAATGATTTTTTTTTACAATTACACTGAACGGATTAAAAAATGAATCTTTTTACAATTACACGCAAAATGGAATTTTGAAAAAGAGCAGCTGAAGGAGGGCTGAAGTTGTACGTGTGGGACACTTGCCTAAACCTGACCTGCCCTGCCCTGACCTCCACCCAAGCAGCACTTGGACACCTGGAAATTCCTGTTTGGAAGTGGCACACACTACTACAACATTTCTATCTCAATTCAAACCTATTTCACTTACCTACAAACGGAACCTTTGAAATAGTTGACGTGAACATCTTGTGTTTTACGAAAAAAAAGAAAGAAAACCAGTGCAAAGGTTCATGGCTTTAAACATACCCATTTACAGCTACATTTAAAAGAAAAACAGACAGTAGCTAAAAGCTTTATAAACTAAGCCATACTTTTTTCTCGGTCTTAGGTCACTAGCAGGAAAGATTTCCGAGTTTAGAAGCTACTTTTGTCTGCATTAAACCAAACAGGGGTAAACACTATGAACTCCAGTGAAAGTAAAATACAGATCCTTCAAAGGTGAAAGTTTTGTTGGAACTCGAGCCCACACTGACCAAAATATTGTCATGTCACGAGGAAAAAACCCACCCCTATTTTAGCCAGTTAGCTACTCACTCCCACTACGCAGATATGATACACACTAGAACACCCCCCCCCCCCAAAAAAAAAAAAAAAAAAAAAAAAAAAAAAAGATACAGGTGCGACTAGGTACAAAGATAAGGATGGGGGAAGTGGTGAATTGAAACGACCCTGGGTAACCCTAGACGCGGACTGATGGCCGTATGTGGCGTGGCAGCGGAATGTTTGATTTCAAAATAGCCGTGGTGCTGAGAGAGGGGTACCTGGGGCCTGGCTCACACAGTGCCTTGCCAAGGAAAGCTCTGCAGGTGTAGCGTCAGGATGCTGGGGTGCCAGACAATGGCTTTTAGGACGGTGATGATGGGAGCTGCGGGGAGGGGAGGGAGGACAATAGGGGGCCCTCTAGTGCACCATTTTCATCGCTATCGTAAAATTGGTTACCTGCCTGTTTTATAGTTCGAAATTTTACTTTCAAAACTCAGCCTTGTTACTTTAGGATCAATGAAAGTTGCAATATATCATTCTCCCTACTTTTTTTAAAAAGTGTGTGAACCGTTGAAAATCTATCCTTATATCATTCTTGTTTATGAGTAAATACTGTACTGTTTAGCATAGCCAATTCATTGACTATAAAACAGCACATAAACTTAAGACTTTTTCTCTCCTTTTTCCGTTCTATCGTTTCTATTTTCCAACTTCAAATCTAACCTTTTCCTGCCCTTCGTCAAGAAGTAAATGTTTCCCTCTCAAGCCTTTGCTCTCCCAGTTAATTAACAGTAACAGTGAACAGAACTTACGGTCACTGATGGTCATGTCTCGCCATCGCCCAGAGGTAGCCGCAAAACACGTGCAACGCGTGCAACACACATCTAGAACTGACGGAGGGGGTTGAAATGTATACTCCAAGATGTTCACGTATTTGAACACGAGACCTTGGATTGACATCTTATACAAAGGGGTTTAATCTGCTCGCAATGAAGAATGGTTCTTCCTTCCTTCAGTTAAAATGGGCTGAGCTCATTCCTCTCAAAGATGCATGCTGGGTATTTCATTTCTTGTTGTTCATAGCCCCGCCGACCACGAAGGCTATATCAGGGCTGTGACCTTGTTCCGTGTCAGCAACGCCAATGTTGGTGTTGACATCGATACACGTCGTTAAGACCACAGGAAAAAAGACACCTTCTGCAGCCACCTAACAAAACGAACAACAGGTTCCTAACAACAAAGCCACAAAAAGGACAAAGCCTTTACCTCTCCGTTTGGTGTCCGGTGGCTTTGTTTCTGTAACAGAACAAAAACAAAAAACGTTGCCGTTAATAAACGTTATCAGGAATGTGTATTCACACTTGCTCACGCACATGCACGCAGATATAGAAGCATGCATGACCGCGCAGTCACACACACACACACGCACGCACGCGCGCGCGCGCGCGCACACACACGCACGCACGCACACACACAATGTGGAGTTAACATCAGTCTGACTCTATTCTCCCCAAAAGTCCTTCGGATGAGACTATAAACCGAGGCCCCGTGTGCGAACGCACACAGAACATCTTGCGCACACGTTAAATCCTGTTCCGCTTTTCGTAAGAGTAGGCCACTGTGTGCCGGTGGGAACAGATGACAAGATTTACAATGCTGCATACACACGGGGACTGGATGTAAAAAGCACATGATTGCTTATTCCATTAACCTCGATATAACTAACTAAATAAATAAAATTAATAAATAAAAAATAAATAAATGTGCAATACATCATCATCATCATTGACTAAACGCATGCTTGATCAACTACATAACCTTCAACGCTGGAGCGGCGGCGGTTGTATGCAGGGGCTTTTCTTCTAACGTGCGACATATAATACAATTTCCTCAATCTGTGCTGTTTGATTTTCTGTTTGCATGCGTACTTATGAGACTCAAGGCACTCACAGGTCTACAGAAAGCGGACACTGGAGGGTATAAGTAAGACATCCTTTCCTTCATCCACTAAGTGCTGATGAGATTCGAACCATTATCCTGCTACTTCGGGGCCACTAAGGTTTTAAGGCTGTTTTGTCTTTTTATCCTCTCGGAAGTTTGGCACTACAAATATACTGCTACAAACAACGCCGATTACAAAGACGAATACTATCACTATATTATTATCATCATCACCACCACTACCCCCTCCCCACACACACACTAAAACGCGCACACTTATTCACTTACTTTCTCTCCCAACTCTTCCAACCCCCCCCCCCCCCACATACTGTACCACAACCAGATAGAATCAGCCTAACGGTAAAAAAAACCAAAAAAAACTACGAAGATGGAAAACCCCTTTAACTACGAAATGCTAAGATGACGGAACTGCACCGCATAAGCCATACAACAATGATTGTCACGCTTGTTGGGAATGAGCGAATCGACCACCGACAACAATGATTATGATGAATCTTTATTTTTTTATGTATTTGTTTTATTCAATTCTTTTATATTGAGGATAATGGAATAAGCACTTATTTGCTTTTTTTCATCCAGTTCCCGTGTGTGTGCAGTTTTGTAAATGTTATCATATGTTTCCACCGGCACACAATGGCCTAGTCTTAAGAAAAGCAGAACAGGATTTAACGTGTGCGCAAGATGTTCTTCGTGCGTTCGCACACGGGGCCTCGGTTTATTGTCTCACCTGAAGGACTTTGGGGGAGGGGGAGTGGAGTCGGCAATGATGTTAACTCCAGGGGGAAAAATCCTCTCGAACGGGAATCGAACCCGGGTCGTCTAATTGCGAGCGCAATGTTCTGACCACTAGGCTATCCCGTCCTGACACAGGTAGGTAGCTAGCTGTCTGTCGACCAGGACTGATGTCCCCCTGAAAACTTCTCTTCTCTGTCGATCAGGGCTGATGTCCCCCTGAAAACTTTTTTCTCTTCTCTGCCTTTTTGCGGCCTGCAGGCAAGCGTCACTGCCTGGTCACCTAACTCAGCGGCACACCTGGCCTCAGCCCCTGCAGTCCTACTTCACGGCAGCTCATTTTTGTGTACAGGATGCATGCTGGGTATGATTGTGTCCCCGTAACCTCACCAAACGCTGACATGAAATTACGGGATCTTCAATAATGTATAATTATTTAGTCTGCATGTATGTTTGGTCTGCATGTGCATATATAAACGAAGAAATTAATTAAGGCATTAGCAAAATATCGGAAAAAAATATCCCCACCCCTAATTCATTAGGTCATGTCACCGAGATTCGAACCAACGACTTCATGCACCCTGGGATTGAAGTCAAACGGTTTTCCCCACTGGGCCACAGTCTCCGTCGAATGATTTCAATTGATGGCAATCTTGTTGGTGAAGCTAGGATTGTCTAACCACTTCAGACAGTGATGGAAGTCAGATTGGAAATTGCGCAACCCTGTCCACAAGCGAGTAGGACTCGTCAACATGTCAGTTAAGGTTGTGTGTGTGTGTGTGGTGTGTGTGTGTGTGTGTGTGTGTGTGTGTGTGTGTGTGTGGTGTGTGTGTGTGTGTGTTTTGTGTGTGTGTGCGTGTGTGTGTGAGTGTGAGTGCGCGCGTGTGGGTGTGGTGTGGTGTGTGTGTGTGTGTGTACAGTGATACTAGTGTGATCAACTTGTGGTGTTGGAAGAAATCAACAACCTGATGGGTAGACTGATTCATTATACTTCAATGTCGTAGAAAATAAAGCTATGTAGTTTTAACAGGTGTTAAAGTTTTCCTGGTATCTTATGTTGACGGGTACATTTAAGGATCGGTTATACATTACGAGAAAACCCCTTAAAGATCTGTAAATATTGTGTTTTTTAAATATTTTCATGGAGGATATTATAGCGTAGTCTGTAAAACCTGTTTTCCTGGGAGGGGGGGGGGGGTTGGTGGAGATATCACATTGTAGTCTTTCTAGTAATGTGTGCGCTCGTGCACTTGTGTGCGTAATTTACGCACGCACGCACGCGCGCGTGCACACACACACACGATTAATGCTCTTGTTTGGTTTGGTTTGGTTTTCTTTTTTTAAAGAGTTTTATTACGTTTCCCACATAACTGACTTACTCCAACTACCAAAGCTTTTGCAAATAACTGAAGAGAAACTTCTGATCCCTTCCCGGTGCGAAGTCGTCAGGAGTGAAGCATTTAGTCCCTGTCTGTCACTAAGACAGCTACCCAAACACAGGAAATCTGGCCAACAAAGCACGACTAAACTGCCAATCACTGCCAGTCAAATGTATGTCACAAACATGCGGAAATCAACCACCTAATCATAGACGTTTACTATCATCTCTCTCTCTCTCTCTCTCTCTCTCTCTCTCTCTCTCTCTCTCTCTCTCTCTCTCACACACACACACACACACACACACTCTCTCTCTCAGACATGACTTCCAACTTCTCCATTTTTTTTTCTTACAAAATAGCCATGCAATCTCAGACTAACAACATGCTCACAGACACAGGCACACACAGACACGCGCGTGCACAGACACACGCGTGCACACACACACACACACACACACGCGTGCACACACACACACACGTTAACTCAAGCCAGCAAATCAACAAGGCCAAAAAAAAGCCCCAACACATTCAGGAATCATAAAACAGACGATTGATTGCTAAGCCAAACACCAACCGGTAATCAATACAATCCACAAGCCACAGGAAATTAACTGGCCTGTATCCACTGTACTACTTCACTTCCTCGCTAAACTTGCACGGGAAGTGAACCCCCGACACCAAGTGCAGTTCTGACCTACTACAAGGCTGGAGACGGTTATCTCCTGAGGTAAACTTGCCATCGGGGTGCAAACCCATTCCTAACTTTTGACTACAGTTACATTCTAGGACTTTTTTGAACGTCTCTACTCTACTCTCGTACGCTACGAAACAAAGATATGGACCTCACGAAGACTTGTCTTACAAGGCAAGACCGAAGGGAAAAGACAAAAAAGGCAGACCACCAGCTTGTCTCGTTGGCAACATCACCGAATCCCGTGGTTGGAAATCCATGAAGTCAGCAGTGCAAGCGAAGACCGGAGCACACAGAGATTTAGGTGACTGGCTGATTCTGACACAAGAGACACTACTCTCTCTCCTCATGAAGTGTGGTCAGACACAAAGCTGATGTGAGAGAAAAGACCACGAGAGATAGGAACACAACATCCTGGTCAGACCTCATCAAGGACTGGGCACTACAGCCCACAGACCGACTACTGCACACAGCAGAAGACCCAGAGTGCTGGGGATTCTTCTCTGCACAGGCATCCAACACCTCCCCCAGACGGAGTTCAACAGCGCTCATGGGACAGGCAAAGCAAGGTAAGAGTCTTGAGACGCTGCTTTTTGATTAAATCAACCAGACTGGACAATTTGATGCCAATGGCTTGAACGCTCTAAAGTTTTGCAGAACACTGAAAAAATATTATGTTCTCTTACTAATGTGAGCATCTACTCTTGTCACAGCACTGGATGAACTGAGGTTAAACTCCGTGTGATGTGAAACAAGTCTGGTAATAGCATGGACTTATAAACTGCTACTTTTTCGGATAAGTTAGATATCTGGCATATACACAAATCTAAAGATTTGAAGCCTGACACCTCATGGAGTCATATATTGTACACTATCTGTACCACACTTGCAATACCCTTCTTTAAACGGACCCCCCCCCCCCCAGTTAATATCAGTGCTGACTTCACTATCTCCAAACGTCCTCCAAATGAAACTATAAACCAAAGTCCCGTATGCGAAGCACGCAGAACATCTTGCACACATATTAAAACCTGTTCCACTTTTAGGAAGATTAGGCCATTGTGTGCCTGTGGAAACGGATAACAAAATTTACAAAGCTGCATACTCACAGGGACTGGATGTAAAAAAAAAAGGTGCTAATTCCATTTCCCTCGAAACAAAACAAAACATAAAAAGACTCGCCAAAATAATCATTATTTTCTGCCTCTCCTCCCCTCCCCTTTCTGGCAAAGAGCAGGATCAGCAATATTGCTCGCTGATGACTCAGGCTTCTCCACCACCGGGCACAGACCACCAATTCAGGGATTTCTTGAGAATGATTCTTCAATCAGCCATGGCAGTAGCCTGGCCTGGCTGTATGTAAGCTGTCACACCGCAGTGACTGATGTCCCAATGGTGAAGGATTTCCACGGATGTCAGCCCTGCTCTTGTTGCTGTTGGCGCTAGGGTTACCACCGCTTTAAAACAGCGAAGGAAGCCAGACTGAGAGTATCGCAATTTTTTCTGATTGTCCATGACAGGAAATAAGACCCTAGAGGAGGAGGACCTGTGTTTAAATCAATGACTTAGGTCATGGCATAGGTTGACTGCGCTTCCCATGTCAGAGAAACTGTTGTTCATTTTATTAAAAACAACGACCACAGATCTATGTAGCCAGACACAAACAGACTGACAGAGATATTTCTAGGATTTCTGCGCCGCGAAACCACTAAAAGACACGCACAGATCTCTCTCCCCACTTTTATTCTTTAAGTTTTGACATTTCCTATCACAGAAACTGTTTCCCAGTGAAATATCAAGGCCTGTTTGATACTGGAGAAACATGTTGCTTGTATCTGACACCATCTTTTTTCCCCATTAAAAATAAAATTCTGCGTGTGCACTTGTCATCCTGTCGTGAGTAAGTTTGGAGACAGGACAGCTAGCTCAGTGGTCAGAGCACTCGCTTTCCCCAAGCTGAGGTTAAGCAGCATTGAGCGTGGTTACCAAGTGGATGGGTGACCATTTGCGCGCTAAGGCTTCAGCACAGTCTCCCAGTTCACGTAGCTGTAAATAGGTACCTGCCCTCTTCACGGTCAGGGAAGGTAAAGCAGCGAGGGAGAGGAAATGGACGCCGCCCTCAACATGCTGGCCCCTGGAGAAGCTGAGGTCTCTGACGCCTCGCTCCACAACGACCACATAGGAACACCTCTACTCACAGAGTGGATTTTGCAATACTTGTTCCGCTGACTTGACTTATTATTCTCTAAAATTGTCTACCACATTATATTAAAGACAAGAATCTATGGTTTTGTTTCTTCTGCTAGTGCTGTTCAGTGTTTGTAGATGAGCATGAGAGTTGGAGGTAGATAGGCACAGTTAAAGGCTAAAGCACGATGCATTTAAAAAAGGAGACACTGTTTAATGGTATTCATCAATTGTACAACTATGTCACAAAACCTATGTATTGACGGACAGAAAACACACACACACGCGCGCGCGCGCACGCTCATACACAACTCCCCCTACGCGCATACACACAAACACGTGCGCGCGCGCACACTCAATCACAACACACACACACTCTCTCTCTCTCTTTGTTTTTTGGGGGGAGAGGGAGGGTGCTCTTATTTCAGTGTCAATCGAGTTTGTCACATTCCCTATGCATAAAAAGGGAGCTAATCAACCCACTGCCACACACCGCCCAGTGTGACTGCAAATGACTGAACGCAATTAGCGACCCCTTCTCAGTGCAGACTCCTCCAAGAGAAATCAGTCCATGTCACTGCCTTGGCTGCCCAAACAAGACTCTACAGCCCAGCTAAATAGTCCATCAATGTTTGCGCCAACATGCGGAATTCCACCATCCAATTTCAGACGTAACTATCTGCTCTCTCTCTCTCTCTCTCTCTCTCTCTCTCTCTCTCTCTCTCTCTCTTCAGACAAAAATAACCCCCGGAATTCAAGAGTTGCAGAACAGACAATGGATTGTTGAAGCCATACATCAACGAGCGATCAATGCCATCAACAAGCGACAGGAAATTGACTTTACCTGTATGCGGTGCACTCTTTAATTCAACGCTACCTGTGCATGGGGAATTACTTTCCCCACACCCAGTGTAGTCCTGGACAACTGCCAGGTCTGGAAGGCCATGCTGCTGAATTAGAATCGGGATGCATAGAAACTTGTTCAAAATCTCACAAAAAATACGTGTCTATTCTAGTCTCTCTTCCTAGTAAACTGCCGTCAGACTCAATTTGATGTCAGAGAACGTTGAAACTGTCAGTCATATTTCCTAATCTGTGGAGAATTAAAAAAAAACAAAAAAAACAACCCTACCCACATTTTCTATTTTCGAAGTCAGCTGCCTTTGGTTATAATCTTCTATTGTTTAAATGCTTGTTTTAAATCACTCAAATTTAATGACTGGAAGCTATTACCTCTACAATGTAAAGATTTCGGAACGTCGTTAAAATGTCTTTTTCTTTCTCTGACGAGAATTTGAAAGTATTTAAACTGAATTAAACTGAACTGAATTGAAAGACTTAGCAAATAGAATGGAACAACAAAACTTCTGGAAATAGAATGCAACAACAAAGACTTGTGGAAATAGAATGGAACAACACAGTTGACCGTCATCTTTTTACCAATACGTTATCTTAACTCTACGCAATGTCAGAATGAATGAATGATTTTCACGTATGTCAATCTTCATGTAGTTGTTAAGATAGCAAACACTTCAGAAAGCGAAAGGAAACTCACATGAAAAAAACCCAACAACTATGTATGTTGCTTTTTAACTATACTAACAGAGATGTGGGTGGTTGTGTGTATGTGTGTGAATCAATTACTGACGCAATCACATTGCTTGATTGTACTTCAAATGTCACAGAAACTTGTTTTTCTATTTTTTCCAGAAAAAAAGTAACAAGGCAAAAGATCTATGTGGACAGAAAACAGACTGACGAAGACGTTTCTAGAGACAGCTTTGCACGGGTAAATCACCCCCAGACCAATAAAGACAGCTTTCCCCACTTTGTATTCCCTGCTCTTCCTTTGGTATTTCCTTTAACGGGGTGGGATTACAAACACGGCACTTTTTCGGTGAAATATCAAGGCCGCTGCTATTAAAAAGAAAAAAGAAAGTTAGTGTTGCTCTTTTGTCTGATACCACCACATTTCTTAAGAGAACATTTTTTCAAGACTGTCTGTGTATATATATTTCCTTGTCTCTTAAAAAACGGATTTTGCTGTACTTGTTCACACAGCCGTGGTTTTTATTCTTCTTCGTCGTCGTTGACAGCAACTGTTGTGGTTTGTGGTATAAGCGAAATTGCGTTGTGCTACTGTTAAGCGCCTGAAAAGTCAAACCCAGCGCATCCGACTTATTACGTATTTATTTATTCTTTTATATGGAGGATAATGGAATAAGTGCTCACGTGATTTTTTGCATCCAGTCCCCGTGTGTATGCAGTTTTGTCAATTTTGTCATCTGTTCCCACCGGCACACGATGGCCTACTCTTACGAAAAGCGGAACAGGATTTAACGTGTGCACAAGATGTTCTGCGTGCGTTCGCACACGGAGCCTCGGTTTACAGTCTCATCCGAAGAACTTCAGCGCGGGAGAAAGCTGTTACCTTTGAAGTCTTTCTTGGGGGGGAAAAAAGGAGAATGGACCATGAAGGCAGCAAATAGACAAGAAGGAGGTGACAGGAAAAAAGAGAGTAAGACAGAAAGAAAGAGAGAGAGAAAAGGGGCAATTCCTAGCACAGGATTCTAAGAAAGTGGGAATACCCCCTTCTCCTGAGAGGACCACGGCATCTACACAGTGG
This sequence comes from Stramonita haemastoma, assembly GCA_030674155.1. Classification (NCBI taxonomy): domain Eukaryota; kingdom Metazoa; phylum Mollusca; class Gastropoda; order Neogastropoda; family Muricidae; genus Stramonita; species Stramonita haemastoma. Next base: position 24,688,967 of record CM060334.1, on the reverse strand, counting down.
ATGTAAAAAAGCACGCCAGTACTTATTCCATTATCCTCGATATAAAAGAATACATAGATAAGTAAATCAAATAAAATAATAAATAAACACACACACGCACGCACTCACGCACATGCACTCATACACACACATACACACACACTCTCCCCAAAAGTCCTTCGGATGAGACTATAAACCGAGGCTCCGTGTGTGAACGCACGCAGTACATCTTGCGCACACGTTAAATCCTGTTCCGCTTTTCGTAAGAGTAGGCCATCGCGTGCCGGTGGAACAGATGACAACATTTACAAAACTGCATACACGCGTGGACTGGATGTAAAAAAGCACATGAGCGTTTATTCCATTATCCTCGATATAAAAGAAAAAATACAAATAAAGAATAAATAAACACACAAACGAACGCACGTACACACACACACACACACACAGAGCCAAACCAAATCAACCGGGCACACAAAGACACCACGGCACTGAAAAGCGACGGGACAACAACCGAGCGATGGATGCATGGATGAAACCAATTTGATGAAACTCCACAGACGACAGGAAATTGACCTGCCGGCCTGCAGTGCGCTCTTCAACTCGTGGCTAACTGAGCATGGGATGTCAGCATCCCGACACCGAGTGTCATCTCGAAACAAGGACAAGGTTTTGGGACGCCATGTTATTGGATTGACATTTGGGCGCTGTGGGTGCAGGCCTATCGCTCTGTCCACATCAGAACAGCCTACAATAATCATGTTCTGCTGACTTAAGGGTCCTGCTTGGTTTATTGGAAATATTGATCAAGGCCTGGCTTGATGTGGAAGACATTTTGGTGGGAGTACGCAATTGGAAAATACGATTCTTCAATAACAATTATTTTGTTTGAAAAGATTCATGGAAACTGCTGACCTTAGCTGACAGATTCCGACTTCGAGGCAGCTCATTACAGCGTTCACAAGAATGGCAGGGAAGTGGGTTGAGTAGGCAGGGGGAAGAGATAGAGAGGAGATGGGGGAGGGAGGGAGCGAGCGAGAGGGAGAGAGAGAGGGGGGAGGCACAAGAGAGAGAGAGACAGACAGAAGACAGAGAGAGAGGCGGGGAGAGGCAGAAGCGAAGGGAGTGATACAGACAGGAAAGGGCCCGGGAAAATTTCTTCCTTCAACAGAATTTCCAGAACGTGGGGATGCTATTTATACTGAACAAGCCCCCACCTGGCTTCCCCATGTAATAGTAATAATAATGATGATGATGATGATGATGATGATGATGATGATAATAATTATACCGCCTTTTACACGACTTTCATCCCAAACTCTGATGACACCAATAAGTCAAATTACAGAGTCTGAGAACTCAAAACAACGGAGAGAAGCACGGTGATATCCACAACAGAATGACTCCATGACAAACGCCCACCTACAAAACCCGACAGGGAAAAACCTACTCCGAATAAGAAGGAGTGAAAGAAAATGGAAGAAGATGTCGGAATGACACGGGAAAACTTTTTAAAAGCTAATCTAGAAATGTCCCTGAATCATCGGCAATGGCTGCTGCGGTGGGCTGCATTGCTACCACAGCGAGACTGGTTCCAACTAAACATGGACACAAAATCGGCCGGTGAATAAAAATAAAATTTCGCTAGCAAGTTATCATACAAAAAAAAACTTTATAAGAGAAACCTGCAAAACAAACACAAAAAAACCGACAAAAACCCTACCCAGACAAAACCCCAAACCTAAAACACAATCAGCATGGGAAAATCCATTATTCAAAACAAGCCAAACAGTGCGGCAACTCAATCACGTCAACCCGTCTGACTTGATTATTCAGTCCGTGATTGTTTCACACACACACACACACTCACAACACACATACATACACACTACCCCCCCCCCCCCCCCCCCCCCACACACACAAAACCCCCTCCCCCCATACACACGCACTCCGTGACACAGTTACCTAGAGAGACACAGACACAACTTTTTCGCTGTCTGCTACTAGTGCAGACGTTACCTTTCAGAACGGTGATCTTCATGTTGACGATGTTGTTTCGGGAACTGCGGCAGACGTATTCCCCGCCATCCCTCTCTCTGGCGTGATCGATCATCAGCTCACTGACGAAGGCCTGGTCTCGGATCGATTGGTACTTTTCGATCAGCACGTGGGGGTACTTGAAGGAGTCGATCTGTTTTTTGGGGGGTTTGGGGTAGTAGGGGGAAAAATGATTCATTAGGTGAAAAAAAAAGGTTAAGGATTGGTGGTTTTTGTTTTGTGGTTGGTGGTGGTGGTGGTGGTGGGGGTGGGGGTAGGTGGGGTGCATGTGAGGGTATTGGGTGGGTCAGTGTTTTTGTTTTTTTTTAGAGTTTACAGTGAATAAGCAATGCAATTGCTTTTTTTTGTTTTTCTCCAGTAAATTATTCAACTAAAATAATCATATAAGTGTGTGTGTGTGGTTTAAACGCGTGAGAGAGAAAGAGTGAGAGTGAGTGAGTGAGTGAGTGAGAGAGAGAGAGAGAGAGAGAGAGAGAGAGAGAGAGAGAGAGAGAGAGAGAGAGAGAGAGAGAGAGAGAAGAGAGAAGACAGAGAGACAGAGAGAGAGAGAGGGGGGGGGTACAGACAGACATAGAAATACAATGAGACAGACAGACAGACAAATATTTCTCCTGCTCACACATCACTATCTTTCAGGGAGGGGGGGAGAACCTTTCCACCAAACACTCCAGACAAACCTTATGTGTCTTTTACCAAGCTTTCTACCTTCGCCAGCACAAAATTCATCAACCACCTACCCCCCCCCCCCCCCATTCAACCTCCCAATCAGTGCTTCCCTTTCTCTGCACATGAATCCACCTGTCTGCCTATCAGTACCATGCAATTATCAATTATCCTGCTGGCCATTTTTCAATCTGTTGCTGATATTTTCCATCACGGCCCGAGCCAAACTCTGTGACTGTTATTGATGTAAACTCAGTGCCAAGGGCCTCATTAACGTGTTGTTATGCTTTCAAATGTTATGCTGAAATAAATTGTCGTCAGCCAGGACAAGCTATTAAAATTGCAAATTGTGCTCTTAATCAAAGATTTTTTTTTTTTTACATATCTACCGAAGCCGAAATGTTACTGCCTATATAACGATGTATTCGTAAAAAAGAAACCTTCCTTCCATACAGGCCCACTTCTCCATCCAGTGTGTTCATACGGTGTGACAGTAAGTAATTCCCAGGTGGAAGGAGTGCAGAGAGACCGAGTGAATACTGCGAATAACGCACATCATGTTATCATCATTATTATCATTAAGTCAGGGAACGCCTAACAACATCATCATATCTCTCTTTTTCTTTCCAGTGTTACCTTCTGTTGACTCTCTGCAAAAGGTTCGGTTCGTTTTTATGACTTATTGTGCACGTGTATAAAAACATATATACGTACATATATGTATATATTGTACAGAAGAACACTGCCAGCGTACTGTTTAATACACACACACACATTAAAAGCAAACAGTCCCGTTACAAACTCCAAGCATCCCCTGTTTCCTGTATAACAACAAACTGAAAAATTCAGCGCTGAGCCCCCAAGACTTCCAAAGAAGTTAAAAAAAAAGAAGAGAAGTCCCAGTTGTCACAAAGTCCTACTTTTATTCACCATAAATATCCCATCACGGTCAATTCCCACTTTGCCGGGTGTCTATATCGCTTTATTATGCTGCCACTGGCTGAATAACTAACTAATGGTATCGGGTGTTTGCTTCACAACGGTCGATCGTGACAGAGGGCACGTGTGGGAATTCATGGGGCGCAGACGATGAATACGTGTATGGCAAAACTGATTCGGTCGGAGGAGTGTGTGTGTGTGTGTGTGTGTGTGTGTGTGTGTGTGTGTGTGTGTGTGTGTGTGTGTGTGTGTGTGTGTTGTGTGTGTGTTGTGTGTGCGTGCGTGCGAGTGTATGTGTGTAATGTATGTATGTATGTATGTATGTATGTATGTATGTATGTATGTATGTATGCATGTATGCATGTATGTATGTATGCATGTGTGCATGTATGTATGTATGTATGTATGTATGTATGTATGTATGTATGTATGTATGTATGTATGTATGTATGTATGCATGCATGCATGCATGTATGTATGTATGTATGTGTGTATGAGTCTGTGTACGTTTTGTGTGTGTTGAGGTGGTTGTGTATGTGTGTTATGGTATATGTGTGTAAGGATGTACATGTTTTGTGTGTGTGTGTATAGGTGGGTGAGAGAGACACAGAGAGAGACAGAGACAGACAGAAAGCGACAGAGGGGGGACGGACAGACAGTGTGTGTGTGTGTGTGTCTGTGTGTGCGCGCGCACGCGTGTGTGTATATGTGTATACGCGCGTGTGTGCGCCGGTTTTACGAGTATGTGTGTGTGCACAAACATCCATGCGTGTACGCCCTATCTACCTCAATCTGCGAACATCTGTACAGCGTGCGAGTGCATAATGCATGCGTGAAGTCAGGCACACCTGTGCACGCTAATATTCCTATCTCTGCATACATACAGAGACTACACAGACGCCTGTGTAACCAGGCTGCTATTCCTATCTATACATACATATGTACATACATACATACAGACACTGGAGACGCCTGTGTAACACAGGCTGCGATTCCTATCTATCTACCTATCTATACATACAGACAGACAGACAGACATACAGACACTACACAGACGCCTGTGTAACACAGGCTGCTATTCCTATCTATCTATCTATCTATCTATCTATCTATCTATCTATCTATCCATCCATCTATCCATCCATACACACACACTACACACTCAGTGTAACCCAGGCCGGCTGGTCAAGACTGACCGCTGACTGACCATGTCTCCGTCCTTGAACCAGTCGATGTCCTCAGGCAGGCGGGGTCCCCCAGTGGCGTTACACACCAGATGGATCTTCTCCCCCAGGTCCACGTACCGCTTGCCCGCTATGGAGATCACTGCACAGCAGGGATTATCAGCGTTATTGGTCATTATCGTTCGTTGATGTGGTTGTTGGCTGCTATGTCGTCGTCACTGGGGTCTGTTTTTATTTGTTACTGATGGTCACTATGTTGTCAGTATCGTTTTTTATTGATGACTATATCGTCATTATCATTTGTTATTGATGGCCTCTATGTCGTCATCATTATTAGTTATTGATGGCTGCTATGTCGTCATTATTTGTTATTGATGGCCTCTATGTCGTCATCATTATTTGTTATTGATGACTGCTATGTCGTCATTATTTGTTATTGATGGCCTCTATATTACCATTATCATTTGTTATTGATGGCTGTTATGTCGTCATTATCATTTGTTATTGATGGCCGCCACATCGTCGTCATTACTGTCGTCATCGTCATTGTAGTCATTTCGTGGATGGATGTGATCTCTGTGGAAGTGTTAATGATTAATTTTTTACTTAGCGGTAGATTGTACGCACACACCGCACGCAACACACAAATATGCGTGCATACATACATACATACATACATACGTACGTACGTACGTACGTACGTACGTACGTACGTACGTACGTACGTACATACATACATACATACATACATACATACATACACACACACACACACACACAGAGACGCGCATAAACACGCACACCCCTCCCCCTAAACATACGCGCGCGAGCACGCACGCGTAAACACATGTACCTACACATTTGAACAAACGATTGCTAACACACACACCACACACACACACACACACACACACACACACACACACACACACACACACACACACACACACACAGAGGTACCCACGCACGCACACACGGACAAAAACAGGAACACAGACACACGCGTGCACTCTCTGTTTCTCAATACATACCCATACTAATCATGACATCTTTGCCACAAAAATACGAAGAACTCGGTTAAGGAAAGAGGCATATACGCAATACTACCTCACTGCGATCTGGTGTGTGTGTGTGTGTGTGTGTGTGTGTGTGGTGTGTGTGTGTGTGTGTGTGTGTGTGTGTGTGTGTGTGTGTGTGTGTACGTGTGCGTGTGTGTGTATGTGTTGTATGGTAGAGTGTAGTGTAGTGTGTGTATTTTGTGTGTGTGTGCATGTGTGTGTGTGCGTGCGTGCGCGCGAGCGTACATGTGTGTGTATGTGTGTGCACGCGTGCGTTCGCGCGTGTGTGCGCGTACAAAAGCTAGAAAAAAGCAAAACGGATCGCACTTATACATTATAAAAATCAATATATCCGCAGTTCTTCTGTATCAGGCAAACTGACTTGCAGGTGACATACCTAGCTACTGTATACAAGAAACATACTGCGTCAAAAAACCATTTGTTTTTCGACCCATTGTGTTAAAGACATGGGTGTATAATTAGGCTAAGTGAGTCCCCCCCCCCCCAAGGTGTTTATCTTAGGAACGTCAAAAAACAAGACGGAAGACTCAATCTTTTTATCCCCGGCAGATGAACCTATACACACTTGAAACAAAGTTCAGCAACACAGCACAGATTTAAAATAAAAAAGCAATGATATTAGAAAATAAGGAGAAGGATACATAGAATGTGCGAAGGAGAGGGAAGAAGAAGGGAAGGAGAGGAGAAGAGAGAGAGAGAGAGAGAGGAGAGAGAGAGAGAGAGAGAGAGAGAGAGAGAGAGAGAGAGAGAGAGAGAGAGAGAGAGAGAGAGAGAGAGAGAGAGAGAGAGAGAGAGAAGACAGACAGTAAAAGAAAGAGTGAGAGAGGGGAGCTGACAAAAAGACAATAAGAGACAAAAATGATGAAAAACAAACAGAAAGAGAGAGACCCTCCAGACAATAAACAGATAATGAACAAACTTCATAAGAAAGTCCAAGCACAAACCTACTCATTACTAGATATCATCCAACCCAACACACTCAGTAATGAAACAGACCAGACGACCAAAAGAGAAGAAAAGAAAAAAAAAACTTATTCACACATATCACAAAACAGCCGCTAGGAGTGCACTCAGTAACCTCCCGCCCTCTCTAACCCCAAGGTGGAAGAAAAAAGAAAAAAAAACAACAACAGATAAAAGACATTCACAAAGCATTACCGGTCATAAACGCATATGGATTCACACCCACAAGAAGAAGAAGAAGAAGAAGAAGAAGAAGAAGAAGAAGAAGAAGAAGAAGAAAAAGAAGAAGAAGAAAGAAACAGAGAGAAATAGATAGATAGATAGATAGATAAATAGATAGATAGATAGATAGATAGATAGATAGATAGATAGATAGACAGACAGACAGACAGACAGACAGACAGACAGACAGACCGATATATAGAGACACAGAGAGAGACACAGAGAGAGAGAGAGACAGAGAGAAACAGAGACAGAGAGAAACAGAGACAGAGACAGACAGACAAGCATACTTTAAAGCACAACGATAAAACATCATCAAAAGAAAATCCACCGACAAAATCATTTACCACCGGAGATGAACGATTCCAATCATCTATCATGGAAATGTCAAATGACATCGCTGATAAACACTCTGTAATATATTCACCTCGACAGCACGGCACGGAAGAAAAGGGACCAAAAAACCATCAAACAAGAGGAAGGGTAAAAGACAGAATAGCTTGCTCCACATGCAGCAAGAAAACACCGAGGTTGGACAGAATCGAGAAGGGTTACATCAAATACAAGGCAAACCCCAGGAGCTTTGCACAAAAGAAACACCACGAAGTATTAAAAAAAAGAAGAAGACAGACTACCACGACCCGAATGCAATGAAAGCACCAAGGGACCACCGAAAAAAAAAAGAGAAAGGTTATCTCAAAATGAAAGATAAACCACAAAGAGCTTAGTATACAAGAAATGTCAGAAAAAGTAGAGAAGAAAATAAAGAAAAGAATACGGTAGGCTGCATGCGATAAAACAAAACACTCAGGAACCAAAACTCTGGAGAGTTACATCAAATAAACGAGGACTCAAGATGAGGCCTTGATGTCCACCACTAGTAATCAAAGAAATGGAAAACAAGGGTGGGGAATAGCGCCCATGTCAGACTGCTGCATCCCAATCAGATGTTCCTGACCCTTTTTTTCCATATGACTGTGTTGGGGTAGCCCCGTGATCTCTATATTTTAGAAGTACTTGTCATTTTACTTTGCCCTATATTTAACTTGTATTTCTGATCAAATCAAAGTAAACAAAACGTCCTTATTGGGAATAATGCGGTTATTATTACAAATGAAACCATCCATCACTAACTACGATACAAAAATGAACTATTTTCAAGTTGTTGCACTGAAATCATGTTAAAAACGTTACAATACGGAATCTGAAAATATTCTGAAAACAAATGAGACATATTTTTTTCGCAATCATAACGAGTTGGAAAGTAGCAGCCATGTTTTTAAAAACGCCTGCAAGTACAAGATTGATTCTGCAAACGCTGCTGATTTCGATACTCAAGGTATCAAAATCCTTTCAAAGGGCAGAGAATCCTTCCAAAACAAACGGATGTGGTGGAACCGGTATCCATTCCTAGCTTATAAAAAAAACACAACAGAAACGCCTTCGCTTGATCCAGTGACCCAACCAGTCAGACATGAGCGAAAGGGGAAAGAACAAAAACAGCAACAAGGAAAGGGTGGGGGGTTAACTTTACATACGGCATCCTCGGAGGTTCCGGACGCCACATCGCTTTATGGGATGATGGCGGAGCTTGGGGTTTCTGCCCGCTGTGCTGCCCTGCAGAATCTGGTCCTCCTTGCTCCCTCCCTCTGCAAGCGGGGCCAGCAGCAGTAGCAGCAACAACAACAACGATAACAACTTTCAAGTGGTGTTTCGCAAGGCGTTAACACTACTCCCTTGCTGTTTCAAGAAAGAACAGCAAAGGAGGAGGTTCTTTTTATGAACGAAAAGGTCGTGATGATGGTTGTTACGTTGAAAAATGAGGATGAAGTAATATATGACTGGAGAAAATGTTAGAATATAAAAAAACCTGATTAAAAAAACTGACTAGTATGATGGTGACAATAAAAATGGGATCTTCCCAACCTTCAATCTAGCGTCATCTTTTACCATGATCATTTATTTCTCTTCTCATGCACACATGCCCTTCTCTTTAGTCTCTCCAGGAAGGATTCACATTAGTGATTTTGGGATATATGTACTCTCGAAAGTTGGTTAAAAGATAGTCTGCGTGCATATGCATGCAAATTTTGAAAAAAGGGCAAAGAAACAAATCCAAGAAAACATGCAGAATATCACACATACATGCTACACAAGTAACACATTAGCTGAAGAATATAAAGCAGACTTGAGGCTGTTGTAAACAGTCAAACACTCGCAAAGACTGTTTCCATATTCTCTCTCTCACATACACACACACCACACAAAACACACACATACACGCACGCACGCACGCACACACACACGCACGCACGCACACACACACACACACACACAGCACGCACAAACACACACGCACACACACTCTAAGTCTTCCAAACTCAACACAGCCAGTTTCCTCGGCAACTTCCAGTCACTTTGCACCCATAAAGCATCCTCCCCAAATACGAACAAGCGCTCCTGGTAGTGGTTTGCACAACACAGGCAACTTGTCGCAAACACAACTTCAACATGCAGAGAGAGAGAGAGACAGAGAGAGAGAAAGAAAGAGAGACAGACAGACAGACAACTCCCACGTTCTTTGGACATCAAAACAACGACAACATTCTCAAACAATGCTCGTAAACTTGGACCCCCGCTGTCAAATAATTTGACGTAACGAAAACACAAAACAAGGGGAGATGGAGGGTGGAGGAAAAGGAGGGGGGAGGGGGGGGTAAGAGAAAAGGAAACGATGTAGACGAAGACAAATGGTTTTATGGTATGGTGCCGTTATTTTACGATGTGTTGGAACCAAAGTAATGTTATCTACGGCTTCGCGAAAGTAGTCAGAGGGGATAATAAATAAGGCCGTCTTTTCGCGAATCGGTGACCTCTGAGTTTGTGTACTACTACCGGGTAAAGCAGGAAGGCGGGGGTGGAGATGGGTTGGGTGGGGTGGGGGTGGGGGGTGGGGTGAGAGGGGGGGGGGGGGGTTGTTATACCTCCCTCTGTTCTGGTGAAGATTGTATGCTTTTTGGCTGTTTAGTGAGTGAATAAGTGAGTGAGCAAGTAAGTGTGTGTGTGTGTGTGTGTATGTGTGTGCGTGTGTGTGTGTGTATGTGTGTGCGTGTGTGTCTGTGTGTGTGTGTGTGAGAGAGGTGTGTGTGTGTAGGGGGGGGGGGGGGCTGTGTATATTGCTGTCTGTTCATTTAAAGACGTCATGCTTTTGGTTTTGAAGCATGGCTCTATGTGTATGCGTCTGCGCGTGCGTGCGTGTGTATGAGAAAGAAAGAAAGAAAGAAAGAAAAAGAGAGAGAGAGAGAGAGAGAGAGAGAGAGAGAGAGAGAGAGAGAGAGAGAGAGAGAGAGAGAGAGAGAGAGTCTATATATTTATCAATTAAAAACACAGAATTGTTTGGGTCTTTTTTTTTTTTGGGGGGGGGGGGGGGAGACATACCATGGAAGATCAAAAACAATTGAACTCTCAAACCATGTAGATTCTTTTTTTTTTTTTTTTTTTTTTTTTTTTTGCTGCCTCGTCTTCTGTGACGTTCCCGTACTGCTGTTCCCACGCCGCTCATTTTAATCTCCCCGCCACAGCCATACCCAGATTCGTTGTGTCTCACCCCCGGGGCCGGGAGTCCACAGGGAGCCCATCAATATTAGGCCGCCGCGGGGCCACCAGCCAGAGGGGCCCTGCACTTCTGCTGGGTCACTTTGGTGGTGTTCAGTGGTGCCTGTTCTGAGCTAACATACGCAGGACACCACCTACTAAGCCCCCTACTAACGACAGTATTAGCTCAGTCGCGGAGCCAGACTGAGTGAGTCACCCACCCAAGGTGGCGACCACCACAACGTCCCTCCAACGACCGCCTCCCCACGAACCCCCAACCCCAAAGGCTTTGACACAAATTCACCACAGGCACAGAAGCGTATGGGGAAACCGAATCTGAGGTCACCATGAGACCAGAGCAACGGAGGCCACCGAATCAGAGGCAATTTTTATTATTGCATGATGATCAATGATGATGAGGATGATGTAATGATGCTGCTGTGGAGGTGCATCCGCTTTGAGACTACTTGACAGGGTTGTTCTCTACGCTTACTGTCATAATATATCCCGGCGTCAACCAGGCCCGAGAGATACAGACACCTGCAGTGTTGGTCAGGTAATTTGAGCAACACTCTCAAATTCGCATCCGTAAAGTGGATGAAGCTCGACTGTGTGGTCCCAGTCTCCCCACTGAGCCCACAGCACACTCACTCTGGGTAGGAGCCGGCCGGAGCCCGAAAAAATCCCTGTGACTTATGGATTCGAACCCGCGACCTTCCAGTCCGGAATCCACGGCGCTAACCACTGCGCCATGTCGGCTGGTTAACCATGTAGATTCAAACCTGCTATCCAGTAGCTACCCAACTGTTGGGATAAGAAGCACGCCAGGCCAACCACTCGGCTGTTGCACTTGTCCAATAACCACAGCCGACATCAGCAACAACAACAACAACGACCTTCATCCTCATTCCAGCCTCCCTTCCCTGCCCTCAGGCTGATGATAGGTTAAAAAGGGGATTTTGAGTATTGGCAACGGCATCTAAGTATCGGCAATGAGCTTTAAGTATTCGCAATGTCAAGAGCATTTTAGCGCCATTAGCTCGACAGGATGAAGCGTATTAAATACAAAGAGTACACTAATTTGAAAACGTTGGTACCACACACAATGTATAGCACACAGCGTGTATGTGTGTACAGACTGTGATGAGTGAGGGGATGGAGGGAGGGAGGTCATAACTGAACGGTCAATGCTGGCATTTTTTCTTTAGGGTTGACCTTTCGATGAAGAGATTGTGTCGATTTGGAATGCTGGCTCCAACCCCTGCCCTTCCCCCTCCCAAGGCTACACACACACATACGCGTGCACGCACACACACACACACACACAAACGCGCGCGAGTACGTGCACAAACACACAAATGCATAGACAGATAGACACACATAACACAATACAACACACACACGCACACGCGCACAAACACGAAAGCACACACACACACACGAATGCCTGACATAAGAGTAAGCAGTTGCACAAACATCTGCTAACACCAGTTTAACCCAGAAAAATGCCTGGGTATGGCTAAGCAACAAGATCCAGTGACCTCTTTTACACCAAGTCTCCAGAGGACTGTTGAAAGAGATAGACACGAACAGAAACAAAATACACACATTACCAAGAATGGACAGACAGACAGACACTGCAAAAGGAAAGAAAGGAGAAAAAGACACCCTTCAGCAGGCTTCCTCTTTAAATCCCAACCTTCCCCCCTGTATATACTCCACTCATGCTCCAGCTTCACCAATGGGGAAACTGTAGCCTATGTGGCCATTTTATTCCCACGATGACAGTAGCTGCAGTTCTATACAGAGGATGATGTCTAAACAGGTGCACTGGTGTCCTTTCTGTTTTACTTCCTTTCATCCTTCTTACCAGCATGAATGACCTACTTTTTCAACAGGCAGATTAGGGTATACTGCGCTCAAGATGTTCCGCATGCGTTTGCAAACACAGCCTCAGTTTACAGTCTTACCTGAAGGCGTTTCTGGGGAGTGGGATCAGTATTCATGTGAACTCCAGGGGTACAATCCCCTTAAATGGATGTCTCGGGGATGAATCGGACTTGGGTCATCAAATCACTAATGCGATGCTCAAACCACTAGGCTATCCCATCCTCCTTTCTTCAGATTATAAATCAAATAATTATAAAAAGACATAATATTCGCATATTATGAAACTTAAAAACAAAATGCTATTGCTATGAAACACCCAGAATACTCCAGAGTACAAAATTTGCTTTGCTCAAAGTATCTGAACACTGCAGAAAATGATTTATGATAAGTGTTTTTGATATATCTTAAAACATCACTAACAGCTTCTTCTTTGCTCAAAGCAAAAACGAAATCATTAAAATGAGCAATGTTTTGCTCTATCTCTTTAGACCAAAACCATATTTTTTGCAGGTTTGTACACATATTCATGGCATCACCGATCTATTGCCGGATAGGAGTTAAAAGATTTTTGTAATCTGTGGCAAATGTTGACCTTGCATCAAATTGTTTTCAAAACTTTTTGAGAGCAGATTTCTCAGTAATGGCAATGTTAAAAGCACATTTCAACGCATCATGTCATTCGTTCTCTCGAGCACTCACTCTGCAAGATACATGACCCCAACAATCAGAGCCAGAGAGCACAAAAACAGCCAACAATTTTCACTGGTGGTGTTGACAGAGAGTAAACAAGACACTTCTGTTCATTGGCAGAGCTTGACCCGCGCAAATATGTCACAGGTTTTCTCATTGGTCCAGAGTGGAGAGAGAGCAAACATGCCAGCGCTTCTCCATGGGCGAACTTTTGGCGGAAAAACATGCTGACGCTTTTCATTGGATGAGCTGGTAAATTGAATAACCGTGTTGCAGTATTGGGTGTAGCATTAATTCAAGCTAAACGCCAAGCAAAGGAAAAGTCGTGTGCCTTTAAATGCACCTTATGGCAAAACACTGTCCAGAAAAAAAGGTCTCAGTTTGTCTGGCATGTAAAGAGCAATCTCCTGCAGCAATACAGGGTGACAAAATGTAATCAAAACCATTTACAATGCAAAGCACTAGAGAAAAGAATTGTAGGCCTGTGAATGATTACTTACAGGACAAAGTATACGAGCTAATGGTGCAAATATCCTTGAGTGTATTTAAGCTTTGTTTAATACTAAGTTAAGATTACTTTCATTTCTGTCAAGCTCTTAACATAACAAACTGTACTTTTCCTTTAAAGGAGAAACACTTCTCAGAAGTCAGTGCAGCTGCCTATACAGTGAGGTACTGAAAGCAGTCATACTTTGGAATTTCTCATCCAGAGTATGTGTACAGCCTCATACCAATTCCCAGGTGTGACACAAGTGAGACAGGGTGCAAATTCTGGGTGATCTCCCAGGATGTTAAGATGAGGAACGCCTTACTATTACATCCTTGCCTTTGTTTTTTTGACATAAACAAAGCTACCGTTTTCCCCTCTTCTAGATCTCCAAGGGTCGCCAATGGTGAGACTTTTGGGTACACAACCGTTTTTGCCAACAATTAGGGTAGCCGCATTCCGCCTTTGGGGATAAGGCTACCATGCCATTGACAGGTCAAACGAAACATTGACCAAACAATCTTTTAGATTTCAAGGAGGCAGCTCTGGTGTATAATTATATTATCATGACAGGAGATGGTAACATGGTCACCAGCTTTTATGAACCACCACACTTGATCCAGCGTTTTGGCACAATTCGATTTTTACCATCACATCTCCCAATTTCGGTTTCTTCTCTCAGGCCTGATGTTTGTCTTCCAAACAAAAGAAAAACCTTCTAGACCACTGCTGAAATGGGCTGACTGAACATGCGAGAAAAGAAGGAAAGAGGAGGGATGACAAGCAAGGAAGAAGAGGAAGAGGACTACTTTGGAAGTGAAGGCGGTCTGAAGACACGAAGGTTTTGGCCAGAGGCAGAGTGAGGAAAGAGTAGGACTCCCAAAATATGATAAGTCTGAAGGAAAAAAAGGAGAATGGGAGGGGGGAGAGTGGGGGGGAGGAAGAGAGAGAGAAAAGAGAAGATGGGAGGGAGGAGAGAGAGAGAGACAGAGAGAAGAGAGAGGAGACGGGAGAGAGAGAGAGAAAAAGGAAACAAGAGAAAGGTGGGGGGAGGAGGAGTCAAAGAAAGAATGAGACAGAGGATGTGAGCAAGGGAGAGAGACAGAGAAAGAAGAAGTGATACACGAGAGAGAGAGAGAGAGAGAGAGAGAGAAGAGAGAGAGAGAGAGAGAGAGAGAGAGAGAGAGAGAGAGAGAGAGAGAGAGAGAGAGAGGAGAGAGAGAGAGGGGGGGTGGAGGGTAGAGAGAGAGAGAGTGAAGAGGGAAAGTGACATGAGAGAGAGAGGTGAGAGAGAGAGAGAGGGGTGAGAGAGGGAGGGAGCGTGAGAGAGGGAGGGAGCTGGTGGTGTGAGAGAGAGAGAGAGACAGAGAGAGAGAGAGAGAGAGAGAGAGAGAGAGAGAGAGAGAGACAGAGAGAGAGAGAGAGAGAGAGAGAGAATAAAGGATATACAGAGAAAATAATACGAACTAAGAGACAAGAAGGCAGACAGGAATGCAGAGACGTATAAAAAGAAGCAACTAAAGAACTTCTGACAGGCCAAACACACCAAGCAAGAAGATGCACTTACAACTTGTTTTCCCTTAGGTGGCCAGAAGTAGGACACATCATCCTTACAGCCACACGAGGCATGTACACTCTCAAATGTCGATTCAACACAGCACACACCAGTCCATCCCTCAAGCACCAACTTTTTAAAGATGCCTGAGCTCAGCATTCAAGCGTTGGAGAGCAAAGACTGCTTACACACCACCGACGGTTTTCATTGGTGGAGTTGACAAAGAGTAAACAAGACACCTCTTTTCATTGGCCAAGCTTTAGGACATCTAAAAAAAAAGTGTGTCATCTTCCCGTTGGACAAGTTGACAAGAGAGTAAACAAGACGTCTCTTTTCATCGGCCAAGATTTCGGGACAGCAAAATTTGTTACATCTTTTCTTATTGGTCAAGCTGACAGAGAGCGAGTATACAAGACACTTTTTTTCATTGGCCAAACTTTACTAGCGTGAATGTGTCGTAGGTTTTCGTTGGTCCAATGCATCATATGCAAACAAGTTTCCTGGGTAAATTCTGGCACGAAATATGCCGGGACTTTTCACTGGTGGAGCAGGGAAACTGAGTAACCCTGTCGCAAGTTTTAAACTTAATAGCGCCCTCAACCAAAGGAGACACAAGTGATCGCAGAAAACCCCTTTCTCTCTGGTTTTCTCTAGAACACTTTCACAGGACAACGAAAAATGGGGAAATAACTAAAATAGAACGTTCACGATAATTTTGGAGTTATGATACAAAAGTTTGCGATGATTCTATGGTGTTGAAGTGGTAAATCTGAATAACATTGCAGCACAGTAACATTGACAGTTTTGAGAATAAACCATGTGGACTGGAGCCTAATGAATATCGTTGAACATCTTTGAATTATAAAACACATATAAATGAATGAACACATCTAAATTATTGTTATCTAAAAATCATTTCCTCTTCCGCTATTAGAGAAAACTACAAAAAGCACAACGATAACAAAAAAATACAACAAAACTACCTAAAAGTAGCAGCAACACCTAAAAAAACAGGAACAAAAGTATCCTTATCAACAACAACCACCTCACCAAATAATTTAAATCATCCCCATTTATCTATCTATTCATTTATTCTTTTGTTTCGAGGATAATGGAATAAGCATGCGTGCGCTTTTTTTTTTTTAACATCCAGTCCCCATGTGTATACAATTTTATAGATCTTATCTTTTCCCACCGGCACACAATGGCCTATTCTTACGAAAAGCGGAACAGGATTTGACTTTCTTGATAATTTTGGACTTATGATACAAAATGTTGATTCTATATATAAAAAACAGAACTCAACATCATCATGATCATCATGATTCTCCTTCTTCTCTCGTTCGCTTTACACTGTCAGATGTGTCTGGGGAAAATAATGGCATGTCCTTTCCAGCTCCTCTCGTGGGCCGTAAAGCTTGGTCTGCAGGGTTATCTCCGTCGGCCACACTTTCTTCCTCAGGTCGCTGAATAGCATACACCTTTGAAGAATGTGCTCGCCTGTCTGGTTTTCTTTACCACAGGCACATCATTAGCAGCAGCATCAAATAAACAACCCCCCCCCCTCCTCCAGCGTAAAACAGCACAAAAGTAACATCACCAACAACAACATCACCAATTGATTAGAATCCTCTTCAGCATCTTTAGATAAATAGCGGAACAACAACAAAAAAAGTCTCACAGTAAAACATAACTGACAGCGGCAAAACCAACAAAATCACAAACAAAATAACTAAAGAGAGAATGAAGGGACGACAACTATGTTTCAAACATACAAATTAAAAGAGGAAGAGAAGGAGGAACAGAACAAGCATCACTAGACAGACAGTGTCAAACCACGAACAAATTGAATCATCACACAATCTTTTAAGAAGCGGCTTTTGTTTTGTTTTTGCTTTTTTTTTTTTGTTTTTTTTCTTCTTTGCGAGTTTATTAGATAATTAAAGATTTATTCAAAATTTTCAGGTCTGTGTGTGTGTGAGAGAGAGAGAGAGAGAGAGAGAGAGAGAGAGAGAGAGAGAGAGAGAGAGAGAGAGAGAGAGAGAGAGAGAGAGAGAGAGACAGACAGACAGACAGACAGACAGACAGACAGACAGACAGAGAGAAAGAATGAGACAGAGAGAATGAACCATTCTTATTTTCAAGGGTTACAAATAAGCATCTGCATGCTTTTTTCATGCGATTCTTGCCCTTAGCCTGATTAGGATTAGGATATGTGCGAGTGTGTGTGAGTGCACACGCGCGCACAGTCTGTGCGTGGTTGCGTGTGCGTGGTTGCGTGGTTGCGTGTGTGTGTGTGTGTGTGTGTGTGTGTGTGTGTGAGTGCGATATAGAGGTGGAGAAGCAGACAAGACGAGACAGACAACGAAACAAGCATAGACTAAAAAAACAACCCACCCAAACAAAACAAAACAAAAAAACAAACATGCCTTATGCAAACATGTCCGCGCACTCCTCCTATACACGCTTGTACTACAAGAACAACATCAGCAGCAACAGACAGATTACAAGGAAGCGGAAGAAGAAGAAGAAGAAGAAGAAGAAGAAGGAGAAGAAGAAGAAGAAGAAGAAAGTGGTGATGCTGATGACTGGCAGTTAGCTGGAAAAAGAAGGCAATAGTTCATTCAGTCTCATCCGTCTTCCCTTCTTGGCACCTCACACACCATCCATCTTTTCCCTTCTGATGGTTGGAGGGATGGAGGGATGGATAGATGGCACCCACAATGACGTTCTTCACCTGTGTCAGTGTGAACTACCTTTCTGTACATCTTACACTAATCTCCCCCCCCTCTCTCTCTCTATCTCCCGTCTGTCTCTCTCTCCCCCCCCCCTTTCTATTTCTCCCCCCCTCTTTCTCTGTCTGTCTGCCTGTCTCTCTTTTATGGAGCGTTTTCGGGTTATGTATTTTAATAAAAAAAAAGCCCGTTTATTAGATTTAGATTTTTTCTAAACTTTCAGGTCTGAGAGAGAGAGGGGATGGGTATGGGTGTGTGGGAGTGTGTCTGTGTGAGAGAGAAAGAGAGGGAGGGAGGGAGGGAGGGAGAGGGAGAGGGAGAGAGAGAGAGACAGAGACAGAGAGAGAGAGCACTTGCATGAGTATGTATGTGTGCGCCCGCACGTGTATGTGTGCGGTGCGTGCACGCAGTTAAGTGTTTTTCCATCCAAACCTTTCAATGATACGCTGGAATAATATCCGTCTAGTTCTAAGACCAAGGACACATTTCACAGGAATACCTTACAGTACATAGCCCTATGGGAGTCTGATGAAATTCCTATACCATGATATATATATTTATATAATTATATGTATGTGTGTGTGTGTGTGTGTGTATATATATATATATATATATATCTTTGTAACAGAGTGCAGATATTTGATCTGCCGCGACTCTGTACAACTTCTCGGCGACGACAGCTCGGTCAGACAGTGGGAATGTGGCCTCTCGAAAGAGGCTGCATAAATTCTACATTTTACCGCTACGGGCAAAGTGCATGCAGAGGACGGTTTTCGACCACCCCCCAACGATACAGAACATCGCACAATTCACAGGTGTGGATCTAAATTTAGATCCACAACGCTGCGATTGGCTGTTCCCATCGCATGGGAAGTAATCTAATTACCGCCCTGCCACATCCACCACCGCTGATTTTGTGCCGCGTCCCGAGGCACAGTGGGTACTGACCAGCGTATTTGACGCTCAGATCAGTAGCCCCAAAGTTCTTTCCATCCTGCTCGCAGCGCCACTTTGTAACAGAGTGCAGATATTTAATCTGCCGCGACTCTGTACAACTTCTCGGCGACGACAGCTCGGACAGCTCTCTCTCTCTCTCCTCTCTCTCTCTCTCTATATATATATATATATATATATATATATATAGAGAGAGAGAGAGAGAGAGAGAGAGAGAGAGAGAGAGAGAGACAGAGACAGAGAGAGACAGAGACAGACGCCCCCCCCCCCCCTCCCCGGAAAAATGCCTTTCTCTTTCTGGTCAACTTAACGTCAAAAATCACGTTAGGAGCTGGCTGGCAAAACTCGTTAGCATTCTGTCATATCTTCCCACACGTTTTCCTCGTTCCTGCGTTCCAGTCACTGCAGCCTGACCTATGTCCTCCTCCTACACACACACACACACACACACACACACACACACACGCACACACACACGGCTCCACTGCCCCCCTCCCCCCCCTCCATCCTCACAAAGCACAAACTACTGATGGTGGCTTTAACTCAGCGTGAGCCGTTAGTCTGACTCGGGCTAATAACCAGGAAGGCTAGGTAGGTGTGTTTGTTTCCGGTGATTGCTTTTTCACGGCTAGGATGGGTTAATGGCGTTGTTGGGTTGTCAAATAATGTGTACGTGCATGTGATGGGGGAGGGGGGTGGTGGTGGTGGTGGAAGGGGAGTAGGAAACAAAATCTCTGAAATGTAAAAAAAAAAAAAAAAATTGCTTCGTGACAATTACCTTAACATGCCAAAAACTAATATTACGCATATAAAAAATACCTGAGAACTATGAATGACAAGAAGAACAAATACTGCACTGACATTAAGACAAGATAAACCACTATACGTTTCTGGCACTGATGTGTTCCCTTTGAATAAAACACAAACCAAACCAAACCAAATCAATTTCAACATAATTGACAACAAGTTATTCATCTTCTCTCTCTCTCTCCCACAGAGAAAGAGACGGCCTAAACATATACTTTACAACACAACATCATGTCACTTAAATACAAAACGAAACACCTAACTCAGACAAACCCAAACCACACCAAAATAAACAACACAACATTGACAATGACGCTAATTGTAATTGACGTGTAGGAAACACAAAAAAACGTTGGTATATCACTACAAAGGGACGAGCTGCCGACAAGTAATTTGCAATTACTAGCAAAAACCAAAACAGAAAAAGCAGCAATGAACACACCAGCTCAAGAGAAAATACCCCCAATTACCCCTAATTTAAAAAGAGACAAAAGTATCAACGACATTATTTGGACGCAAAAATGAAGGTTAATATCCCAGAAAGGCAGAAATTAACAAAAAAGAAAAATGCGTTTAAGGAAGAATCATAAAAATGATAGTTCTTTGGGTACATGATTCTTGTGGTGTTCCCCAGCTTAATACCATAGGAAACACACAGAACGTGCTCTCCATGTCACTCGATCCACCCCACCTGGGATTCACTGACAGATTGAAAGTACTCATTCTAT
>CM060334.1:24652543-24668340 GCA_030674155.1 Stramonita haemastoma | reverse complement strand
CAAAGCACAAACTACTGATGGTGGCTTTAACTCAGCGTGAGCCGTTAGTCTGACTCGGGCTAATAACCAGGAAGGCTAGGTAGGTGTGTTTGTTTCCGGTGATTGCTTTTTCACGGCTAGGATGGGTTAATGGCGTTGCTGGGTTGTCAAATAATGTGTATGTGCGTGTGATGGGGGAGGGGGGTGGTGGTGGTGGTGGAAGGGGAGTAGGAAACAAAATCTCTGAAATGTAAAAAAAAAAAAAAAAAAATTGCTTCGTGACAATTACCTTAACATGCCAAAAACTAATATTACGCATATAAAAAATACCTGAGAACTATGAATGACGAGAAGAACAAATACTGCACTGACATTAAGACAAGATGAACCACTATACGTTTCTGGCACTGATGTGTTCCCTTTGAATAAAACACAAACCAAACCAAATCAATTTCAACATAATTGACAACAAGTTATTCATCTTCTCTCTCTCTCTCTCTCTCTCTCTCTCTCTCTCTCTCTCTCTCTCTCATAGAGAAAGAGACGGCCTAAACATATACTTTACAACACAACATCATGTCACTTAAATACAAAACGAAACACCTAACTCAGACAAACCCAAACCACACCAAAATAAACAACACAACATTGACAATGACGCTAATTGTAATTGACGTGTAGGAAACACAAAAAAACGTTGGTATATCACTACAAAGGGACGAGCTGCCGACAAGTAATTTGCAATTACTAGCAAAAACCAAAACAGAAAAAGCAGCAATGAACACACCAGCTCAAGAGAAAATACCCCCAATTACCCCTAATTTAAAAAGAGACAAAAGTATCAACGACATTATTTGGACGCAAAAATGAAGGTTAATATCCCAGAAAGGCAGAAATTAACAAAAAAAGAAAAATGCGTTTAAGGAAGAATCATAAAAATGATAGTTCTTTGGGTACATGATGATGAAAAAATCGAACTGAATGTCAAAGTCATTCGGATGAGACTCGAAACCGAGGCCCCGTGTGCGAATGCACGCAGAACATCTTGCACACACGTTAAAACCCCGTTCCACCTTTCGGAAGAGTACGCCATCGTGTGCCGGTAGGAGCGGATGACAAAATTATAACAAACCAGCATGCACACAGGTGTCGTGTTTAGACACCATCCCTGAGGAAAAATCGGGTGTTTGAGTCCCAGAGCGGCTCGGGCTGTAGGTATATGGCAACGTTTCTGGTGGCTCCTGCGACGGTACTGGAACCATTCGTATCGGTCAATGCCCTTCCAATGGATCATTCCAGTGCCGTGGAGAGGGGGGGTCTGCTGCATGGGTAACAGCTTGCCCTCCATACATACTTGCCCAGGCTTTGCGCTCTAAAGACTAGAGCGCAACTCCATAGTCTTCCGAGACTGATGAGTGCCTACTACTACTACTGATTCTTGAGGAGTCCCCCAGCTTAATACCATAGGAAACACACAGAACGTGCTCTCCATGTCACTCAATCCATCCCACCTGGGATTCACTGACAGATTGAAAGTACTCACTCATTCTATGAGAAGTTTGCGTGTGTGGGATTGCTTTTTCTAATAGCTCGCCACTTAGACAGCCAAAGTCCGACTTCAACAGATTTTTTTGTTCTCTCCAATAATAAAAGGAGAGTGCGTGTTTCTCTGCTAAGAGCTTGTTGTCATTGCTAAAGACAATCTCAACACAACATTCCAAAGCATACCATTTGAATGGATTTGTTGAAACTATAATTACATCAATAACTGACAAAGAAAATGACCTTGGTCAAGAGTCTCTCTCCCTCTCTCTCTCTCTGTTATCCCCCTCCCTCCATAATAAGCAGAAGTATCGTGTAACTCAGTTTCACTCTAACAGTGGCAAACCCAAGGTGGCGTTTAGACAGATAAATCATCGTTAATTTAAAAACAAGGCCAAATCATTTCTATCTTCCCCCCCGCCCCTTTCCCTACTTCCAAAGTAATCACGACTGGGAACAAATACCTTGTCGGCCTTGAATTGTAATATACTAACAGCTGAAAAAATCACACGTGGAAAAAGAGGTCAACGGTCGTTATACTGGATCTCTGTCTCTGCTCTGTGTGTGTGTGTGTGTGTGTGTGTGTGTGTGTGTGTGTGTGTGTGTGTGTGTGTGTGTGTGTGTGTGTGTGTGTGTGTGTGTGTGTGTGGTGAGTGGTGTGTGTGTGTGTGTGTGTGTGTGTGTGTGTGTGTGTGTGTGTGTGTGTGTGTGTGTGGTGTGGCGTGAACGTGTGTGAGAGAGAGAGATTTTTCTTTCGCTCTGTGTGTCTCTGTTCTTCTCTCTCTGTGAGACACACACACACACACACACACACACACACACACACACACACATGCTCGCGCGCAAACACGTTCACACTCACTCGTACACTGTCCCCACCTATCTAAACAGACATAACCTCCCTCCCCAACTCTCCCCTCTGTTTAAGCCTAACTGTTTTACACAGACAACATACCACCACCCACCCCTCCCCTAAAAAAAAACCTTCAAAAATGCAAACCCCACACATGTGACTCACAGTCCTGCTCTGTGTGGAATGCTAACTTGACAGACAACAGGACGGAGGGAAATGACAGGCTCTGGAGATTTGAACACTTTACCCCCTGCAGTGTTATGGGGGGAGGGAGGGGCTGGGGATATGGGTGCCTAAAGGCGACGAGGATTTTCTTTTTTTTTTTGGTTGAGGGGGAGGGGGCAGGTAATAAGGCTGCTAATTTGACACGAGGCTAATGACCTTTCCTCTTTTTTTTTTTACCTCCCTTCCCCGCCCCCCCTTCTGTGTGTGGTGTGTGTGTGTGTGTGTGTGTGTGTGTGTGTGTGTGCGTGTGGTGTATGTGTGTGGTGTGTGGGGGCACGTGTGTGTGTGCGCATGTACGTGTGTGTATGTGTGTTTGCGCATGTCTGTGTGTGTATGCACGCACGCGCGTGTGTGTGTGTGTGAACGTGTGTTTTTGTGCGTGTGCTTTCACCCTCCTCTCTGTCTTTCTCTCTCTATCTGTCTTTCTGTCTCTCTGTGTCTGTCGTTTTCCTCTCTCTCTGTCCTCTCTGTCTTTTGTCTCTGTCTCTGCCCTGTTGTTTGAAAAGTCTGAAACATTCGCTTTCCGTTTTGTACAGTGCACACACAGATCTTATTCGCGCTGACGCACGCACGCCTACACACACGCCAGCACACACACGACACACACACACACACGCAAACACACTCACCTACCTCACATTGACACAAGCGCACATTAATGCAAAATTTTGCGCACTTCTTGCTAAGAACATAAAAATGAAAACCACAGTCACCTCTATAGGGACAGTAACTAGCAATCGCACCATAACCTTCCCGGCCACAGCTTTACACAACAGCAGAGCGAAACAAGAACAAAAACAAAAAAGCGCGCACACACACACGCACGCGCGCACGCACACACACACAAAGTAGACAAAGGTACACACACACAGACACAGGCACACACTGATAATTTGTGCTAGAGTGTGTATTCAGCTTTGCTGTTAAGCACCTAGCTAACTAAACCACATAAAGCAATCTTACTGTGACATGACAATTTGTGACACTATAGTGAAAAAAACAACAGCCCCAAACTATCCACTTAACACACACATACGTATGCACGCCCGTGCACACACAGATAATATACGTATATATATATAATACATACATAACATACATTACATAATAATATATACATAATTATGTATATGATTTTAACAGAATTTCTCAATCACTTCAACAAACAAAATTTTAGACGAAAAAAAAGGGAAAAGGCAGCAGAAAAAAGATAGAGATTTGAGGAGACAGCAAAGAAGAAAGACGGAAAAAAGAAAAGAAAAAAAGAAGGAAAGATAAAGAAAAAAAAATAAATGAAAGTAAAACAGAATGGACAGTGCAGACAGAAAAAAACAAAGCAAAATAAACAAAAAATATGGAAACTGAGAACGAGAGAGAGAGAGCGAGCGAGAGAGAGAGAGAGAGAGAGAGAGAGAGAGAGAGAGAGAGAGAGAGAGAGAGAGAGAGAGAGAGAGAGAGAGAGAGAGAGAGAGAGAGAGAGAGAGAGAGAGGCAGAGACACAGAGACACAGAGAGACAGAGAGACAAGATAAATTAATAGGAAATAAAAACAAAGACTCACCAGCCTCTTTAACGGGGGGACCTAAACATTGAACAAAGAAAACACAAGACAACAACCATTAAAAAGGGAAACAAATCACTGATATCATTATACTATAAGCAAGCATGCGCGCATGCACACTCACACATACAAACACGCACACAAGCACGTATACATGCACATACATGTATACACACACATACACACAAACATGCATACGTGCCCTAACATACACATACAATTGTACGCAGTTACGCGCAGGCATAGACGCACAGACATACACACACGCACGTGCGCGCTCGCGTGCGCAAGCACACACCACACAACACACACACGCACGCACACGATATCAAAAGCTCCCATCTTTGCCTCCCTGAATCATACATGCAAAATCATTGTGGTGAAGAATATAAGGCAATAAGTGAAGAGACATGCAATGATGAAAATAAACCCTCTAAAGATGGGGACTTAATGGATGCTTTGACGAAACGTGAATTTTGATAATAATCTACATGCTAGTACACACGCGTAAGCCTGCGCTTGTGCGGATGCGCGCACAACACACTCAAACACATGTGCGCACGCACACACCAACCCCCTACACAAACACAGGTGCGCACTCACACACGCACAAGCGCAAACACACACACCATATTTGCAGGCGCGCGCGCACACACACACACACACAATAGTGTGCACTCACACATGTAGGCTAATACACACATACATACATACACACAAGCATACAAACACATACACTATGCAAAATCATGCAAGTACTGTGTACAAAGAACAGTGGTTGGCGAACCACTAAATATCTACACAAAATTTTCTAAACTCCCTGGTTAAATTGGAATGTTACGTTTATGCTTTCGGAAAAAGAAATGTTTATCGATTGTAAGTAGCTAACTGAATAACCGTTAACTATTCATCAAAGCCGTCCACTGGCTTGAAATGCTTTTAAAAGTAACTATGAACACTCAGAACAAGAAGTCATGTACAGTATTCCTGAGACAGGGAGGATGACAATGAACTAAACAATCAAGACCTGGGTGTACATTTTCCTGAGATTGTGAATGCGATGTAAGCTAGAAAGGTTTTGATATTATAGGTAATGTATCATGGAGTTTTTTTGTTAAGAATATATATATATAAAAATAAAAAATATATATAATATATATAAGTGTTTCCCATAACATTTGTGGTCGTAGGGGAGGAGTCATCAGAGACTCAACTTCTCTAGGGCCAGCATATTGAGGGCGGCGCCCATCTCCTCTCCCTCGCTGCTTTACCTTCCCTGACCCTAAAGAGGGCAGGTACCCGTTTACAGCTGGGTAAACTGGGGGAACTGTGCTGAAGCAAGGCGCGCAAACAGTCACCCATCCAAGTGGTAACCACGCTCGACGCTGCTTAACTTGACTGGGTGGAAAGCGAGCGCTTTGACCACTGAGTTATCCCACCTCCCACGGGCGGGGACGCACGACACACACACACACACGTACACCACCCCCCACACACACACACACACACAACTACAACACCACTACCACCAACAACAAGAGACCCCTCACCAACGACATTCAGCTTGACCAGCTTGTTGAAGCCCAGCTTGGAGGTGACCTGACACTCGTACACCCCGCCGTCCTCCTGCGTCACCTTGTCGATCACCAGGTTCCAGTCCCCCGCGTCATTCTCCCGCGGCGTGTGCTCCACCGAGAACTTGACGTCATCAATCCACGTCAGCTCCCCGATCGTCAGAAAGTCGTCCGCGTCGATTCTTCTCCAGGCCACCTGAAGTGACATCAGCAAGAACAAAACAATGACAGCAGCCAATAAGGTGTAATCAGTCAACCTGTTTCTTTTCAATCCCATTATTTTTTCGTCTCCCTCGTGCTAGAGGATGAGACTATAAACCGAGGTCCCGTGTGCGAACGCAGCGCAGAACAAATTGCGCACAAGTTAAAACCCCGTCCACCTTTCGGAAGAGCATGCCTATCGAGTGGCTTTTTCTACAGAATTTTGCCAGGACAACCCTCTGTTTCCGTGGGTTCATTTTACGTTGCGCTAAATAATGATGTGTAACCCAGAGACCTCAGTTTATTGTCTCTTCCAGAATGACTGACACCCAGTCCACCACTCATGGTCTAAATGGATGGGGTCAAACGTTTTGGGCACAAACGGGATTCGAACCATCGCACACTTCGACCCGGACTTTTCGCTTTCTAGGCAGGCGCGGTACTCATCCTAGACCACCCATCCACACTTTAACCCCGTGGATCTCCAGGTAGCAGGGTGCATGCTGGGTATGTTTGTGTGTCCTCCAAAATTGCCGTTAGGCTACAGCTGGTTTGGTCTTCTATTACGAAAGGTACGTTGATTTTTTTTATGTGTACACAAGATGTTTAGTCTACATGCGTTCCCAACTCGGTGTTGTTGTTGTTGAATTATATTAGAGTCCCAGCAGAAATATTCCGATTTAGGGACTGTTGTTGACAGAAGCCAAAAGTCAGAAGGTCTCCCACTTCAGTGCCTCGGGCCACCCCAAAAACAGAACAATTTCTGTTGAAGCAGCAATAGAGAACGGCCCGCGCAAGCACCGCAGTGCTACACGAGCCGAAGCTCCTATCATTCGCAACTCGAGATTTTGGTTTATAGTCCAGACTGAAACACTTTCTGGACAGTGGAGGTAGTGGAGAGTGACTCGGGTCTTTGCAACCACTACCAACATTCGGCGTCTTTGGGGTTTTTTCTACTCGGTATCAAGTTTAACACAACCTTTTGTAGTCGGATGAGCTTAAAAAAGAGGGGGGGGGGGGGGGGGGGGGAGAGAAGAAGGAAAAAAAGAATGATTTAGTGAATGAATGGACAAATGATTTTCAATCTTTGATTTACACCGGAATCACTGTCATCAATCATGAAATCACACAAGCTCTTCAGCGAAACACCCCTCGAAGTAGAAGAGGAGAAGAGAGAGAGAGAGAGAGAGAGAGAGAGAGAGAGAGAGAGAGAGAGAGAGAGAAGAGAGAGAGAGAGAGAGAGAGAGAGAGGAGAGCAGGCAGAGAGAGAGAGTTGCCGGTCAAGGGGACTTAATTAGGCGTGGGATGGGAGACAATCCAGCCTGTCGACAGGTTCTCGTTAATCAAAGAGAGACTGATCGGCATGCGATGGGGGACAATGACAGGTCATAACGGCAGAAAACCTTCAGACAATAAAAAGTCTGCAGGGGCGGAGGCTGTTGGAGGCTGCTGTCGTTCATGCCCAACTTCCCCTCCTTTCCCTTTTTGCGCGCATGACCGCCAGCCATTTTGTGCAAAGTATGATATAGGGCGTTTTAAGAGAGAGGAGAGAGAGAGAGAGAGAGAGAGGAGAGAGAGAGGAGAGGAGAGGAGAGAGAGAGAGAAGGAGAGAGAGAGAGAGAGAGAGAGAGGATTGCATGAAGGTCATTCCCCCCTCCCCGCCCCCAAACAAATTTTCTCATCACCATTTTTTGGTATTTCTTATGACCTGGGCTAAGCGGATGGCACAAAATATGCTACGCCCCCTTCCCCCCCCCAAAAAAAAAGAAACGAAAAGCATCCCTCCTTCCCTACACTATATAAAATATAAAGCTGAGCATGCCAAAAATATACATTTCTCCGGAATCGTAGACCCAAATTATCTTCCACAATAATCATGCGTTCACTTATATCAACAGCCCCCCCCCCCCCCCCCGCGAAAAAAAAAGCTGCATAATTCTTTTGGCAAAAATATTTACAACACTAGAAGAGCGCTGGGCAGTCTCGAGAACGCCTAACCTGGTGGAGCTTGTCCCCTTGCACGTGACATTCTGCATGCTGGGTATGTTCCTGTTATCCATACAATCAACCATAACTGTCCTTTTTAAAACAGTGCGCTGCAGTGAATCTGTACTTTTTCGTCGTCGAACGCTCAGACAGCATCTATAGATGTTTGTCGTATAAGCGAAAAACAAAAACTGCCATTAGGCGCCTGACAAAAGAGGCCCAGCCCAGCCAACTTCAGCGTGGCCAGGAGAGAACTGTTAGTGTCGAAAGGAAAACATAAACGGTACAATCTGGTTCGCACACTCTTGCGTTCGCGCGCAGGCGCACACGCGCAAATTATTATTCTCATACGGGTGCTGAAGGATAGGCAAGCAGACGGACAGACAGAAACACACACACACACACAATCTTCCAAACATCAGCGCCAAGGGCGACAGAGTAGACCCTTTATATCTATCAAGGAAGACGGCTTGTCCAGTGTTGGTCAGGGGACGCAATTAGGGGTAGGGAGGATGGGAGATAATCGAGTCAACAGACAAGGCCCATTTATCAAAGGCCAGGGCCAGACGGATCGGCTTTCCATCGACAGCGGTCATGGAGGAGGGCTGAACAAGCTTCGGCCATTCTCCTCAGCCCTGCACGTCTCATCTTTCCCCTCAACCTGACTCCCTAGTGCACTCACTGATATCACTGGCCGCGTATACAGGAAGACATGCATGCGCGGGCAGGCCCCTATGCAACCAACGCCAGCATGCGCGTACAATATGCATACAGATATACGTACATGTACACATACACACACGTGAGTGCGCGCGCGCGCACACGTACACAAAACACACACAAATTGAATACAGACGCGGATTTCATGTAAAAACCACAGGGAGTGCTTATTCAATTATCCACGAAATAAAATAATAATTTAATAATATTAAAAGAAAATAACACAAACACGCACGCGTGCGCACGAATGCACACACACTTATCAGTACACGACCCTTTCCGCGCAAGCAAGAGATCTACCAGACTATTTATAGTATTGACCAGGGGAGACAATTAGGCGCGAGATGGGAGAGAACTACCGACAGAGATCGGACATTACGCATCAAAGCCATCTTGTTATCCGTACAGCCGTGGGTCACAATCGGACACACTGCTCTTGTCCACCTAGTCTAATCTTGTGTTTATGTGTTTAGACGCTTTTATCTTTGTGTGGATTTGATTGTGTGGACACAGCTATCATGTTACATTGTTCCTTTGTGTGTGTGTGTGTGTGTGTCCCACGCGCGCGCGCGCGTGCCAGGCGCTGTTAGCCCCACACGTGCGGTTGTATGTTTCACTTGCAGCTACACCAGCTATTAAGTGTACAGTGTTAAGACTGAAAAAAAAAAACCTGCAAAAAAGAAAGTCCTTGGTTAATTAAACAACAGTGACAAGAGAAATAAAAATACCCGACAATCCTGCAAGAGATATAAGACAAACTTAGACACCAGCAGCCTGTTTATTCACACACACACACACACACACACACTTTGTTGTGTCTTGGATCTCATATTCTGAATGAGAGAGGAAGACAAGAGAAGGAGATTGGAGGAGGTGGAGGAGGACATCTCAGACTGGACAGGCCTGTGGCTGAGTGAAGGAAGCCCTGCCAGAGAAAGGAAGAAAGGAAGAAGGAAGTGAAGGGAGGAGAGGAAGGAAGGAAGGAAGGATAGAAGAAGACAGAGAAAAGATGGAGGGCTGGTTGTCAGGCATTCCTGGCGTCCCTACGGTTGAGAACACTACGGGATATGTAACATGATAACATAAACACATTAAATGATGGCTCGTGTGCGAAGTGTTCCGTCTGTATTTTGGACAGTCTCGTACGAGCCAAAAATCTGTTTCCCCAAGGCAACTGTCCTTGCATAGGAATCGACGGTCTATCGATTATGTTCAAACCTTGAAAGCAGGCACGAAATCCTCGGAACGAATCCTTATCAAATCAGAATTCTCTCTCTCTCTCTCTCTCTCTCTCTCTCTCTCTCTCTCTCTCTCCACACACACACACACACAAACAGGAACAGGATAGCCTCGTGATTAGAGTGATGGTGCGCCGTGATCTCGAACCGGTTCGAATCTCGTTCAAGAGGATTTTTCCTCTGGAGTTAATATCAGTATCGACTCCACCCCTGAAAGTCCTTCGGATGAGCCCATAAACCGAGGTCGTTGTGCGAACGCAAGCAGAATATCTTGTGCACACTGTTAAAACCCATTCCGCTTTTCGGAAGAGTAGGTCATTGTGTGCGGTGGGAACGGATGACAAAATTTACAAAACTGCATATACATGGAGACTGGATGTAAAAAAAAAAAGCATTTGAGTGCTTAGTCCATTATCCTAAAAAAAATAACACATACACACACACGTACCTATCACCAATAAAACTATAGATGAAACCTGTGTGCATCAAACATTCAGCGCACGGAAAAGAGCCACCAGCAACAACAGAGTTATCTCAGGCAAAATTCTGTAAGAGCCAGTCTGATGGGACAACACACTATACATGTCAAGAGAGGCAACTGAAACTGGAATATTCTATTGAGGGTCATTGGATAAGGTGGAAGCTTCTTTACAACAGAAACACCACCACAGAACAAACAAGCAGGAACAACAGTAATTGAATCAGTAAGTGCTGGACAAATCAATGAAACATTAACAAAATCAGTAAACAATTATTTTTACAGTTACAGAGAGAGGAAAGAGAGAGAGAGGGGGGGGGAGGGAGGGAGAGGGAGAAGAAGGGAGAGAGAAAGAGAAAGAGAGAGAAGATGAAGAGAGAGAGAGAGGAAGAGAGAGAGGGAGAAGAGAAGAGAGAGAGAGAGAGAGAGAGAGAGAGAGGAGGAGAGAGAGAGAGGAGAGAGAGAGAGAGAGAGAGAAAGGAGAGAGAGAGAGAGAGAGAGAGAGAGAGAGAGAAAAGACTACGCAACAGCACAGAGATCCAAACACAACAAGTCTCTCTCCATCACACACACACATCACACACACACAACACCTCGCACGTCTCTCTCTCCACACACACAACACACACACAACCCACACAAGAGTGCTGCACCTCGCTAAGGCCATTACCAAGGACAGCAGCAACATAAACGGCAGGCGGAGAAACCTGGCGCCCCTAAAACATGCTCCATAAATGCTGCAATGTAATGTCATGCATGTTCATACCATCCTAAACTTGTCCAAATAGAAATCGTTTTGCCCTGCCCTTACCCCCCCCATCCTCTCTAACCCCTCCCCACTTCGCTTGTGATTGTTCGAAGGCGTCTTTCCTCTCTTTGCGCATGCTTCATTGATTGTTATTATTCTTTTTTGTTGTTGTTTGCTTGGTTTTTTTTTTTATTTGTTTTTATATTCTAAGTTTGTTCTGTAGTTCTTGATTAAAAAAAGATTTTCTTCTAGTTTATTTCTTCTTCTCTATTTTGATCATTTTTTCTTAGCTTTTTTACTTTTTATTCTACGTTGGTTTTTTTTTTTTTAAACTCTGATTTTGATTGATTATATTTTTTCTTGCTTTCGATTTCTGGATTGAAATGGCTTGTACTCTAGTTCTTGATTAAAAAAAAATGTTTTTCCTCTGGGTTTTTTCCTTCTTTATTTTTTTTTCTGGCTTTTTACTTTCTATTCTACATTTTTCTCTCTCTGATTTTGATTGTTTATATTTTTTCTTGCTGTTGATTTCTGGTTTGAAGGTGGAAATAGCTGAATGTGAAACTACCGATTTTTTTCTTATTGAAGACCCGAACCGTACGTTTTTGGACAAGTTTCTCTTGCCACGCACTGGCATGCTCGTATGTGCACACATGCTCGTTAATGCACGCAAATAGGGCCTCCTAGCAGAGAGAGAGAGAGAGAGAGAGAGAGAGAGAGAGAGAGAGAGAGAGAGAGAGAGAGAGAGAGAGAGAGAGAGAGAGAGAGAGAGAGAGAGAGAGAGGAGAGAGAGAGAGAGAGAGAGAAGCATAAAACTGACCGATAGGTTCCAAAACAACTCGCTCCCCACCAGAGAGAAACGATCGACCCAACACTTTAGCCGTCGCCAGTCAGGGGACTTAATTAGGCGTGGCATGGGAGACAATCCCCTCCAACAGACAGCACCTCATTCATCAGGGGCCGGCTGATCGGGATGCGATTGGCGATGACCAAGGGTCATTGATTAATTTCACTTGACTTGACTTCTTCAATGACTTCTTACGGAGTCTCTGGGGGAGGACACTGCATTGAATTGCTGAGGAGAGGAGGTGCGCCAGAGGCAAGTTGAGGAGACCTTGTGGAGCCCGACCCTCTCAAGGAGAAAGGAAAAGCATCGAAAAAATCGCCTCTCCCCTTCCCTGGGGCGTGTGCGTGCGTGCGTTGCGCGCGACACACGTACACACGCGCGCGCGCACGCACGCACACGCACGCGTGTATATGAATGCTTATTCCAGTATCCTCGATATAAAAGAGTAGATAAATAAAAATAAAATAATAAACGCGTGCGCGCGCGCACACACATACACACACATTTTGCTAACACAGGCCCACAAGCGATCGCCTTTCAGACACCGAGTATGATTTAATGACTTAAGTCGTGGGATGGGAGGGAGAGGGAGGTAGATAAGAAGGGAAAAGAAAGAGAGAGAGAGGGGTGGGGGTGGGGGAGACAGACAGAGACAGCAAAGACAGACACAGACAGAGAAAGCGAGACAGACAACGCGACTGTCTACACATAACCAAACTAGCCACATAAATTTGTCTGACACAAAGATTTTGTCGTATAATGAATGGGGAACGGTGGGAAATCCGCCATGATTATGCAATCTAGTCTTTCAGTTGGTGTTCTAATAGGTTATTCCACAATAAATAGAAGCAGTAGTAGTTTTTGTTGTTGGGCGTTCCCCTGCTTTACGCTTGCCTAGGGATCGTGCAGAATACGCACTGTTTCATTTATCCCATCTGGGAATCACCGTGCAGCCAGAGGCACACACTGGGTGATGATTTGCCTGTACAGTGGTTTTCAAACACCTCGCATTTACTGGCAGCCACACACACCGACTTAATCTCACGTATAGAAATCTGCCATGAATGTTTGTGGTATAGGCTACATTGCATTACATTATGATACTATACACTACACTGCAACACATTATTGCAACACAATCGAGCGACAGAATACAACACTATACAATAAAACGCATTACAACACGACAAAACGCAAGAAAATACAACATAAACAACACAGCAGAATGGAAAACGATGCATCAAATTCAACGCAAGGCAACCCAACCCAACAACAATATAATACAACAGTATACAAAGCAACAATATAAACAAATGCGACACAGCAGAATGCAAAATTTGCAACACAGCAAACAGATACAACACAATGCAATACCATACAAAACAATACAATACAAAATCACAACCATCACAACACAGCAAAAGTCCCACAACCTTTGAAGGGGGAAAAAACACTGAACAGTCCGAGTCTTTCATACATCGAAAACTTTTCACACATACACACAAAAGTAATTCCTTCAATAATGTAGTACTTTCACACATATATACAAAACACTAACCTGGATCTACACACCGCCATACTGTTCTCTACACTGCTTCATACTCCGAAATGTATCCACAGGGTAAGCGTTGATGGCTTGCCGAACAGCGAGAAAATTTCTCAAAAGTTTTTCAAATCATCGAAGGTGGTAGGTAGGTCGAATGCTTCTCAATATTTCACAAATGTTCGCAACTTAAGCACACACCTTTTTGTTATCACTCAATTTTGCAGTTCACATCAATTCCTTGTATAGCATCCATGGTTACATTTCTATAAGGTATATCCGTGTGTTTTCTTCTTCTGAACAAGTCCATTGTGCACTGCCCGTTGACAGTCGCGGTATATGGTATTCCTTGCCGCGCAAAACCTAACCGAGATTTTGTATTGAGCCGTTTGAAATTTGAATTCGTGCAACATTGACCTTGCCCCTTTTTTCACGCGTAGTGTGCACGTGTATTATGTAGTAATGGTACGTGTGGGGGAGTCATCTATGCTCTTGTTCAGCCTTTGTTGATGTAGAGGTTGTGCTCTTCTTCTTCTTTTTGGGGAAAGAATAATGTTCTTTTCTCTACTTTCGTAGCTGCAATGATTTATATTATTGTTTGGTTTGTGTGTATTTTGTCCCATATGATTTCTATGTGTAAACTCAAAGTGGGTTTGGATTTGTTCTGTTGCTTTCCCTCTCTTTCCACATAATAATGCTCTCTCTCTCTGTCTCTCTATCTCTCTGTCTCTGTCCTCTCTATCTCTCTCTCTCTGTTCTCTCTCTGTCTAGCTGTCTCTCTCCCATCTATTTCTCTCCTCACTCTGTGTGTGCGTGTGTGCTTGTATGCGTGCGTGCGTGCGTGTGTGCGTTGTGTGTGTGCATGTGCGTGCGTGCGTGCGCGTGTGAGGTCTGCAAGTGTCAAGTCCTACAATGAAATAATTAGTCCCACTTCCAAAATAACATGTCAGGGCCCGTCTTCATCCATGACAAATTCCTAGCCTAGCTAGCAGTCTGCAGCCTTCATGACAAGGGGAAAATATCCCTTGAAGTCAGAGTATGGCTGCCTACATGGCCAGGTACTTAGACACAGTCACACACACACACATACACACACATACACACACACGTACACACACACACGTACACACACACACAAAACTTCTCATTCAGTGTGTACCTGCAGTCTCACAGTGATTCCCACGTGGGATGAGAGAGACAGGTGTGTAACTATATATGTATGTATGTATGTATGTATGTATGTATGTATGTATGTATGTATGTATGTATGTATGTATGTATGTATGTATGTATGTATGTATGTATATATATATATATAATATGATATAATATTCTAGGTGGGAGGTTGGTGCATTGCATGCCTGTGGGAGGAGAGGACTCATTTCAAATATTATGCGTGCACACTGCCAAACTAAGACTGTATCAGAGCTGCGTACTTTCCACCCTCCTGTATGGCGCAGAATGCTGGAGGATGACTGAGAATGACATTAACAAACTGTCTACATTCCACACGAAGAATCTCAGGAGAATACTGCGCATCTTCTGGCCTGAGACCATCTCCAACCAAGAACTCCTGGCCCGCTGCGACCAAGAAAATATAGATACCTCATTATGCAAAGACGATGGAGATGGATAGGACACATCAGCCGACGGGAACAAGGGAACATCGCCCTAACAGCCTCCACTGGACACCAGACGGAAAACGCAGGCGAGGACGACCCAAGAACACCTGGCGTCGGACAATAGAAACAGAGCTGAAGACCCTCCAACATCCTGGGGAACCATTCAGAAACTGGCCCAAGACAGGCAGGAGTGGAGAACCTTTGTTGCTGCCTACATGCCAGAAGGCATAAAAAGGCTTTGGATTGGATTGGATTGGACACTGGTGTTGCGTTTCGACATTATAAACGAATTCGGAATGCGGATGCCTTAATGGAAGTGAAAAACGATCGCATACTCCAAGTCTCACCATGGGTAAATCTTAGCGCTCTAGCCGAGGAAGAATAAAACGATATGGGTGACTCCCAGGGTGCTTTAAGATCGGATAACCTTCAACAACACAACTGCAAACTAAAATGTTTACATCCCCCCCCCCCCCCACAACGAAGTATGGAAACTAGCAGCTCCAAATCGTGTCACCATGCACATAAAGGAAAGGTCAGTCAATAGCAATTGACATTACAACATTGGCCCACATTGTTCAGCTGTTACCTTTAACTGTATGAACTAAATCTGTCATCGTCTTTGACATACAGATATTTAACCTTGTCATTCACGGTCACTACGTTAGCGATGGAAAGAAA
>CM060334.1:24617543-24647543 GCA_030674155.1 Stramonita haemastoma | reverse complement strand
TGTGTGTGTGTGTGTGTGTGTGTGTGTGTGTGTGTGTGTGTGTGTGTGTGTGTGTGTGAGTGTGTGTGAGTGTGTGAGTGTGTGAGTGTGCATGTGTGTGCATGTGTGTGCGCGTGCGAGCGTGTATGTGTTCTTGCATGCGTGTGTGCAAGTGTGCGTGCGTATAATGTGCGTGTCTGTGTTTGTCTGGGTGCACGTGCGTATGTGTGTGTACGTGCGTATGTGTGTGTACGTGCGTGCATGTGTATGTGTGCTTGCGTACATGTGCGCGTGTGTGTGTGTGTGTGTGTGCGCGCACGCGCGTGCGTGTGTGTACAGATTTACGGATGTTGAACTGACTGTACTCTATTCGTAGCTCGAAGTTTTGCCAGCCATCTATCTATAAAAGAAATTTTAATGATGGAATCGAAACAGCAGTTGTTGTTTTTTTTGGAAGTCTTCCAACATTTCCTGACCCAAATATTCTCTCGAACAGAGCTGAGGTGGTTGAAACACTTTAAAATCTTCTGATATGTTAAAAAAGGGATAAAAAGAGACAAAAAATGCTGCATAGATTGGGATGTGATAGATTCAAGTATATGAGTGTATCAGTTTCATGCAACGTTCCCGAGTTAGATTTTACACAAGATAAACTGTCTGCAGAATATGAAAAAGATAAACGACATGATCGTTTTTTAAAAAAAAAACATATTAAAAGATATCGTGCTGATAGATATGCCAATAAAATCTGATTTGCTAATAGAGTTATACTCACTTTGCGTTCTCTGTGTGTTTCTCTGTCTTTGTCTGTCTGTCTGTCTGTCTGTCTGTCTCTTTAAATCACCATTTCCCTCCTTCTTTCTTTTCTTTTTTTGCCTCATCACCACCACTGTATTGTTCTTCTCTTCTCTCTCTCTCTCTCTCTCTCTCTCTCTTCCTCCTCTCTCTCTCTCTCTCTCTCTCTCTCTCTCTCATCTCTCTTCTCATGAATTCTTGTTTCTGTTGGGCGTTCCATACTTTACATCCTAAGAGGAGAGGGTGGGGAGAGGTCACCCAGAACAAGCACTGTATCTCAACCTCTCTCCCACCTCCTGGAAATCATTAAGACAAGATCGTTCAGTGTGCTGTGACTGAGAACACTGGCTGTGTAACTAGCTGCTTATCTGAACGAGAAAAGGACTTCGTGAACCTATTCCAGGGATGAGCTGGCCTTCAGCCAACAGCTACTGACCCACATATTATTATTATTATTATTATATATTATTATTATTATTATATTATTATATTATTATTATCATTATTATCATTATCATCATCATCATCATCATTATTATTATTATTATTATTATTATTATTATTATTATTATTATTATTATTATTATTATCATTATTATCATTATTTTTCACGTGAATCCATGCTGCTCATAATTACATTCTAAAGATTCTTTTATATAAAAAATTGGCAAACACACACAATACACACACACAAACACACACACACTAACACACACACACACATTACACACACACATACAACACAACACAACACACACACACACATACACACATACACACACACATGCACACACACAACCCAAACCATGGGGATGTTAAAGGCTACTGTAGATCAGCTGCAGATTGTGTCTGTACTATGCAATGTTTCTGAGTTACAACTATGCTTGGAAATAGAGTATTGATAACAATAAGTGTTATGTTTTGATCAATTACACAGAGAAATTCAATTTGTTAATGGAAATTCACTTCCCTTGGAAATCTCTCTCTCTCTCTCTCTCTCTCTCTCTCCTCTCTCTCTCTCTCGTCTCTCTCTCTCTCTCTCTCTCTCTCTCTTCGTGTGTGTGTGTGTGTGTGTGTGTGTGTGTGTGTGTGTGTGTGTGTGTGTGTGTGTTGTTTCTTTCTCTCTAGCCCTCTATCTCCCTCCCTCTCTCTCCCCTTCACTTTTCAACCCCTCTCTGTCTCTCTCTGCCCCCTCTCTTTGCTCCATCTCTTTCCATCCCCCTCTTTCTGCTCCCTCTCTTTCCATCTCTGTCTCTCTGCCCCCGTCCCCCTCTCTCCCTCCTTCCCCCTCGCTCTCTCGATACTGCGAGTGTCTCAATATTACTGCTTTTTGTATTTATTCATCTGTATGGAATGGTTAAAAAAAAATCATGTCTGCTTTTCCAAGACTAATCAGCTCGATTAGGATAGGTTTTCAGGTTATGCAATTTGGAGCGGACGACAGCAAAATAAATAAAACAGCATGCACACTGGTGTCATGTTTAGACACCATCCCTGAGGAAAAATCGGGGAGTTGGAGTCCCCAAGGCGGGTCGGGGCTGTGTATGGCAACGTTCTGGCGGCTCCTGCGACGGTACTGGAACCATTCGTATCGGCGACTGCCTTTCTAATGGATCATTCCAGCGTCGTGGAGAGGGGGGGGGGGGGGGGGTCTGCTGCATGGGTAACAGCTTGCCCTCCATACTTACTTACTCAGGCTTTGCGCTCTAGAACATAGAGCGCACGCCATAGTCTTCCAAGACCGGTGAATGCTTACCCAATGTGATCGTCAGCTCTCTTATCACCCCTACTTATTATCAGAATGCTGGCTTTGAACAAAGACAATTTGTATCTTTATCCAAGTTCTCTGTCTCAATCTCTGTCTGTCTGTCTCTCTTTGTCTTTTTCTCTCTCTTTGTGTCCCATGTGCTTTGTTTATCTTTCAATCAGCAATTGATTTACAATACACCACATACAATGTTTTACGTTTCGACACTACAGCACCTTAATTTTTCAATAAAACAAATTAAATCTTAATATTCAGATTCTCGACAAAAAAATCAAATCAAATTTTGGCGGGATGATTTCCAAATAAGCAGTTATAACACGGAAAAAAACACATTTACTTTGAGAATGTGGTCTAAATGAAAACTATGAGGTACTGATTGTGCAAAAAGTGATTACGAAGAGGGTTTTTTGATGACTGTGTTTGTTCTGAGGTGTTATCGATTTAAATGGTCACATTACCGCACAAGAAAACGGGACAAAAATGGCACCTTTTTTCTGTCAGAGATACAACAATCTTAGAATCACACATGCACGCACGCGTGCGCGCGCGCACACACACATACACACATCACACACACACACACACACACACACACACACACAAAACAATTTTAGACAATACCCTCCACCACACACACACACACACACACACACACACACACACACACACACACACACACACACACACACACACACACACACACACAGAAAGACAGATCTTGGTTTTTTGTTTTTTTGTTTTTGTTTTGTTTTGTTTTTTGTTTTGTTTTGTCTAATATCACTTATGTGAACAGACATTAAACTGAAGAACAACAACACACACACACACACATGTAGTATCCAGCCACAAGACAAACGCTACAAATTATAGCAGAGTAATAAAAAGAAAAAAAACACGCTAAAACTCTTAAATCATCTCCCCCACACATAAAAAACACAACCCACCACCTCCCAACCCATTCTCATAAAATGGGCCACTTTAAATAAAACACACCGAAAATAATACCCTCCAGCCACACACACACACACACACACACACACACAACACACACACGCACGCACGCACGCACGCACGCACGCACGCACGCACGCACACACGCACGCACGCACGCACGCACGCACAGAGCTAGAAGTCTAAAAGACATTACCCTGCACGTGTCAGCTAGTCCTGGAGAGAGGGGGGCACAGGGCAGGCAAGAATGATACGGGCTTTCATTCCCTCATCATCCACATAGGGACAGACACAGGGTTAGGGACGCGCTCCTTTCATTCCGATGATAGAGATATAATACACCACGACTCCGAAACATAAAAAAAGTTCTGCAAACTGTTTCCAAATCCATCACCTTACTTTGTGTGAGACATAAATCTGGAATAATGGCACGCTCTTGAAAACCATTTTCGTGTCAACGAAAAGATTGAGTATATACATTTTCCAACCAAAAAAAAACAACAACCTCACAACAAACTTTTAGACCGAATCATAAAGTATTCCTGATCCAAATTCAAAATAGTACATACACAAACTACATGCCTCCTAAAATTAATGTGACTGAGATGAAAGACCTCTTGAGAAAATTATGCAACACAAAAAATTGTCGATTCAACCTTGGTGATTTTCAACTTTCAAAGCTTAAAAAGTTGTGTAACATTTTTTTTCCAAACAAGTTTAGACCCCCATTTTCATGTCCAAAACTTCAGTTCTAAGGAACACGTAAGTACTATCCCTGGCTATAAACTTGGTCAGTTACTACTGCAGGCAAAGTTCCAAGGCCTGACTGATCAACATGTTATGTTTTGAAATATTGACTTTGTCTCCATCCATGACAAGTTGAAGTATAATACAACCTCTAGTCTAGGTAAAGGTTAAGGACTGGTGTCCCATAACAAGAGAGTGGTCCGTTGATGAATTCACTTCTAGACATTTTACTTTTCGCGGAAAAAAGACCGCCAGCTTTATTCAACTTTTCCCCCTCCAATTTCAAACAAAACAAAATTCATGACCAGTTTGCCTTGACCCTGATCCATATTTTCCTTTGCCTGACCTTCTCCGTACATCATTTACATAATACCCCATCTCAACGACAAAGAGAATGAAGTAAAACTAAGAGCTTAAGCATGTGGAAATGGTATGTTTAGGCACACTGTATCTGTTTCAACAACGTGCTCGATTTAGATGTGTAACAGATACTTGTCAGCGAAATATGTGACCCTCCCCTCCCCTCCCCCCAAAATATATGGAAAAAAGAATTTACAGGCTATTTTTTGTTGTTGGAAAAACAGCGTACACCTTTCTCTCCATCGATCAAAAGAAACA
Organism: Stramonita haemastoma; assembly: GCA_030674155.1. NCBI lineage: Eukaryota > Metazoa > Mollusca > Gastropoda > Neogastropoda > Muricidae > Stramonita > Stramonita haemastoma. Next base: position 24,642,685 of record CM060334.1, on the reverse strand, counting down.
GACACATTACACCGATAAATATACAGACAAGAAACATTCCATATGCTCTTGCAATTTATCAATCTTTTTTTCTTCTTTTCCTCTCTGTGTGTGTGTGTGTGTGTGTGTGTGTGTGTGTGTGTGTGTGTGTGTGTGTGTGTGTGTGTGTGTGTGTGTGTGTGTGTGTCTTTGTCTCTCTCTGTCAGTCTGTCTGTCTGTCTGTCTGTCTGTGTCTATCTCTCTGGATTAAAAGAGTTTTTGCAGACATTCTAATACCCTAAGACAACAAAATTTTATTTATTCGTCCATTCTCTCCTCCCCCCCCCACCTCTCTGTCTGTCTGTCTGTCTTGTCATGTCAGTCTCTGTCTGTCTCTGTCTGTCTGTCTTGTCTGTCTGTCTGTCTGACTGTCTGGTCTGTCTGTCTGTGTGTCTGTCTGTCGTCTGTGTGAAACTGTAGACGCTAATAACGAGAGGTATCCGAAGGGGAATGGTGATGATTTTCCACTTGTGTTGCTCTCTTTGTGACACAAGACAGAAGGCCTGGGGCTAATGGCATTCTGATGATGATGACACACTTGATGACCCCAAACATTGTCTGTGGCTAACGCTGTGGTTTGAGCAATAGACTGACAAGAATCAGCAGAAAGGGGGCAGGGATAGCCTAGTGGTTAGACAGTCCAAATCGTGATCTGACAGGAGCTGGAGGCTCAAGGTTCCAGTCTATGTTAAGGAGTCTCTTTTTTTTGGCATTGTTCTTGTGGAGTTTTCACTGCTTCCGACTCAAGTTCTGTCGCTAGTTTCTTTGGTGACACTATAAACTAATCCGCAGAACATCTTGCGCGCGCGCACACACACACCACACACACACACACTCACACACACACACACAACCACCACCACCCTCTCAACTCCCCCTCTTTCCCCTCAAATCCTCGTCCCCAAGGCCAACCTCATCCCTTGTCAACCCTTGTCGAAATCTTCTATCCAGCCTGTACGTTTATGAATATCACGACGACAGAGAGAGAGAGAGAGAGAGAGAGAGAGAGAGAGAGAGAGAGAGAGAGAGAGAGAGAGAGAGAGAGGAGAGAGAGAGAGAGAGAGAGAGAGAGAGAGAGAGGCACACGCACACAGACAGACAGACAGAGCGAGTGACAGATGGACTGACAGAGACAGAGACCGAGCACAACAGGCCTCCTGATATCAGCCCCGTCCCCTCAGGGCCTGGCTATGACATGCAGAGCTAGCTGGAGGTTCTGCCGGCACTTAGCTGATTGAGGGCCGGCCCCAACATAACACCCCCCAACACAACTCACTCCATCGCTGGATGCAGCAGGTCCGGCACGGCATGGCACGTGCAGCACGGCACGTCAGTCACCGGCAGCTGCCAGCTGATACCCGGAGTCAGTGACGGCACTGCATGCAGCCCTGCTAGGGTCAGCTCTATCCTTCTTGGGACTTCCCCTCCTTCCCAAGGAGCAAAATCAGTCTTCCAATTTTTCGAAGTCTTAGGTTATTGGGGCCGGGGATGTGGGTGGGGTGGGGGTGGGTGGATGGACTCTGCAGTGTTTCATGGTTAAAAGGGTAAAGATTTGACATTCTTTGTGTCCTGATGTCGAAATTTTGACTCTCCTCGTGTCCTGATGTCGAAGATTTGGTACCCTTTGTGCCCTGAAATAGTGAAGATTTGACTCTCTTTGTGTCCCGATGTCGAAGATTGGTACCCTTTGTGCCCTGAAATAGTGAAGATTTGACTCTCTTTGTGTCCGATGTCGAAGATTTGGTACCCTTTGTGCCCTGAAATAGTGAAGATTTGACTCTCTTTGTGTCCCGATGTCGAAGATTTGGTACCTTTGTGCCCTGAAATAGTGAAGATTTGACTCTCTTTGTGTCCCGATGTCGAAGGTGTGACTCTCTTTGTGTCCTAATGTCTTTGTGCCCTGATATCGAAAGTCTGTCTGCTTCTATTTCACTTGACTCTGAGTATCAACGATGAAATCACAATGAAAAATGTTAGCAAAATCCGAGTACTACTGTAATGCATTTCGTCCCAACCCACTGCAAATATAATAAAAGAGTTCCTTTTGTAAAAAAAAACAACAACAACCCCCACACACTGAAAAACATGCTTGTAAATAAGGACACACACATGATGTTTTATACAACAGTGACTACGTACAGCAGTAACATGTTTAAACTGGAAAATTTCTGTAGAAAAAAATCACTCTTGATAGAGAAACAAAATACACATGCAGACAAGAAAAGAAAGAAAAAAGGATGGCGCTGTTCTTATGGCGACGTGCTCTAGCCGGGGAGAACAGCCTGAATTTCACAGTCTGCTGTGACCGCACAATACAATACAATACAATATGAGACAATACAATACAAAACACAATGATACAATACAATACAACCCTAAACCTTGATGCACCTGTTGGGCTGGCTCATCTCCCTGAAAGTAGACACATCTATCACAAGGTGATGGATTTCTTCGTCTAAGCTGAGGTCCTGCAGTTTTATGCACCCTCCCAGGGGTGGAGGGGGGGGGGGGAAGAGAAGAAGGGATCTACTTTAGCAGGACTGTGGGTATGTACTGAGCGGCTTCAGAGTCAGACACAACTCCGTCTGTTAGGGGGCCATCACACAAACGTAGCCTGTGTACAGACTGAATGTATCCATGGTGGACACATAACAGAACTATATTCGCAAACAACACAACAACAGTGACTGAATCCATACTGACATGATCAAAATCACTATCTGTTTTAATTATTATGGTATTAAGATACATAATAGTTTTGCTTTGTGAAGTATACCTGAACATTATTAACATCATATAATGACTAATTTTGGTCATATTTGGAAGTACATGTTAATTACTTCTTCTTCGTCGTCGTCGAACGCTCAACACAAGTACTGTTGTCTGTCATGATGAGCGAATCGTTAAGCGCCTGAAAAGGGTCAGACCCAGCGCATCGGACTTCGGCTTGGGAGAGAACTCTTTATCTTTTCAGTCTTTCTGTGAGATAAAAAAATAATAAACCCGCAGGAGACAGGAAGAAGAAAGCAGAAAAATAGACAAGAAGGTGACAGGAAGAAAACGAACAAAGCGGAAAGAGAGGGATAGAAAAGAGGGAATTCCCTGCACAGAAAATCCCGAAGGTGGGAATGTTATTTATACTGACAGGCTCCCGGCATCCCAAACTGGGGACATATTTGTTGTTTTGTGGTAAGTACGCGAAGACGAAAAATGATCGTCAAAATCTACATAGCGTTAACGATAATAACGGTAAAATTAGCCAAATATCGACACAGACATTTCCCCTCCACCCCCATCCCCCATAGCGCTTCATCTGAGGGCAGCCTTAGACTGGAGACAATGGAGGATAAGAAAGTCCATTTTGCTGATGCACTGCCTATACAGACTGCATTTATCTTCTCTCTCTCCTCTCAGACAGCCCCAGTCAGTGATGGTGAATGGGTGGAGCAGACTCATTTCATTGGAAGATGCTACTGCTGCTGCTGCTGCTGCTGTCTCTCTTGCCTCTGTCTCTCTCTCTCTGTTTCTCACTCTCTCTCTGTCTGTCTGTCTGTCTGTCTCTCTCTGTCTCTCTTTCTCTGTCTCTGTCTGTCTGTCTGTCTGTCTGTCTGTGCTGTGCGTGGTGTATGTGTACGTGCATACGCGCGCGGTGTGTGTGTGTGTGTGTGTGTGTGTGTGTGTGTGTGTGTGTGTGTGTGTGTGTGTGTGAGTGTTGATAGTGTATATCGCGTCGGTCAAGTAAAAAATCCTTAAATCATCTTAGGAAGGGCAATCACAATACTGACAAGCACATGAATTATAAAATTATGATATTGAGAAAAAAACCACGAAAAAAAGCCATGACTGATATTGTTTAAACATATGTCCATGCTGCGTGTATGTTTAGTGCGTGGTTGCGTGATGGAGTGTGACATACATGTGAATACGTGCGGCGTGCGTTTGTGCGTGTGCTTTTGTGTATGGCGTGTGTGTATGTGCTGTGTGTATGTGTGTGCGCGTGTGTTTGTGTGTGTGTTTGAATGTGTGTGTGCGTACATGTGTATGTGTGTACGTGTGCACATGTATATGTATGTAGCCCGCGCGCACGAGCGTGTATGTTCGTTACGAAGGCGATAAGGAAGACAGACTACTTAGCTTTATTCCGCCGCAGATAATTCCATCCTTCACTGACAAACTTTGCCCGCTGCTTTAGCGCTCCTGTCTGTGTTGCGTCTGCCTGTCGTCTATGTCAGTCTATTGCCTCTCTGCTCATTCCTGTGCTCTTCTGTCTGTCTGTCTGCTCTGTCTGTATCTCTTCTGTTGTTACCGCTCCCGTCGCCTGTCTGTTGCCTGCTGCCTGCCTCCCTGTGCCTGTCTGCTGTCTGTCTGTCTGCCTGCCTCCTGTCTGTCTGTTGCTGTCTGTCTGCCTGCTTCCTGTCTGTCTGTCGTCTGTCTGTCTGTCTGTCTGTCTGTCTGTCTGTCTGTCCAACCCACGCAGGACTAAAAGCACACTATGGTTAAAGTTCTGCTCTTCTTCTGGGTCTGGTACTCATGCCTTGACCCAGACATAAGACAATCCAAAATAGCTCCATCCCAGACAGATACATATAAAAACAGAGCTTCATTATAGACCTTATTTTCCATCCAGGAATTGGTATGTTTCCTTATGTTCAGTCAAATTGCGGTAATTTTTTTTTTTTGCCCAGGGGGCGGAGGAGCGGTGGTGGGGCGTATTCTAGATGTGAAAAAGTTGCAAGTTAATAAAAACTAAACTTGGACAGGGCTATGACTATACTCACACCAAAACAAGTCCATTTCCGAAAGCTTTGGTCAGTAATTGGATTAAGTAAAGCGCCGAGGCTTGCATTCCAGTGTGGTTATGGTTTTTAATGATTTTCTGATAGGCACCGTAGCCGAGTTGTAAAGACAATGTGACTTCAATCCATGGGTCCATGAAGTTGTGGGTTGAATCTCGGCGGCGTCTTATGAATAAGGAGTGGTTGTATTTTTTAAAAAAGATCTTCCAGGTTAACTTCAAGTGCAGACCTGCCAGTGCCTTATTCCCTTCATGTATGTACGGATTTCAACGCGTGCACAAGATATTCTGCATGCGCTCTCACGTGGGGTCTCGCTTTATAGTCTCATTCGAAAGACTGATCTGAGTTATGAAAGTATTCGTATTCATAAATCTACATATTTTGACCCTGGAAATTGGATTGTAAGTTTTGTCGGAAAAACTCCTTGACCAAGTTTTTAACTTTTTAAAAATTTTCTTCTACAGTGTAAGAAAAAATAGTACCTTATGAACACCTAGTTTCACACACACACACACACACACACACACACACACACACACACACACACACACACACACACACACCACTAAAAGCTCGGATGAATGTACTCATTTGATAAGCCTGCCTCCAAAACTCGCATTAATCATGTGGAGAGACGATACTAGTTAGATAGTACTTTGGAAGCAGGAAAGAGAGAGAGAGGGGGAAAAAAAAGGTGGGGGGGGGGGGGGGGGGGAGATGGACAGAGGAAAGAGAGCCAGCAAAACTTGCACTAGTGCAGACGCAGCGCTGTGATAATTGTTTAGTCCACAAGAAGACTACCATAGAGGTGATGGGGGGGGGGGGGGGGGAGGTGAACCGCCTCACGTCTGCTTTTGCACCATTGGGTGAACAGAAAACTCGATTAGCTGATGATGCGCTTATCTCCTACCAGTCCTCTCTCTCTCTCTCTCTCTCTCCTCTCTCTCTCTCTCTCTCTCTCTCTCTCTCTCCTCTCTCTCTCTCTCTCTCTCTCTCTCTCACACACACACACACACACTCCTGTTCTGCTTTTCGTAAGAGTATGCCATTGTGTACCGGTGGGAGCAGATGACCTGATTTACAAAATTGCATACACACAGGGACTGGATGAAAAAAAAGGACATGAGTACTTATTCCATTATCTTGGTATAAAAGAATAAATAAAAAATAGATATTTTCTAAAAGACACACACAACTGATACTATGCAGCTACAGCCAAGTGTGAGGAGTTGTTTTTCCAACTCCCTGGCTAAAAGACCATATCTGTGCATGATATTGCAACTGCTCTTCGTGTCTGTGTATTTTGTTTTTCGCCAGGCTGGCCTTTTTTCTACAGAATTTTGCCAGAACAACTGGCTTGATCTCTTATGGTGTGGGCTCTGTGTGTGTGTTTTATTTTATTTTATTTTTATTTTTTATTTTATTCTTTTATATCGAGGATAACAGAATAAGCAATCATGTGCTTTTTTTCATCCGGTCCCCATGTGTATGCAGTTTTGTAAATATTGTCATCTGTTCCCACCGGCACACGATGGCCTACTCTTACGAAAAGCGGAACAGGATTTAACGTGTGCGCAAGATGTTCTGCGTGCGTTCGCACACGGGGCCTCGTTTAAAGTCTCATCCGAAGGACTTTTGGGGAGAGTGGAGTCAGCACTGATGTTAACTCCAGGAGAAAAATCTCCTCGACCGCACTCGAACCCTGGTCGTCAAATTGCCAGCCAATGTTCTGTGTGTGTGTGTGTGTGTGGTGTGTGTGTGTGTGTGTGTGTGTGTGTGTGTGTGTGTGTGTGTGTGTGTGTGTGTGTGTGTGTGTTTTACTCCCCCCCCCTATTCTGTGTGTTGAAAAAGGGACTTTGGTATAGTACAACAAGAAAAAAAACAAGAAAAAGAAAAGAAAATTGCATATGCTTTTAGATAAGACAAATGTAGAAGTTTGTACAAGGAGAGACAACTTTATGTGGACTGCTTACCAACCTTGAAATGAACTATTTTCCCCCCAAACATCCCCCTTTATGACATGAAATCAATATCGAAAAACAATATAAATTAAGAACATTATTGCAAGTAGTTTGCTACAGAGGAATGTTGACAATATTATCTTAACGCGTGTTTGATGTCACTGTTAATTTCAATAATATCATTATTTCCTTTCTCTTTACCGTTTCCATGGAGAACAGTGAATGTACCCGTTATATAACACGAGCGGAGTAAAATCTTGACGGAGCATTGTGTCAGTGTGTGACACTTCTGAGGCGGGCTGCAGACCCTCGGGCCAATCCGTCCAGAAGCAAAATGTCTCCACTGAACACAGTTAGATGAACTCCCGCTGTCTGTGGTCGCACGGTCGAGTTCAAACCCCCCCTGCCTGAGGACCTCCTGTAAAGGCTGGTCCAATGATGGCAGCGTAGTTGTTCTGAATGCTCTAATTGGCACTACACGTGGTAGTCTGCCATTTTTTGGAGAGAGAGGAGCAAAATATTGTGTACGCTAGCTTAAAAAGAAGAAATACTTCAGTCTTTCAACTTGGCCCAGCCTAAAAGGTTTGTCTATTACAAATGTAAGCTAGGAGCTAAGGCTTTGGAGAGAGAGAGAGAGAGACAAGACAAGGCAAGGCAAGGCAAGCAATGATCTTGTCAAATGGACAGAACTGAACCATATGTCTATTCACCCCAAAAAAACAAAATGCATGCTTATCACCACCAGACAAAAGCGACAAAATTTACCTCATAAACAGTTTCCAATCCATATAAGATAGGAAGCAATTGAACAAACCTCTCATCACAAAGTTCTAGGAGTAACAATCGATGAAAATCTCAGCTGGTTCTACCACATATCTCATCTATGCAAATATTTGTCCCAAAGAGTATACCAATTGACTAAAAATTAAACATGTCCTTGACTACAATTCAAGGAAATTATTCTTCTTCCAAACTTACATACAATCCTCAATAGACTATGCCTCAACCCTCTGGGATTCTGCCAGTGCAAACACTATGAAACCGTTATTAAGTCTGTATAAACGTGCTCTCAAACTTATCCTTTGAAGAAAACAACCTTACTTGAAGTGGATTATATTCAGTTAAATATTCTCCCCCTACAACAAAGACTAAAATATAACAAAGACACTTTGATGTTTAAGATAATGGCAGGAGCTGTCCCTACATCCTTAAGAGATAAGTTCGCAATGAATCATTCCAGAAATACTGAAAAGCCAAGTGTCCCTATCCCAAGAATAGACTTGTTTAAATCTAGTTTACTATATCCAGGCCATGTGCTGTGGAACTCCCTTCCCGATTCAATTAAAGAGCACCAATCATTGACAACCTTCAAAAATCACCTTCTAATCCACTTGATGCACCAAAAATAATAAACCAATTATATTCCCTTCTCCTTCTCCCCCTTCCCTTTCTCCCTCCCTGTGTGTGTGTGTGAGTTGGTTTTTGTTGTTGTTGTTGTTGTTTTTCTTCTCCCTTTTATCAAAACTTATGTTTTATGGGACTATTTTGATGATAGATGATGGTGGATTGATGTTTTCAGTCAATTAACCTCATCATATTCTCCTGTTTGCACTTAATTATTGCGCCCTTTTTGTTCGTGTGTGTGTGTGCGTGTGTGTGTGTGTGTGTGTGTGTGTGTGTGTGTGTGTTTGTGTGTGTATGTATGTGTGTGTGTGTTGGGTTTTTTGTTGTTGTTGTTCTTTCTCCCATTCTATCAAAACTTATGTTTTATGGGACTATTTTGATGATAGATGGTGGTGGATTGAAGTTTTCAGTCATTTAACCTCATCATATTCTCATGTTTGCTCTTTAATTATTGCGCCCTTTTTTTTTTTTTTTTTTTGGTTGCTTTGTTTTGTTTTTTGTTTGTTCATTTTTTGTTCTTTTTGTTTGTTTGTTTGTTTTGTCTTTTTTCAAATCAAATCATCATTGATTCTTACTTCATATTTTGTTTCTGAATGAGTGCCTTTTTATAACATTACCGTAATATTGTATCTCTGTCTTATTCCTTACCTGTTGTTGTTGTTCTTTCTCCCCTTTTATCAAAATCTTATGTTTTATGGGACTTATTTTGATGATAGATGGTGGTGGATTGATGTTTTCAGTCATTTAACCTCATCATATTCTCATGTTTACTCTTTAATTATTGCGCCTTTTCTTTGTTTTGTTTTGCTTTTGTTTGTTCTTTGTTTTTTTGTTTTCTTTTATTCAAATCAAAATCATCATTGATTCTTACTTCTTATTTTCGTTTCTGAATGAGTGACTTTTTATAACATTACCTTAATATTGTATCTCTGTGTTAATTCTTGCCTGTTGTTTGATACTTGGTATGATTCCTTACTTTTGGTATTTGGATCATTATAATTGTTGTTGTGTAGTTGAGGCTATTTTTTATCTTGATATTATCCCTGAAAAGGGCGGGGACTGGATGTATAAAAGCACACGAGTGCTTATCTATTATCCTCGAATAAAAGAATTTTGTCTTGCCTTTGCCTTGCCTTGCCAAGCCTTGCCTTGCCTCTCTCTCTCTCTCTCTCTCTCTCTCTCTCTCTCTCTCTCCTCTCTCTCCTCTCTCTCTCTCTCTCTCTCTCTTTCTATCTTCATGAAGGCTGTATTCATATCTCATGTTTTCAATTTTATTCTGAAAGTTGACTATTATAGAGTTTGATAAATGTTGTTTTAATATCTCAATGTTTTAAGTTTAGTTAGTATGTGTTTTTTAATTATACTGTGTAGTTATTCATTTTTGTGAATACATTGGCTATTCACAGAGATTGATCATTACAGTATATATGAACTATGAGTATTTTATTTACAATGTATAGATTTCTTTTTTATAGCTATATTGAATTTGATTTGTATGTCACTAGTTAGTGATCTCTCTCTCTCTCTCTCTCTCTCTCTCTCTCTCCTCTCTCTCTCTCTCTCTCTCTCTCTCTCTCTCTCTCTAAAATCCTACTTCGAATGTAGTAGATGTTCATTTTTATGACTATATAAGAATTACAGAATTGTGTTACACTAGCTAGTGCTCTCTCTCTCTCTCTCTCTCTCTCTCTCTCTCTCTCTCTCTCTCCTCTTTCCTCTCTCTCTCTCTCTCTCACTCTCTCTCTCTCTCTCTCTCTCTCTCTCTCTGCCTATTCTTTTGAAACATCTAGGATGTTTTATGTAACTTTTTCTTTTTTTCTTTTTTTCCTATTTCATTTTATTTTATTATATTTATATTTATATTGGTAGTATCTCTCCCCCCCGTCCAATAAGGATATTAGTTAAAATTCCCCCCCCCTTTTTTTATAATCCAAATGGATGATTTGTATCACATGTATAACTTTTGACAGATGGTGGTGGATTGATGTTTTCAGTTGTTTATTTCATCTTGTTCTCATGTTTGCTCCTTACCTATTAACACTTTTCTATTCTTCCATAATCAAAATGTTTTTATTGTGACTTCTGATTTTGTCTTCTGATCGAGTGCATTTTTATTACCTTATCATATATAGTATCCTTATTTTTGTGTGATGTTTGGTACTGCGTAAAGTTTTATTGTTTAGTATCTTTTCAACTTGATGTATCCCTGAAAAGGGCGGGGACTGGATGTAAAAAAGCACACGAGTGCTTATCTATTATCCTCGAATAAAAGACTTTGCCTTGCCTTGCCTTGCCTTGTCTCTCTCTCTCTCCCTAGCTCTCTGTCTGTCTGTCTGTCTGTCGTCACTCTCTGTGACCATGCTTCCGCTCTTTCTCTCTGTCTCTTCTCTCATCTCTCTCTCTCTTCTCTCTCTCTCTCTCTCTCTCTCTCTCTCTCTCTCTCTCTCTCTCTCTCTCTCTCTCTCCTCCTCTCTCTCTCTCTCTCTCTCTGTCTCTCTTCTCTCTGTGTCTATCTCTCTCTCTCGTGTCTCTTCTTCTCTCTCTTGTGTCTTCTGTCTCTCTGTGTCTATACTTCTCTTCTCTCTTCCTCCTCTCTCTTCTACTCTCTCTCTCTCTCTTCTTCTCTCTCTCTTGTGACTCATGTTCTCTCTCCTCTCATCTCTCACCTCTCTCTCTATGTCTTTCTCTGTCTCTTTCTCTATTCTCTCTTTCTGACTCTCCCTCCCTCTCTCTGTCTGTCTGTCTGTATGTGAGTATATGGGTTTTATGCTTTGTTTTCCTATTATAATGATTGTTGTCCCTGGTAAGGGCGGGTGACTGGATGTAAAATAAAAGCACACAAGTGCTTATTTCATTATCCTCGAAATAAGATAATTTGAATTGATTTGATCCCCCCCCCATCTCCTCTCTCTCTCTCTCTCTCTCTCTCTCTCTCTCTCTCCTCTCTCTCTCTCTCTCTCTCTCTCTCTCTCTCTTTCTCTCTTTCAGTAGATAATGATGATTGTCTAGGAAAGTTTTTGTTTCTGTCTGCTGCTGCTACCTCTACTGCTACTACTACTGCTGCTGCTGCTCAGCTGTTGTTCTCACTCTTCGGTAGTTGTGGATAAGCAAGTAACCCAAGGGCTCTGTTCTAGTGCTGATGTACTTGCTTCCCCCTCTTCATCCAGAGTTAGTTTTTTGTCTTTAACTTGTCTCCGCATAATCTCTGACCCCTGTTGGTTTCTAAAACTGTCTGCAGATAATCTTGCCAGGTTTCTGTTTTGGCGACTTTTCTTTTCTTCGCTCTCTGTTTCTCTGTCTCTCTCTGTGTCTCTCCCTCTTTTGTCTGTTTGTGTTTGAGTCTGCCTTTGTGTCTCTATCTCTGTCTGTCAAGTTTGTCTGTCTGTCTCTGCCCCCCCCCCCCCCCCCCCTCTCTCTCTCATTAAAATTTCGAGTTTCGAGTCTCTCTCTGTCTGTCTGTCTGTCTGTCTGTCTGTCTGTCTGTCTGTTCTCTCTCCCCCTGAAGTCACGATTGGTGATGACAGCCATTTTGTCTTTCCATCGCTGGAATTTGACAATCATAGGCTGTGGTTGTCCGTCTCTACTTACACCTACTCTATGTGCTCTGGATATATCATCAGGAGTCCAGTGTCTTGGTCCTGCTCTGTTGAGGGTGTCAGCTACCAGACTGGCACAGGTGTCATAGCTCTCGAACTTCTGTGTCTGAGGCACACCAAACATTTTTAGATTGTCTCTTCTGGAGAAACTTTCTAGTTTTTCGTAAGCGTCTTCTAGTGTTTCCACTTTACTTTTCATTTTTTCAAAAGAGGAGGATAGATTCTGAATATCGGTCTTGTTTTCTGAGTAGCCACTGAAGAGAGTTTCGACGTCTTCTTGGGTTTCAATCAATGATGAGGTAAGAAGCTGGGTTTCTTTTTCTAAATTTCCACACCTCTGTCCTATTTCCTCACATTTAGTTTTCACCTGTCCAACATCATTCTTTATGTTTGCCATGTCGCTTGCCATGGTGGACATGGTGTTTTCCATTGACTGCATCCTCCCTCCCAGAGACCTCAGCATCTCCAGGATCTGGGCACTGACATCCTCTGCCACACCAGGGACAGCAGAGTCAGCTGAAGCCTGAGAGGGGGGACACATGGCGGACCTATTCCCTTCATCCACAAGTGTGCTGTTTGTTGATTCCATGTTGTTTGTCTTTCCTCTCTGAGCAGGCTGACTGCTGTCTGTAGGGCCGGGGTTCAGTTCGACATCCCCACAACAGAGCAGGTAGGCAGCCAGAAACACGAAGAGGGCAACGTCCACGCTGTTCCTTACAGACACAAGTCTTGTGCGCATTTTGAAAACAAATATGACTCGCTTGGTCATAAAGTTCATGTAGACTCCTAGGAAAAGGCCACACCTGACACGAAAACACACACTGCTCAGCGGCATGGTTACTGACAGTCACACAACACTTATGGCACCGTAATCAGCACGCTATCAGTCAGCACACTGTAGGTAGCTACTATCAAGAAGTTTGATTGCACTCTTGATTAAGGAAAAAAAGCGTAGATATCAGACAACTTTAAGGATGGAGTTGTTGTTACCATGAGATATCTCACCGACCCCCCATTTAGGCAGAACGGTGAGGGGGGGGGGGGGGGGGGGGGGGGGGGGGGGAGCTAGTTCTGGTAGTTCAAGGCAGTCCAGGAGTTTTACGTTCTTTTAATGACGTAGAACATTATGTGACGTCATATTTAAGAAACTAAAACTGTCGTCATAACTTTTATAGATTACTGAATTCTGACTTTTATAGATTAGTCAACTCTGACTTAAAGGAATAACTAGCACACCTGAACCTTTGATACGGAGCAGAAAAAAAATAAGCAACTGGAAAAACACCACAAATAGTTTATCAGCAAAGTATTGAGTGATAAAAATAAAACTTTTTTCAGAAGAAAAGCTCTGGTAGCCAAGGCCACTGGAAAAGAGCAGCTCCTCGGTAGACACAATGTAAACAATAAATGTAGAAAACTTCAGTACTTTACCCACCACACAGGAACACGAAAACGAAGCTGGAGTCAAAAACACTTGATGTGACTTCAGGGGAGGCTTAAAGAGAGTGGTGTCAGGGTTGCCATTGACTTGACCAAGAAGCAAGCAAGCTTAGTGTCAGAGGCTAGGAAGGAGGGCAAGGTGGCCTACTTTAAGAAAGGTAGGCTTGTGGTGGAGCCCAGACAACCTGACCCACAAACCTACGCTGAAGCTGCAGCCACTGCAAGGACATCTATGGATACCAGTGCCTCTGCAAAAGCTGGGAAAGCTAGGACCCCTGAACAGCCAGAGGTACGTGGACACCGCAGCAGGGATTCCCCACATCGCTTCAGTGGCAGCAGTCACAACAGCAGCGCACGTGGTCAACAGGATGGAGGGGGAAGAGGTGATTCCCCTCTTGGTTCCAAGTTGGGCAGCCACAGCCACAGAGCACGTAAAGCACGTGGTCGGAACGAGGAAAGCGGGGAGGGGGATTCCTCCCTTCACTTGAACCAGGACAGTCAGAGTGACACGACACCAACTGCACGTGGTCAACGTGGTGTAAGAGGGAATTCTGCACGTGGCAGTCAGTCCGGTACGGGTTTGCGCCACTCCTGGTCCCCTCGTTCTTCCCCTCCTGTCAACAAGTGCCCAGCCAACAATGCGCGACCCAGACGGTCAACACGTAACGCACCATAGGACAGGCTGGACCATCTTGGGACTTTGAAATTCCTTATTTACAATGTTGAAAATTTGTACAGTAAATTAAATAATACCGCTTTCATTGATTACGTTTCTACTTTTAACGTTGTTTGTTTGACAGAAACATTCATTGATGATTCATTTGATTATAGTGGAATTTTTCATGATTTTGTTAAAGTTGCTGCTCCTGCTAAAAGGTTGTCTCGTTTAGGCAGGAATTCAGGTGGTGTTCTTTTGCTAATTCAGAAATCCTTGTCAGCTTATATCTCAGTAGTTAATATTGTTTGTGAAAATACTGTAGCTGTTAAGGTTAAGAAGTCTGTGTTTAACTGTGACAAGGATGTACTGATGGTGGCATGTTACGTTGTACCAGAAAATGGTCCGTTGTATGACACAATGGCGATTAAAGATGGTATAGTAAACTTAGAAGAAAGCCTCCTGCAAGTTCTACAAAACAATAGCATGCATTTACTGATCCTTGGTGATCTGAATGCAAGAACCGGGAGCGCACAGCCATGTCAGGAGGATGTAGTTAACTTTGCATCTTGCTTCTATGATGATGATAATATTGATGACTTTTTAGGTAACGATGTTTTACAGCGAAGTTCAAAAGATAGCACTGTTAATAACTTTGGCCAGTCCCTGTTAAACTTATGTTTCATGTTTGATTGTGTCATACTGAATGGTTGTTGTGATAGTGTCTCTAGTGGAGATTTCACATATGTTTCACCACATGGATGCAGTGTAATTGATTATGTTATTTTGTCAAAAGATATGCTTTCTCTTAAATGTTGTGAACTTAATGTCAGTGACCATATTGATTCTTGGCATCTGCCAGTTGAATTCATATGGAAAAAAACAGAGGAAGACATCAGTCCACAGAAAGTAGACAATGCAGGCACTGAGGATCGTTTTATCTGGTTTGAAGACTGTCTACATACTTATGTAGAGGAACAAAAATCTGCAGTCTTCAAACAGAAGATAGAGCAGGCTGTCATATCTATCAATACTGATATTGACAGCTCTTTGAACATATTCATGGAATCACTGTACAGTGCTGCTGCTTGCATGGTAAGAACGACAGGTAATAGGAAAAGAACAAATGACTGGTTTGATGATGAATGTAAACGAAAGAAAAGAACAGTGAGAGGGTTATTAAGAAAATTTAAACGATCAAAAAGGTTGTGTGATGAAAAGAGGATAGCATATGTAACAGAAAGAAATCAATATAAACTTTTGTTAAAAAGGAAGAAAAATGAATTTGATGAATCAAGATTAAAAAAGCTTAAAGAATCAATTCATGATGCAAAATTGTTTTGGCAAATTATTAGGTCAGTTAACAGAAAAAGAGTAATTTACAATAACATTAGCATTAATCAGTGGTACGACCATTTCTTTACACTGTTTAATGGAGAAGATGATGTACCACAGCAAGAAGAAAGTGTTGAAATTGAAGAGGGTGACTTATCAGATATTTCCATGGCAACCTGTAATGAGTCAATTTCTAGACAAGAGGTTGTAGCCAGCATTGGTAAACTCAAGTCTGGAAAGAGTGCAGGTCCTGACAAGATTGTCAGCGAAATGTTGAAACATGCTGGTAATGAGGTCATTGATTTTCTTGTTGCCTATTTCAATAAACTCTTTGATTTTGGCCTTTTTCCTGTGGAATGGTCAAAATCTATGATTGTGCCCATCTATAAGAAAGGGGATATAGACCAACCAGGTAATTATCGTGGAATAGCTTTAACTAGTGTGGTTAGCAAGATATACACAGATATTTTAACCAAAAGGCTTTCTAGATGGGCTATGGAAGAAGATAAAATAATTGAACAGCAAGCAGGCTTTAGAGCAGGCTATTCTACAGTTGACCATATTTTTACGCTTTTTGCCATTGTTCAAAAATTCTTGCAACGACACACTAAACTTTATGTTGCCTTTGTAGATTTTAGAAAGGCATTTGACTCGGTCAATAGAAACAATTTGTGGGAAGTATTGAGGAAATGTGGTGTATGTGGAAAAATATATAAGGCGGTACGAAGTGTTTATAACTCTGTTTTGGCATGTGTGCGTGATAAGAGTTATTATTCAGATTATTTTGCTTGTCCAAAAGGAGTAAAACAAGGTTGTTTACTCAGTCCCCTACTGTTCTCCCTATTTATAAATGAATTGGCTCTTGAAGTATCCAGAGCAGGAAAGCATGGCATTCAACTAATGACTGATACTGTTGAAATATTTCTATTATTGTTTGCTGATGATGTTATCTTATTATCTGAATCTGCTATTGGTCTCCAAAATCAGTTGAACAGACTTAAGAGAGAAGCAGATAGATTATGCTTGGTTGTCAATCTTGAAAAGACTAATGTAATGGTGTTTAGAAAGGGAGGGTACTTAGGTTCTAGGGAAAAGTGGATGTATGGGAATGAAGAAATTAAGGTTACCAATTCATATAAATATTTGGGGATGGGTTTCACAACAAAGCTGAGCATTAATAGTGCCTTGGTAGATGTTTGTAACAGAGGAAAAAGAGGAGTTATGGAAATACAGAAATCTATGAAAAAACTGAATACCACAGATCTAAAACTGTTTTGGAAGATGTTTGATACTCAGATAGAACCAATATTAACGTATGCATCTGAGGTTTGGGGATTGTATGAAGAAGGCAAGCGAATTGAAAAAGTTCACACATTTGCTATAAAGAGATTTCTATCTGTTCCTTTACATGCATCAAACCATCTAGTTTACGGGGAAAGTGGTAGATATCCGTTATACATAAGGGCATATATAAAAAGCATTAAATACTGGTTAAAACTTCTTAAACAACCAGCTTCTAGAATATGTAGACAGGCTTATGAAATGCTAATCTTACAACATGAATCTGGTCGACTCAATTGGGTGTCAAATGTACAGAAAACTTTATGTGTGAATGGATTTGGCATTGTTTGGCTGAGTAGAGACGTAGGATGTGAATATAGTTTCATTAATGAATTTAAAGACAGACTTATTTCATGCTACAAACAGAACTGGCATTCGGATTTAGAAAATAATGACAAATATATGTGGTATAGTTCCTTCAAAAGTGTCTTTCAAACAGAAAGATATCTGTCTTTTATAACCAACAAATGGTACAAGATCAGTCTCAGTAGATTTCGGCTAAGAGTCAGTGGCCTTAAAAATTGTAAGTATTGGTTTTTAAGTGAAGATAACTCTAACGATAATATATGCCCTTCATGCCGAAATGCCACAGAAGACGAATTTCACTTTCTTTTCGATTGTATGGCCTATTCTGATAAACGCAGAAACTGTGAGGCGCTAAGTGTGTTTAAAGGCATTGCTGATATGAATTCTGTTGCAAATATTCTATCTGTCAGCAGTGAAGAGAAAATAGAAAGTCTAGCTAAATTCATTGGAGAAGCAATGAATATTAGGAAAAAGATAACGGAACAGAGTAACTAGTCCTTAGATGGTCCTTTATTGATACTTTAGTTTGTGGTGTGGTGTGGGGGGGGGGGGGGGGGGGGGGGGGGGGGAGGAGAGAGAGAGAGAGAGTGTGGTGTGTGTGTGTGTGTGTGTGTGTGTGGTGTGTGTGTGTGTGTGTGTGTGTGTGTGTGTGTGTGTGTGTGGGGTGACCTGCGTGGCAATTAGAATGTGCAGTAGTATATGTAAGTGCGAAGTGAGAGGAAAATTTGAAAAATGTTATTATGTTTCACGAATTCATCTGAACTTGTTATTCCCCCTTGTCTACAGGGCTGTAATGCTGTATGGACAATAAAACTGTGTCCAGTGTCAGTGTCAGTGTCAGTGTCCTCTCTCTCTCTCTCTCTCTCTCTCTCTCTCTCTCTCTCTCTCTCTCTCTCTCTCTCTCTCTCTCTCCTCTCTCCTCTCTCTCTCCTCCCCTCTCTCTCTCTCATGTCCCCCAAAATGACGCTTTTGAACAAAGTCACTGACAACTTCTTCAAAGGTTGGATATATGGTCCAGGTATCCCTTTCTCCAAAACACAGATTCCTGCTGCTCTTGATACCTTGCTTCTACATCTATCTACCCTACATCAGTCCTGCGTGGTGTATCGGTTCTGAACGTCTTCCACGGTGGTTCTATGTGCTTTCAGTCTCTTTTGTCTCCTCTTATGTTAGTTCTTCAAAAGGTACTTTGTGCAAAAAAAAAATTTTTCTCGACAGTTTCGGGAAAAAGTATAGTTAATACATACAGCTTGATTGTTCCACTTGACACACCCAACAAAAGTAACACAAATCACTCCAATACTTTAATGAAACAAGGAAAAAAACTGGCCAAACATTTACAGGAGTAATAATAATAATAATAATAATAATAATAATAATAATAATAATAATAATACATGGAATTTGTATAGCGCTATATCTTGTAAAAACAAATCAAAGCGCTTGCATTCGACCAACACAACACACAATTAACAACAATTTACAGTTTTAACAAATTCGAATGTACACACACACACTCACGCACGCACGCACGCAAGCACGCAACACGCGCGCGGGCACACACACCTACAAACGTTATGCACTTTGGCAGGTGGATGTTGAAGGCAGGGACAGGTAAGAGATGGAAGCGGAAAGGAGAAAACTTAGGTTTGGAATAAGTGTGTCTTGAGGTTGGATTTAAAAGTGTCATAAGTAGGCTTTTGCCGGAGGGAGAGAGGAAGGTCGTTCCAGATCGATGGACCAGAAACAGAGAAAGAGCGGCGGCCAACGGTAGATAGGTTGAATCTGGGTATTCTTAAGGACAAAGTATCTGCCGACGAGCGGATGGAGCGAGAAGGTGTGTACAAGTGAAGACATTCACAGAGGTAGGAGGGTGCAGTATTGTGGAGACATTTGTAACAGAGGGTATTGATCTTGTAGTTTACTCTCTGTGGTACAGGCAGCCAATGGAGAGATTTCAAGAGAGGGGTAATGTGCTCAGATTTTTTCTTTCTGAGGACAAGACGAGCAGCAGAGTTTTGTATACGTTGAAGGGAGTGGATGGATGATGCTGGCAGACCAGCCAAAAGAGAATTGCAATAGTCCAGACGTGAGAGAATAAGAGAAGTGACGAGTTTGGATGTTGCATCAGTGGACAGGTACTTTCGAATTGCGCTAATACGCCGTAGTTGATAGTAGCATGACTGACAGGTTTGGGTAATGAATTTTTGCATGGAGAGAGTGTTGTCCACAACGACTCCTAGATACTTCACAGAAGTGGATAGCGGAATAAACTAATAAACAACAACAACAACAAAACCCAAACCAAACTGAAAACCAAACATGGGGACCCTGCCGACGCAGCGGTGTCTTATTCAGTAGTGTACATGAATAGCAGAGCAGCAGAGAGGCGATGGAGAGGGAAAGTGGACCCTTCTTTTCATTTCAGTCTGTGACACCATCAGTGACTGAGGAGAAGATTCGATTTGTTGATGCGCTCACCTAGTGCCATTCTTCTTCTTCTTCTTCTTCTTCTTCTTCTTCTTCTTCTTCTTCTCTCTCTCTCTCTCTCTCTCTCTCTCTCTTCTCCTCTCTCTCTCTCTCTCTCTCTCTCTCTCTCTCTCTCTCTCTCTCTCTCTCTCTCTCTCTCTCTATATATATATATATATATTATATCTCTCTCTATCTCTCTCTCTCTCTCTCCCTCCCTCTCTCTCTCTCCTCCCCCCCCCCCTCCTCTCTCTCCCCCCCCCCCCGCTCTCTCTCCCTCCCTCTCTTTCTCTGTCTGTCCAGTCGAGGAGATTTTTCTCCTGGAGTTAACATCAGTGCTGACTCCACTCGCCCCAAAAGTCCTTCGGATGAGACTTTAAACCGAGGCCCCGTGTGCGAACGCACGCAGAACATCTTGCGCACACGTTAAATCCTGTTCCGCTTTTCGTAAGAGTAGGCTATTGTGTGCCGGTGGGAACAGATGACATTCAAAAAACTGCATACACACGGGGACTGGATGTAAAAAAGCACAAGAGTGCTTATTCCATTACCCTCGATATAAAAGAATTTTTTTCTAATCAATCTAATCTCTCCCCTCTCCTCCCCCCCCCCTCTCTCTCTCTCTTTCTCTCTTTCTTTCTTTCTCTCTCTATCTCTCTCTCTGTGGAGAAAAGTCGTTGTCTGGCTGGGAAAGTTTAAGTTACTGCTGCTACTGCTGCTGGTGTTTCTGCTTCTGCTTCTGCTGCTGCTGCTGCTGCTGCTGTTACTGTGGTTGCTGCTTGCTTGTTTCTCGTTCCAGGGAAGGAAGGAAGGAAGGACATAAAGTTCGGCTTAAGTGCTGATGCACTTGTTGGTCTTAAGGCGCCGTGTCAGTTTCTAAAGGTATCCCTTGGATTGCATGCAGTCTGGAACTTTATTCTTAGTGCTGGTATTTTTTGGTGTTTTTTTTTTTGTTGGTGGGTCTTTTTGTTGGGGTTTTTTTTTTGGAGGGAGGAGGGTTTTTTTGTTGCTCTTGTGTGTGTGTGTGTGTGTGTGTGTGTGTGTGTGTGTGTGTGTGTGTGTGTGTGTGTGTGTGTGTGTGTGTGTGTGATCGTGCGTGTGTGTATGTGTGCGTGCGTGTGTGTGTTTTGTGTGTGTGTGTGTGTGTGTGTGTGTGTGTGTGTTTTCCTTTGAGAGGGGCAATCAGACTGTCTGGTTTGTAATATGTTTTGTGCTCAAGTTGATGGGTTCTACATAAAAAAGTCACTCGGTTTGCCTGTCTTGTCTATTGTTCCACTTTACCCTCACTGTCTGTGTCTCTCTGTCTCTGTCTCTTTCATTCTTTGTAGTCATTTTTTTCCACAAGAATATCGCTATCATTGCTATTGCCCATACTGTAATATACTACTATAGTGTAGTGTAGTGTAGTGTAGTGTAGTGTAGTGCAGTGCAGTGCAGTGCAGTGCAGTGCAGTGCAGTGCAGTGCAGTGCAGTGCAGTGCAGTGCAGTGCAGTGCAGTGCAGTGTAGTGTAGTGTAGTGTAGTGTAGTGCCGTATCGTGTCGCGTTGTGTGTCATGTGGTATTGTGCCGTGTCGTAATATGTCGTGTAGTGTAGTGTAGTATAGAACAGCGTGTCGTATCGTGTCGTGTATTGTCGTGTAAAGTATAATAATATTAATAATAATAATAATAATAATAATAATAATAATAATAATAATAATAATAATAATGATAATGATAATAATAATAATAATAATAATAATAATAATAATAATAATAATAATAATAATAATACATGGAATTTATATAGCGCTATATCTTGTAAAAACAAATCAAAGCGCTTGCACTCGACCCTCACAACAAACAAGCAACCAATGACAATGAATAATTCTAGCAAATTCGAAAGCACACTCACACGCACACGCACACGCACCCCACACACACACACACACACACACACACACACGCACACACACACTTATAGAGGCTATAAATTTAGGCAGGGTGAAGGGAATTTCAAATGTTGAAGGCAGGGACAAATAGGAAATAGTGTGTAGTATAGTATAGTATAGTATAGTATAGTATAGTATAGTATAGTATAGTATAGTATAGTATAGTATAGTATAGTATAGTATAGTATAGTATAGTAAGTATAGTATAGTATAGTATAGTATAGTATAGTATAGTATAGTATAGTATAGTATAGTATAGTATAGTATAGTATAGTATAGTATAGTATAGTATAGTATAGTATAGTATAGTATAGTATAGTATAGTCACCCTGAGATCATCAGCAAGAGTGGTATGAGACCTGACATAGTAACTCCCACTCAACCAAGCAGCTGATCATGATAGAGCTGACTGTTCCATATGAGAACAGGATGGAGGCATCTCACGCCTACAAGACTGAAAAGTATGCAGATCTGGCTAACAGCCTGAGGAAAGAAGGCTATCAGGTCAAAGTCCTTGCTGCAGAAGTCGGAGCCAGGGGGGTTGTTGGAGAATCGGCTTACAACCTCATGAAACAGCTCTCGATTGCAGGGAAGGAGAATCGGCTTACAACCTCATGAAACAGCTCTCGATTGCAGGGAAGGAGAATCGGCTTACAACCTCATGAAACAGCTCTCGATTGCAGGGAAGGAGAATCGGCTTACAACCTCATGAAACAGCTCTCGATTGCAGGGAAGGAGAATCGGCTTACAACCTCATGAAACAGCTCTCGATTGCAGGGAAGGAGAATCGGCTTACAACCTCATGAAACAGCTCTCGATTGCAGGGAAGGAGAATCGGCTTACAACCTCATGAAACAGCTCTCGATTGCAGGGAAGGAGAATCGGCTTACAACCTCATGAAACAGCTCTCGATTGCAGGGAAGGAGAATCGGCTTACAACCTCATGAAACAGCTCTCGATTGCAGGGAAGGAGAATCGGCTTACAACCTCATGAAACAGCTCTCGATTGCAGGGAAGGAGAATCGGCTTACAACCTCATGAAACAGCTCTCGATTGCAGGGAAGGAGAATCGGCTTACAACCTCATGAAACAGCTCTCGATTGCAGGGAAGGAGAATCGGCTTACAACCTCATGAAACAGCTCTCGATTGCAGGGAAGGAGAATCGGCTTACAACCTCATGAAACAGCTCTCGATTGCAGGGAAGGAGAATCGGCTTACAACCTCATGAAACAGCTCTCGATTGCAGGGAAGGAGAATCGGCTTACAACCTCATGAAACAGCTCTCGATTGCAGGGAAGGAGAATCGGCTTACAACCTCATGAAACAGCTCTCGATTGCAGGGAAGGAAAAAACCAGAGCCCTGAAAGCCATGACAGAAGCAGCCGAGAGATGTTCAAGTTGGATCTGGTCAAAGAGGAACAAAAGTGAACTGCATAAGGCCTAGATGACCCCATAATACCATAGGCGGCTAATCCCCCCCCCCAAAAAAAAAAAAAAAAAAAGTGTGCATATCCAGAGATCATGGGTTCGAATCCGAGTCAGAACTCATCACATATATGAAGGGGCAGCAGAAAGACATCTAGAGTCATAAACTGGATATGGGCCGGCCTCCCTAGAGTGTAAGGAAGATAAAAGGCCCGAAACACTTGTTTGAAGGGGGCTTCTCCTCTGAGGACTCTCTGCTGCCATGCTCTACGCGAGTTTCTTACCACTAGCACAGCGTGTCGTATCGTATCGTGCGGTGCTGAATTGTCGCACACTCCCGCACTGCAGTCTGTTCTCATCCTCCTATCACCCCATCACTTTTCCAGTCACGTCCTACTTTTCCTATCTAAAATATTGGGGCTGATGTTACCTGGTGCAACTCTTCGCTACAATGAATCACCACCACCCATTTTTTATAAAAAAATTCTGTCCCCCCCCCCCCGTTCTACTTGTCCAGGATATTGGATTGCTAGCAACACCCGCTCTTCAGGGCGCTCAACCCTGCACTTCAAGGAGGCACGCAAACGTGACCTGAAAGCCACACACGTAAAGCTGGGAAGCACTTGTAGAAAAAAGCTAGGAAGCACTTGCAGAAAAAGCAGGGAAGCACTTGCAAGAAACGGCAACGGGTAGAAGATGCGGCGTAGCACGTGATGGAATTTGCAGAGGAGACTCCAAGAACTAAAAACCCCAACACATGACGGACCGAAGATCACTTAAGAAACCGCTGGGAAGAGAGAGAGACAGCCGAATGAAGCCATCAGCCCGTCGCTGTCTCCTTTTGTCTGCAGCCACGGTGTCAGAGACTGCCATGCACGGCTTGGACTGTTCAGCCACTGCTGACGTTGCTCCCACGTGAGGGACTTTGCAGGGGGAAGAAGTGACGAGACTCAAAAAAAGGAACTCTGAAGGACCGGAGATCCTTTAAGAAGGCGCCAGAAGGAGAGAGACCAGGCTCATCAACTCGCCACCCTCTCATTTTGTGTGCATCCACTGGGGCAGAAATGGCCATGCACAATTGTTCAGGTATGTGTCTGTTTCTTTGAAGAGGTAGTTCAAAGCAGCCAAACTTTTAACCCAGCACGTGCTTACGATCTTACAGAGATTGCCAGGTGCATACTCTGCGCATACTATTTGTGCATACTCTGTGTTCATACTCTGTGTGATCCCCCCCCCCACCCACTCAAGTTGATAACACTGAAGAACGCTCAACAACAACAAAAACAACAACAGCAAATACAAGTATAACTTTTTTTTTTTTTTACAAGAAAACCTTTTTTGCCCATGCCAGGAAACAAAGGCAGCTGCAAGGTTGTGTACACCAAAGGCCAGTCACCTTCCACCCTCCCCAGTGCCTTTCCAAACCCCGCGAGGGAGCAGCAGCCCCACACGTCAGTCAGCCTAATGTCCACGGACAGGGAAGGAGGGAGTCCCCCCCTCTCCCCTCCCCCCCCCCCAGTGTCCCTCCCTGTGATGTCTGTGTGTCTGTCTGTGTGTCTGTCTCCATTTGCAGCACAATTCCCCTCTCAACAGACATCCCTGACTGACGGCCAGTGGCTGATTCTGTGCTCCTGAGCAGTTTAGCATTTTTCATGTCACTTTTCCTTCCCTGACCTTCACTTCCTAGAGGTAACGTTGTTTTTAGGGAATGGGGTGGGGGTGGGGGGGTGGGAGGGGGGGGGGGGGGAAGGGAGAGGGCATTGTACTAGATTTTTTTTTTTTACAGAGGCAGTGTTTTGTGAGCAAGTTGAACCTGGCGGAGCCCACCTGTCTCTCCATCCTAGTCGTAGTTTGCATGCTGGGTACGTTTGTGTCATCAATGCAATATGTTCCTAGCTCATCTTTTCTTTTCAACAAAAATGGGTACGAGTTTTAACATTGTACAAGATGTTATACACGCCTAACACAATACCATTGCGACATGATCTCATTAAACACAGACATTCATAAGGGTTATGGGTCATCTATAAGAAACAGTAAAAAGAAAATATCGATCACAGACAGAAACAAAATTCAATTTAAAATACAACCCTCCAAGAAACTGAGTTTAAAATTATCATCCCAAAAGAAATTCTATAATTGAATACATGAGCTATGTCTGTCCCAGGCAGCCACAGAAATTACTTTTTTGCGCGAAATTTGGGCTGCTCTCCCCTAGGAGGGAAGGGCAGCAGGATAACACGTCGCCAGAAGATCAACGCCACCCAATTTTCAACTTCTGCATGTGTATTTGTTTTCTAATCACAGATTTGTTTTTGTTCAGGACAAATCTTTGGGGATTGTTCTATGAGACAAAATGCAATGTCACAGCATTAAGGACAAAATCTTTGGGGGGGGGGGGGGTATTTTTCTATGAGCACAAAATGTAATGTCACAGATTAAGGACAAAATTTGGGGGGGGATT
>CM060334.1:24602543-24607543 GCA_030674155.1 Stramonita haemastoma | reverse complement strand
ATTCAGTTTTTTGTGGATTCTGGGGTTTAGGGGTGGGATGGGGGGTGGGACATTAAACTAGAGGTTGTTTACATAAGTGTGTGTGTGTGTGTGTGCGTATGTATGTATGTATGTGTGTGTGTGTGTGTGTGTGTTGTGTGTGTGTGTGTGTGTGTGTGTGTGTGTGTGTGTGTGTGTGTGTGTGTGCAGAAGAAGTAGAACTCGCAGCTTTCTCATAGAAATGTGAATGCAGCAGAATGGAGAAAAGCTAATCTGCCGTACAAGGAACTGTATTGAAAAACACAATGTTTCATATGAACACAGACCTACTAGCTGCCAAAGTAATGGTAAGTATAATGTTGTCTGAGTGATGACACAATTATACACTGTCTACTTATTGTTACTCTTAATATCTTTGCTTTTGTTTAATTTATCATTATTGGTTTCTTAGAGTCTAAGAAGTTTTATAAAAATGTGCGTGGGCACATACAGACACCTAATTATATTATACGAGGATTGACGTACAAATATCGCACTAAAGATCTGTATCTTTGGGATATTTTTTATTCAATTTTTGGTGGATTTCGGGGGTTGTGGGGTAGGGGTGGGGGTGAGGGACATTACATTAAATTAGAAGTTGTTTTCATAATTATTTGTTATTTATTTATTTTATTTATTTATCATTTTATATCGAAGATAATGGAATAAGCACTCATGTGCATTTTACATCCAGTCCCCGTGTATATACAGTTTGTAAATCTTGTCATCCAAAGGACTTTTAGGAAGAGTGGATGAAGTCTGCACTGATGTTGACTCCAGGGGAAAATCCCCTTGAACGGAATTCGAACGTAGGCTGTCAGATTGCGAGCGCAATGTTAATATTGTTCTAACCACTAGGCTACACTGCACAGCCACGGGGAAGGGGTGACACTGCTATCACGTGCTGTTCCTATTCTTCTTGCCCTATAGAGGCTGTCTCATGTGTAGTAACTTTGTCTGTAGTTTTCTCTCTGTACTGTAAAAAACAATTTTGGTGGGTTTTTTATAGTTCAAAAAGTTTTGTGAAATGTTCGCGTATACACACGAGCACGTATACATAATATAGATAAGTATGCATGTACATAGACACACAACACACACACACACACACGCGCGCGCACACACACCTACACATACTCACGCACACACACACACATACAAACACACACATTTAAACGTGCTTGTGTTAGTCAATCTCCTTTACATCATTCACATAACCCCTGAGACACAGAATAACATAGATAGACATATAGCACACAGACAGACAGACAAACCAAAACACACACACACACATGCGCGCGCGCGCGCGCGCACACACACACAACACACACACACACACACACACACACACAAACACACACACACACCACTAGAAGGAAATTAAAAGAACAACAACAATAACGACAACAACAACACATAAGGAGAAAACAACAGGAAATAACTTTCATTAAAAAACAACAACCCAAAAGTAAAAACAGCAGATACCCCCACTCACCATCCACCCACCTTTCCACACACACACACACACACACACACACACACACACACACACACACACACACACACACACACACACACACACACTAACACACTAACACACACACTAACACTAGCATTAATACACACACACACTAACACACACACACACACACTCATACACTCACCAAAAGAACCCTATTTGAAAGCTGCAGCTTAACATCAAAACATCCATTTCACTTTGTTCAAAGTGTCACTTCAAATTAGGGCAAACAGAGAAAAACAACGAACAGGCCACTAGCGAATGGAGGATGAAACAAAGGCACGCACTTTTTTCAAAAGGAGAAGGGTAAAGTGTATTAAGCATTGCCATGATCTGCAGTTCCACAATGAGGAAAACAGGACTGATATACAAAAGGCAAACAAACTGAAAAACCAAACAAAACAAAACACAAATAAAGAGAAAAAAGTAAACATCCTAAATCAATAACACACTGAGAGAGAGAGGACATATATATATATATATATATATATATATATATATATATATATATATATATATATATATATATATATATATTATATATATACATAACATTGTATATAAAGACAGACAGACAGATAGACAGATTGATTGATTGATTGATTTTGATTGATTGATTTATTCTTTTATATCGAGGATAATGGGATAAGCACACTTGTGCTTTTTTACATCCAGTCCCCGTGTGTATGCAGTTTTGTAAATGGCATCTGTTCCCACCGGCACACGATGGCCCACTCTTACGAAAAACGGAACAGGATTTAACGTGAGTGCAAGATGTTCTGCGTGCGTTCACACACGGGACCTCGGTTTAAAGTCTCATCCGAAGGACTTTTGGGGCGAGTGGAGTCAGCACTGATTTTTAACTCCAGGAAAAAAATCTTCTCGACCGGACTCGAACCCGGGTCAGACAGACAGACAGACAGACAGACAGACAGACAGACAGACAGACACAGATAGAGACACAAAGAGAGAACAGACAGAGACAGAGACAAAGACAGAGACAGAGAGGATAATAAAAATGGCCAAGTTTAACATTCTCTTCAGACAGAAGCAAACTGTAAAGATGACAATATGAAAAAAAAACCCAGTAAATAAAAGGAAGCTATTGTGACCTTAAGCCATAAAACCCCTTCTGAAATTACACAACAACAAACCAACCACTGCTTTTACAAGTTCAAAATGGAGAAACAAACGAACTACAGCAAAACACATCAAACATTTGTTTTCCATGTTTCGAGAACGATAATATCACTTTTTTCTTTATGAATTGATCCCCAAACTTATTTTGCAAATTGAAAACTTTGTAAACTAACTGGACAAAGCAGAAGTTAATGCAAATCTCCCTCTAACTTAAAAAATCATTCTTTGTAAAAAGCAAAAAAATACAATCAGGGAGAAAACTGCCTCCCTGCCCGCTGACACCACTCTCCTCTCCTCTCCTCTCCTCTCTTCTCCTCTCCTGTCTTCTTCTCCTCTCCTCTCCTGTCTTCTCTTCTCCTCTCCTCTCTCTCTCTCTTCTCTCTTCCTTTCTCCTCTCCTGTCTTCTCTCTCCTCTCTTCTCGTCCCCTCCTCCTTCTCTCTCCTCTCCTCTTCTCCTCTCCTGTCTTCTCTCCTCCCTTCTTCTCCTCTCCTTCTTCTCCTCTCCTCTCTTCTCTTCTCCTCTCTTCTCTTCTCCTTCTTCTCCCTTCTCCTGTCTTCTCCTCTCTCTCTTCTCTTCTCTTCTCCTCTCTCCTCTCCTGTCTCTCTCTCCTCTCCTGTCTTCTCTTCCCCTCTCCTCTCTTCCCTCCCTCTCCTGTCTTCTCTTCCCTCTCCTCTTCTCCTCTCTTCTCCTCTCCTCTCCTCTCTTCTCCTCTCCTCTCTTCTCTTCCCTCTCCTCTCCTCTTCTCTTCTCTTCTCTTCTCCTCTCTTCTCCTCTCCTCTCTTCTCCTCTCCTCTCCTCTCTTCTCCTCTCCTCCCCTCTCCTCTCCTCTCATCCTCTCCTCCCCTCTCCTCTCCTCTCCTCCCCTTTCCTCTCCTCTCCTCCCCTTTCCTCCCCTCTCCTCTCCTCCCCTCTCTGGTGTTCTGCACTGTCAGGTCCCGTCACCCAGCAGTCTGGTCTTCAGCACTGGTGACAGTCAGTCACACTTCTGCTACACCAGTCAGCATCATCAATCATGCACCAGTCAGCATCATCAATCATGCACCAGTCAGCATCATCAATCATGCACCAGTCAGCAATGTGAATAATGCACCAGTCAACATCATCAACAATGCACCAGTCAACATCATCAATAACGCACCAGTCAACATCATCAATAATGCACCAGTCAACATCATCAATAATGCACCAGTCAGCATCATCAATCATGCACCAGTCAGCATTATGAACAATGCACCAGTCAGCAATGTGAATAATGCACCAGTCAACATCATCAATAATGCACCAGTCAGCTTCATTAATAGAGCACCAGTCAGCATCATGCACTAGTCAGCATCATCAATAATGCACCAGTCAGCATCATCAATGATACACCAGTCAGCATCATCAATAATACACCAGTCAGCATCATCAATGGTACACCAGTCAGCATCATCAATGGTACACCAGTCAGCATCATCAATGGTACACCAGTCAGCATCATCAATAATACACCAGTCAGCATCATCAATAATTCACCACTCAGCATCATCAATCATGCACCAGTCAGCATCATCAGTGATACGCAGTCAGTATCAATAATCCACAGCCACCACCATAGATAATGCACAGTCAGCATCATCAATATTGCACCAGTCGGAATAATGCACCAGTCAGCATCATCAGAAATGCACCAGTCGGAACCATCAATACTGCACAGCAGTGCAGTGCTGCTACACCATCTGTGTGTGTGTGTGTGTGTGTGTGTGGTGTGTGTGTTTTGTGTGTGTGTGTGTGTGTGTGTGTGTGTGTGTGTGTGTGTGGTGTGTCTCTGTCTGTCTGTCTGTCTGTCTGTCTGTCTGTCTCTCTCTCTTATTAGTTAACGATATCAAATATTGTTCTGGACCAAACGCATCTTTAAATGAGCTATACCAATGGTATTTTTCACTCGACATTAACTTTTCGTGCCAGTTTTGATGGAAACATGAAATAAGTCTATCTTTCAATTCTCTAACAAACATTTCTTCATAACCTACCCCCTGGCATAGCCAAACAATGCCAAATCCATTTTATCGTCAAAAGATCTTTTACTTTAGTTGCCCAGTTTACTTTACCATTATTGTGTTGTATAAGTAACATCTCGTATGCTTGTCTGTTTATTCTGGACATAGGCAGCTTGATAAGTTTTAACCAGTATTTAACGCATTTCGTTAACTAATAAGAGGCTTCGAAGCAATCTACTGAAATTTCGACTGAGATTATGTGGTCTATTGAACTGTAGACAATGGTATATTACAGAGGAGACAGACATTAATCCATGTCCAGCATGTGGAGAAGAAGAAGAAG
>CM060334.1:24587543-24597543 GCA_030674155.1 Stramonita haemastoma | reverse complement strand
GAGATAAAAAACCAGACACACAAAAACAGACACAGAAAACAAAGAGAAACATAAAGACACACAATAAACAGAAAAAAACACAAAACCCTAACGCATAGACAAACGGATGGCCTGACACAGTTAGACCCCCAACAGCCCGCTGAGAGCAGAATTCTGACAGAGGGGCAAGGGGATAGCAACAATGCACGCATTGCATATACCCACAGGACAGCTCTAGGGGGCCGATAAATGCTTCACACAGAATGGATATGCATGCATACCGCCAGGCATAGAACAAGGGGAAAAAACAGGCCAATTACTGCGGCACACATACACACACTTGCGCGTACATACAGACACAGACACACGCAAACACAGACAGATACAGACACAGACACGCACATGCACACGTACACACACACACGTACACACACACGTATAACACACACACTCATACACACGCACACATACACACAGACATATTTTTTGCGAAACACTACAGACATTATAAATCCCCCCCCCTCATAAAATTATACTTAAGATCACACAACAGATCACGTATAGAATTAGGATTAATTTTATCGTTAACCCTGCCACTAAATCTTCATCTTCAATTCCTCAAACAACAACAGCAACAACAAAAATCCACCTAAGTGAAGGCTAAGGTTAGGGCTGTGTATTATTATAACAAAGCGTACAGTAAAAGCCACAAGCATCAGGGTTCATAAACCCAGTTAAAGCTTCGTCCCCCGCCTCTCCTAACCTCCCTCGTATACTAACCCCTAACTCTAACACACGTGGCACTTGGAGATTCACGTCTCTGGCCAAAGCTGACGTTGAAAGACTCGCAGAGTTGCAGGAACAAGGGTGACGGGAATGCTCCCCCCCCCCCCCCCTCTAGCCTCTATCTGCCAGAGCGAATGCACACCGGGTGGCACTAATGTCCGTCAGCGCAGCGTCAGGGGTGATTTCTCACGCCGAAGAACCTTGGGCACATAAAGTTTAGCACGTGTCAGACAAACCCCCTTTCCCTTTACGCTGAAAATGGGGGTACTTGGGAAACGTGGTGGGGTTTTTTTCAAGAAAAGTGTTATGATGGTTTTGCTGTAAGTGGTGGTAGGGGGAGAGACTTCTGACTGGTGACAAGTTTAGTAGGGACTTTTATTGTTCAGCCTGTGTGTTCGGTTACCTGCAGGTCGTTTTTTTTTTTCTCCACAACTAATTTTTTGTTCTTCATACCTTTTGGGGGTATTTATTTTTGTCTGCCTGGTGTCTGATTTAGTGTCGACTTTTATTTTCATAGGGAGTGGGATAGCTAGGTGGTCAGAGCACTCGCTTTCCCCCCCAGTCAAGTTAAGCAGCGTCGAGTGTGATTAGTTGGATGGGTGACCGTATCCCGCCTACTTCAGTACAGTCCCAGTTCACCCAGCTGGAATGGGTACCTGCCCTCTTTAGGGTCAGGGAAGAAAAAGGCAGCGAGGGAGAGGAGATGGGCGCCGCCCTCAATATGCTGGCCCCTAGAGAAGCTGAGGTCTCTGATGCCTCGCTCCCCTACGACCACCTAGGTTATGGGACACCTTGACCTTTACCATTTATTTTCGACTGTGTGCTCTGTTACGTTCCAGATATTTCTACGTCTCTTTCTGTTTTTTTTGTGTTTTGTTTTATTACTTGTGCAATGTCTACGATTGTACGTGGCTTCTGGTTTTATTTTGAAAGTTTTATTTTGACTGCGTATGCTGTTACTTTCCAATTATTTTTCTCTGCCCTTCTTCTGTCTGTCCTGACTTCGGCAAATTTCTATGTCTGCGCTTGCTTCGTCATCCCTCTTCTTTTCTTTTTTCTTCTTCTGTCTGTTTCTTTCTTGATCCACAGTCTCTCTCAGGGTTGTTCCTATGTGTTCTGTCAAGCTAGTTAAGACATCGTCAGAACGCTCCCCCCCCCCCCCCCACACACACACAATTCACAATCACAAGATTTAGTATATCAAAAATAGAGACATTCATGTGGATTACAAGCCGTACATGTGTGAATTTAAGGAAGAGAGAAAAAGATAGATAGAGAGATAGAAATAGAGATAGAGAGAGTAAAACACACACAAACACACACCCACACGCACACACCCGCACACACCAGGGCATGCATACTAGTACGCCTACATATATAGACACAGAGACAGACAGACAGCACTCACAGACAGACAGACAGACAGACAGACAGACAGACAGGCAGACACACACGCACGCACACACACACACACACACACACACACACACACACACACACACACACACACACAGAAATAGGTCCTCACATTAGCCTTACCATTAGAACTGTGTCGTTTATCAGTGTCACTCTCTCTCTCTCTCTCTCTCTCTCTCTCTCTCTCTCTCTCTCTCTCTCTCTCTCTCTCTCTCTCTCTCTCTCTCTCTCTCTCTCATTGCCTTCTAATGTCACTGTGTTTACCTTACAGACCAACACTGCCATTCTCACCACACGTTTTTTTTTTGTTGCTTGTTTGGTTGGTGGTTGTCTTGTTTCTCTGTTTCGGTACACGAAAAGTTAAAGTTCTAGGAAGACATGTTTTCTCCTTTTTTAACAACCTAAAGGGGTTATTTTTGGTTTTACTTGTGATTTGTTGTGTTTTGTTTCCTTCATATACAAAGGTTTAAGATGTGGGGTAACAGGTTTTACTCGTTTAACATCCTACTTTTTTTGGTTTTATTTTGTGATTTGCTTTGTTTTGTTTTGTTTTGATGTACAAAGCTTAAAGGCATGTGACAGCAGGTTTTACTCGTTCAACTTCCACTGCGGTTTTTGTTTTGGGTTTTTTTAACGTTTGTGTTTGTTTTGGGTTTATGCACAAAGGTTAAGTTATCAGACAAAGCAACTTCGTTATACTTACATCGTTTTTCTTGTTTTTTTGTTTTTTGTTTCATTTTGTTCTCTCTCTCTCTTTTGTTCTCTTTCCGCCGCACGCGCACACGCACGCACGCTTGCACGTGTGTGTGTGTTGTGTGTGTTGTGTGTGTGTGTTTATTTATTCTTTTATGTCGTGGATAATGGAATAAAGCACTCATGTGCTTTTTTTTTACAAAGTCCTCGTGTGTATGAAGTTTTGTAAATGTCATCTGTTCCCATCGCACAGATATGCACGGTGTTGTGTGTGTGTTGTGTGTGTGTGTGTGTGTGTGTGTGTGTGTGTGTGTGTGTGCGGTGGTGTTGTTGTGTGTGTGTGCGTGTGTGCGTCTAATGTGTAGTGTGTGTTGTGCGCACGTGTGTTGTGTGTGTGTGGTGTGTGTGTGTGTGTGTGTGTGTGTGTGTGTGTGTGTGTGTGTGTGTGTGTGTGTGCACGCGTACGAGCGCGCAGGCACGTTTTTCTCATTTGACAACTCTATTTCTTTCTGTTTGTGTCTGTGTGTTTTTGTGTCTGTATCTTTCTCGTTTCAAATATAAACGTACGCGCCTTACATCTCTCATTTCTGTAGATCTGCAGTATAACAGTAAACTGGCTCCCATCAAGTCTACACGTGTGTGAGCCACAAATGATAAAATGGGTATCAAGTCATTTCTTATAGTTCTTCAAGAAATTATTCTGGCTCAACAAATACTTCAACATTCAGATAGGTTGAATCACAATAAATTTAATGAGGTAAGTATGGAATGGGTCTACATGCGTGTGTGGGTGTCGTGTGTGTGTGTGTTGTGTGTGTGTGTTGTGTGTTGTGTGTGTGTGTGTGTGTGTGTGTGTGCGTGTGTGTATATGTGTGTGTGTGCGTGAGTGTGTGTGTGTGAGTGTATGTGTAGGGGGGGGGGTCGGCGGGGGTATTTTAGTGAGTGTGTGCGCACGCGCACGTGTGTGTAAATGGAAGGAGGAAGAAAGAAGAAAGAAGAAGAAGAAGAAGAAGAAGGATAGAGAGAGAAGGGAGAGAGAGAGAGGAGAGGAAGGAGAGAGAGAGGAGAGAAGAGAGGAAGAGAGAGAGAAGAGAGGAGAGAAGAAGAGAAGAGAAGAGAAGAGAAGGGAAGAGAGAGAGAGAAGGAAAAGAGAGAAGAGAAGAGGGAGAGGGGGGAACAGAAGACAGAGACAGCGAGACAGAGACAGGACAGCGAGAAGAGACAGACACAGCAGAAAGATAGAGACAGAGAAGAGAGAAGAAAAGGGGAGACAGAAAAAGTGACAGAGACAGAAAGAGACGTAGAGACATCCCACAGACTGTAAACCAAGAGGTATATATTAATTATTCTTACAGCCAATACACACATAAGAATAACACCGAAAGAGACAAGCAATGCAACAACATAAACGATGATAACCAAAAAAAATCTAAGCTTAACTTTCAGTTATCACAGACTTTGAATTTCTAACGAACGAAACGTCATCAATCATCTTATGATTTTTGTTTTTTGTAAAAAAAAAATTTTAAAAAAATCCATAGCAGACGAAACCCAAGCAGTGTGACTGTCAGTCTGCAGTTTTCAAAATATCAGGTCTAGACAGACAGTGGGTTTTATTTTTCACTATATTGAACTTTTGTTGAAAAAAAAAACCCCACCTCCAAACTTGCATCTGCTAGACATCTTGATGAAGATGGGGGGGGAGGAGAAATGGGAGAGGAGGGGGGGGGGGAAAGGAGGAAGAGAGGGGAGAGGAGAGAGAGAGAGAAGGAGGGAGAGAGAGAGAGAGAGAGAGAGAGAGAGAGAGGAGAGAGAAGAGAGAGAGAGAGAGAGAGAGAGAGAGAGAGAGAGAGAGCAGGAGAGCAGAGAAGAGAGAGTAGGAGAGGAGAGAGAGAGGGAGGAGGGAGAAAAGGGAGGGAGAGAGAGGAGAGAGAGAGAGAGAGAGGGAGAGAGGAGAGAGAGAGAGGGGAGGGAGAGGAGAGGGAGGGAGGGGGGAGGGGAGAGAGAAGAAGGAGAATGATGGAGAGGTAGAAGACACAAGCAATGATGAAAGACAGACACACACACAACACACACACACACACACCACACCACACCACACACACACACACACACCACACACACACACACACACACACACACACACACACACACACACACACACACCCCACACACACACCACACACACACACACACACACACACACACACACACACACACACACACACACACACTTACACACACACACACAACAGAAACATAATTATAGAGAAAGACAGAGATAGAGAGACCAGACAGTCACAAGTCGATACATCAGTCCTAGTATATAATGAACGACAGAGCAAGACATGTTACCAACAAAAAAAAAGAGAGAGAAGACCCCCAACAAATAAACAAACAAAATTAAAAAAAAACCAGGTCAGATAAAGAGTTTTTTTTTTAAATGAGAAGTTGACTAATAAACCTTGCAGTCATCTAACTGTTCACATATCTAACAAAGGAAACTGCAGTAATAGTAAGTCACACTACTCAAAGGGGGACGGGATAGCCTAGATCATTGCGCTCGCAATTTAACGACACATGTTCGATTCCCGTTCGAGGGGATTTTTGCCCTGGAGTTAACATCAATGCTGACTCCACTCTCCCCAAAAGTCCTTCTGATGAGACTATAAGCCGAGGCCCCGTGTGCGCACACACGCAAAAACATCTTACGTACACGTTATATCCTGTTTCGCTTTTCGTAAGAGTAGGCCATTGTGTGCCGCTGGGAATAGATGACAAGATTTACAGAACTGCATACACACGAGGAATGGATTTTAAAAAGCACATGAGTGCTTATTCCATATTCCTCGAGATAAAATAAATAGATAAATGAAATAAATAAACTAACTAACTAAATAAATGACAGGAACTACTACAGTATGGCATGACACGGCACCAAAGTCTGGTATTTTCAAAGAGTACCAAGACAGGACACGAATAGCTTGGTGGTCAGAGCGCTCGCTTTCCCCAAGCTAAAGTTACGCAGCATCGAGCTTGGTTACCGAGTGAATGGGTGACCGTTTTCGCGCCTTGGTTTCAGTATAGTCTCCCCAGTTCACCCAGCTGTAAATGGGTGCCTGCCCTCTTTACGGTCAGGGAAGGTAAAGCAGCGAGCGAGGGAGAGGAGATGGGCGCCGCCATCGATATGCTGGCCCCTAGAAAAGCTGAGGTCTCTGATGCCTCGCTCCCCTACGACCGCATAGGTTATGGGACACCCACCATCAAGACAAGCAGATTTATCACTCTGTTGCGCCTCACTACAAAAGAATTAGGTCTCTTCAAGGCGACAACTTTATACCATTCAATGTTCTGGCACTGGCCATGAAGTCTGGAATGCTATAACGCCATGAAATGATTCGCCTTGATTTTCAGGGGAGAGGACATTAGCGTTTATTCTGTAAACAGCTAAAAGCTTACTCTGGTGTGTTCTTTTTCTTATTGTTGTTGTTGTTTTTGTTCTTGCTGGTCTTTTTTTCTTGTTCTTTTTTTTATGTAGTCCTTCTTCTCTTCTTCTTCTTCTTCTTCGTTCTCTTCGTCTTCTCTCTTCTTCTTTTCTTCTCTCTTCTTCCTTGACTTTTTCTTCATGTTCTTCTCCTTTTCCTCCTCCTTCTTCTTTTTTTCCTTCTGATTCTTCGTCTTGTTGTTCTTCTTTTTCCTCCTCCTCCCCTTCTTCTGCTTCTTCTTCTTCTCCTTCTTCTTCTTCTTCTCTATTCTTCTTCTTCTTCTCTATTCTTCTTCTTCTCTATTCTTCTTCTTCTTTCTTCTTTTTCTCTATTTTTCTTCTTCTCTTCTTCTTCTCTTTCTTCTTCTTCTTCTTCTTCTTCTTCTTCTTCTTCTCTCTTCTTCTTCTTCTTCTTCTTCTATTCTTCTTCTTCTTCTACTTCTTCTTCTTCTCTATTCTCTTTTTTTTCTTCTTCTTCTTCTTCTTTTTATCCTTCTTCTTCTTCTTCTTCTTCTTCTTCTTCTTCTCTTCTCTCTTTCTTCTTCTTCCTCTTCTTCTTCTTCTCCTTCTTCTTCTTCATCATCATTCTTTCTTCTTTTTCTTTCTTCTTCGCTATTCTTCTTTTATTCTTTTTCCTCTTCTGTCATCTTCTCTTTTCTTCTCACTCCCATCTCTCTTCTTCTTCTCCTCATCTCTATCTCTCTCACTCTCTTGTCTTCTCTCTCCTCTCTCTCTCTTCTCCTCCTTCTCTCCTCTCTCTCTCTCTCTCTCTCTCTCCTCTCTCTCTCTCTCTCTCTCTCTCTTCCCCCCCTCACTCTCTCCCTCTCTCTCCTTCTTTCTCTATCTCTCTCTCCATCCAATGTATTCGCTCTATCTCGTGTTAATGTCTTTTTTCTGTTAGTATGTATGGCTTTTCCCCATTTTCCCTAGTCAAATCTCTCTTCCAAAAATTATATAATATATACTTCATGGCGAGGTACTTACAAACACACACACACACACACACACACACACTCATACACACACACACACACGCACGCACACACACACATACACACACACACACACACTTTATCATCCAGCTGTTGCATTTACCATCCATCTCACACCAATTTTTTAAAGATGCGATGTCTGAAACAGTCCCTATTTTTGGAGACCCCCCAGGGTGTTAAGCTAGGAAACGCCCGACAATAACAACAGCGCGATCACTGCTAGCCTACAAGGCAATTTTGCAATCCCCTCTTACATCCCCCTCCCTCCCACCCCTCCAGGAAACTTCCCAGGTTTTGGGTGATTTTAGTTTTCGTTCCTGGGCTAGAGCTCAAACTTCACCAACAGTCAGATTCTGCGTACCGTTTTCTTTTGGGGTTTTAATGCCCACTTTTTATTTATCTATTTATTTATCTATCCTTTTATATCGAAAATAATGGAATAAGCATTCATGTGGGGTGTTTTTTTTTACATCAAGTCCCCGTGTGTATGTAGTTTTGTAAATATTGTTAACTGTTCCCACCGGCACACAATGGCCTACTCTTACGAAAAGCGGAACAGGATTTAACGTGTGGGCAAGATGTTCTGATTGCGTTCGTACACGGGGCCTCGGTTTATAGTCTCATCCAAAGGATGAAAGCAGCCACGTTCCGACTTCAGGAATGTACCTTGAGTATGTTTGTGTTTCTGTAACACCACCAAACACTGACAATGAATGACGGGATCTTTAACGTGCGTATCTGATATTCTGCATACACGAAGGGAATTGAGACACTGGCAGGTCTGCACTTCGAAGTTGACCTGGGAGATCATAAACAAACAAACAAACAAACAAACAAGAAAAATCCCCACCTTTAAATTCACCAGAGGGCTCCTCCGAAGAATCAAACCCACGCCTTCATGGACCGACCCATGTCTAGGAGAGAATGAGAAAGTCGAAAGAAAGGTCTTAACCACTCAGGCTATAATGGTCATCACTTGCCCCAGTTTACAACAACAGATGGATCGGTGGTCTAGGTGGTAACGCGCCTTGCCTAGAAAGCCAAAAGTCCGGGTCGGAGTGTGCGGTGGTTCGTACCCCGTTTGGACCCAAAACCTCTTCCCCATCCATTAGACCCTGAGTGGTGGTCTGGGCGCTAGTCTTTCGGATAAGACGATAAACCGAAGTCCCGTGTGTTACACATCACTATTTAGCGCATGTAAAATAACCCACGGCAACAAGAGGGTCGACCCTGGCAAAATTCTGTAGAAAAAAAGCCACTCTGATAAGGAAACAAATACAGTTGCATACAGGAAAAAGAAAAAAAAATGGGCAGGCGCTGCACATGTGGCGACGCGCTCTCCTCGGGGAGAGCATACCGAATTTCACGCAGAAAAATCTGCTGTGACATAAAGTGGTACAAAATACAAAGTACAAAAAACAAAATACAACAACAACAAAAGTGAAACCATACCCCCAAATCACCACTGTGTCGGCATTTGCAAACTACACTTTTTACCCCTGCAAGCTATGGGGTTAGTCAGTGTCCCTGTTCTCATCCCCATTCTTCAGCGATGCCAGACTCAGCGATGCATTAGCACCTAAACTAGCATTCCTACCTCCGGCCCCTAAGGGAAACGACTTTCTGATGAGGCTGTGTACTCCCTATAGGAAGAAAGAAGCTTGCATTGCCATGGTCCGACGCCACTTTTATTTTTCATTTTTGTTTTTGTTCTTGTCTCCTATAACTAAAAACAAAAAAATGGGGTGTTTGGGCGTTCTCCAGTTGAACATCGAAAGAGGGAGAAGGTGAGGGTGGGTAGGGGTGTGGGGGTTGGTTGTCTAGAATGTGTACTGCGTCTCACTCATCACACAGTGCGAATTAGAGTGAGGCTTAACTACGTACTGAATGAGGTTGGTTTTGTAAGTGTGTGTGTGTGTGTGTGTGTGTGTGTGTGTGTGTGTGTGTGTGTGTGTGTGTGCGTGCGTGCGTGTGTGTGCGTGCGTGCGTGCGTGCGTGCGTGCGTGCGTGCGTGCGTGCGTGCGTGCGTGTGTGTGTGTGGAGTGTGTTTGAAGATATGGGTGTGCACATGCGTGTATGTGTAGATGTTTGTCTTGTGTGTGTGTGTGTGTGTGTGTGTGTGTGTGTGTGTGTGTGTGTGTGTGTGTGTGTGTGTGTGTGTGTGTGTGTGTGTGTGTGTGCGTGCGTGCGTGCGGGCGTGCGTATATGTGTGGGACAATTTTTAAAATTCTTTTATTTCGATGAGAGAGAGATTTGGGGGGGGGGGGGGAAGAGTTAGAAAGAGAGATAAAGAGGAACTCTCTGTGCGTGCGTGCGTGCGTGCGTGCGTGCGTGCGTGCGTGCGTGCGTGCGTGCGTGTGTGTGTGTATGTGTGTGTGTGTCTGTCTGTGTGTGTGTGTGTGTGTGTGTGTGTGTGTGTGTGGTGTGTGTGTGTGTGTGTGTGTGTGTGTGTGTGTGTGTGTGTGTGTGTAAGATCTGGGGGGGGGGTTACTGTTAAAATTCCGCACACCAGACTCATGGAGACGACACCAAATACAGGTGAAAAGATGGGTGTAAACTGTTTCTTCAAACTCAATCAAACTGTTTCTAACGTACCAACAACAATAAGGTCAATTCAAAGTTTCCAAACACTGAAACATACATGATTGTG
>CM060334.1:24577543-24580043 GCA_030674155.1 Stramonita haemastoma | reverse complement strand
GTACACGGGTGCTTGGGTGAATACTGGCAAACGCAGGTGTGTGCCTTATAAACGATAATTATCCTGATTGATGCCTTTGATCATGCCGGCCTGAACTTAGCATGCTCGTCCTCTACTCAGGAAGTGCATTCAGTTGTTTTGTTTCTCTGTTGTTGTGTTGTTTACAGTACAGCCCTGTGATTAGAAATATAGCTCCCCTGCCCTCTCTCCTTGATTGCTTTGCGGAGTTTTGTTGACTTGTTTATGTGTTGTTGTTGTTTTTTATTAATTTGCTCTGTGCTGCTTAACTGTGACGTGCCAGTATTGCTCTTGTAGTAGTAGTAGAAGAAGTAGTAGTAGTAATAGTAGTAGTAGAAGCAGCAGCAGCAGCAGCAGCAGCAGCAGCAGCAGCAGCAGTAGTAGTAGTAGTAAGTAGTAGTAGTAGTAGTAGTAGTAGTAGTAGTAGTAGTAGTAGTAGTAGTCATGGTGGTGGTGGTGGTGGTGGTGGTGGTAGTAGTAGTAGTAGTAGTAGTAGTAGTAGTAGTAGTAGTAGTAGTAGTAGTAGTAGTAGTAGTAGTAGCAGCAGCAGTAGCAGTAGCAGTAGCAGTGGCAGTAGTAGGCCTGCTCGTTTGGTCTTTGTCTGCTCGTTTGTTGTTGTTTTTTTGTTTTGTTTTCGGCTCTGCTTTTGTGGTGGTGCTTTCTCCTCACTTACAGCAGCCGGAATATCTGGTTAAGAAATTATTCTTTCATAGGAAAAGAATGATTACATCAAGTAAGTAAAGGTAATTGTGTTCCCATAAGCTATGCAGTCGTTAGGGAGCGAGGTGTCAGAGGCCTCAGCTGCTTTTGAGGGCGGCGCCCATCTCCTCTCCCTCGCTGCTTTACCTTCCCTGATCTTAAAGAGGGCAGGTACCCATCTTACAGCTGGGTGAACTGGGTGACTGTACTGAAGCCAAGGCGCACGAACGGTCACCCATCCAACAGGTAACAACACTCAACGCTGCTTAACCTAAACTTGGGGTAAGCGAGTGCTTTGACCACCGAGCTGTCCCGTCTTTATTTAGTTACAGAAAACTATTATAGTGACTCTAAAGCAAGACATTAAGATGTGATTAAAAATAACACAACGCTGTACATTACAACACAATACAATGCAGTATAGTACAGTACAACACAACACAGTACAGTACAGTACAATACAATACAACACAATACAATACAATACAACACAACACAATACAGTACAATACATTACAATCCAACACATTACAAAAGGCACAGACAAAATGCACTCAGTGTCTTCGGCGTCCGCATTATTTTCCAGTAGCACACACAACCGTCTTAATCACGAGACGCTACAAGTAAGGGTTATTTTCGGCCGGTAAAACAGCCAGCATCAACAATGACAAGAGCACCAGCCATAAATAACACAGCAAGGATTCAGCCTATCTTGCCAGCGATAACGTAACAATCCTAGTCATAAGATTGCTGCCACTTTCTCTCTCTCTGTCGCTCTCTCTCTGTCTGTCTGTCTGTCTGTATCTGTCTGTCTGTCTGTCTGTCTGTCTGTCTCTCTCTCTTTCTTTCTTTCTCTCTCTCTCTCTCTATCTCTCTCTCTATCTCTCTCCCCCTTCTTTCTCTCCCTTCTCTCCCCCTCCCCACGCTCACTGTACTTATTCCCTATCAGATGCTCATTACATCATATTCCTCCTCTCTTTCATCCTCTTCACCTTCCCTCCTCCTCTCCCCGTCCTTTCTTTATCCCCCCACCTTTTCCCCTGCTCTCCCTCTGCAGTCTCCTCTAGCCCACCCTGATGTAAAAGCAGCAACAAAAAAAAGCCACCCTAAAGTCTACAATCACCCCCCCCCCCCCCCCCCCCCCCCCCCGAGATCACACACACACACCACCACAACATACACACACACGCACACACACACTCGCACACACACTCGCACACACACACACACACGCTCAACACACACACACACACACACACACACACACACACACACACACACACACACACACACAGAGCTCACATTTCATGTAACTGTCATTTCAAT
Source organism: Stramonita haemastoma (assembly GCA_030674155.1). Lineage (NCBI taxonomy): Eukaryota > Metazoa > Mollusca > Gastropoda > Neogastropoda > Muricidae > Stramonita > Stramonita haemastoma. The sequence continues at coordinate 24,578,000 of CM060334.1, read as the reverse complement.
CTGCATTTCTCCGAATCCCCCACCCCACCCCTCCCCCACCCCCACCCCCAAAAATAAAAACAAGAAAAAAAAAGAAATTTTTCAAAGAGAGTGGCATTTTTAGATATGAATTTTGCCAGAATGGTGGATCGGTGGTCTAGGTGGTAACGCGCCTTGCCTAGAAAGCAAAAAGTCCGGGTCGGAGTGTGCGGTGGTTCGTAGCCCGTTTGGGCCCCAAACTTTTCCCCCATCCATTAGACCCTGAGTGGTGGTCTGGGCGCTAGTCTTTCGGATGAGACGATAAACCGAGGTCCCGTGTGTTACACATCAATATTTAGCGCACGTAAAAGAACCCACGGCAACAAGGGGGTTAACCCTGGAAAAAATTCCGTAGAAAAAAGCCACTCTGATAGGGAAACAAATACAGTTGCATGCAGGAAAAAGAAAAAAAAAAACAATGGGTAGGCTCTGCACTTGT
>CM060334.1:24547312-24572443 GCA_030674155.1 Stramonita haemastoma | reverse complement strand
TTTCAATCTCGTGTGCGAATTAACTCCAATCTCTCTCTCTCTGTCTCTCTCTGTGTGTCTCTCTGTCTCTCTCTCTCTGTGTCTCTCTCTGTCTCTCTCTCTGTGTCTGTCTCTCTCTCTCTCGTCTGTCTGTCTGTCTGTCTCTCTCTCTCGCCCTGTCTCTCTCTCTCTCTCTCTCTCATCTCCTCCTCTCTCTCTCTCTCTCTCTCTCTCTCTCTCTCTCTCTCTCTCTCTCTCTCTCTCTAATGGCATGAAATGATAGCCTTTTGCGCCTATTAGACCAGGCCGATAAAGAAAGAGGTAGATACCGGAGTAGAACACAGTTGAACTCGGGTGGTCTTCCGGTGTGTTGCCCAGCCTCCCCCCCCCTCCCCTCTCTCTCTCTTTCTCTCTGACTCTCCCTCTTTTGCTATCTCTCTCTCGGCTCCCCCCCCCCCCCTTTCTCTCTTTTTATCTCGCCTCCTCTCTTTCCCACCCCCCCCCCCCCCCCCCTCTCTCTCTCTCCCTCCTCCTCTCTCTCCTCACTCATTCTCCTTCTTTTCTTTATTTTGATGTTTTACTCTACCACTCAGGAAGTAATGGCCATGAACTACGGGACCTTTATGCTCCATTTTAGACCACACAGGTACAAAACAAAGAAGAAAAAAGCCAAAAGTTAGGATTCAGAGAGCCTTAAATTATGTCTAGCTGCGTGAAACCAAGGAACCGATGAAAAATGAAGGAATCAAAACGTGATAATAACAACCATAATGGTGATGCTAATGAGTGTTATGAACGAGACGATAAAGCAGATGAGAATGAGGACGGTGTTGTAAAAGTAAACGTGTTCCCATCACCTGTGCAGTCGTCTGGGGAGCGAGGTGTCAAGAGACTTCAGCTTCTCCAGGGACCAGCATCTTTTAATTAAGGGCGGCGCCCCATCTCCTCTCCCTCGCTGCTTTACCTTCCCTGACCCTAAAAAGGGCAGCAGGTACCTTTTTACAGCTGTGTGAGCTGGGGACTGTACTAAAACCAAGGCGCACGGACGAACAGGACTGTCTCCCATCCACTTGGTAACCACACCCAGTACTGCTTAACTTTAACTTGGCCGAGGAGAGTGGTGTGACCACTGAGCTATCCCGCCCTGAGAGAGATGGCGTGCCGTTAGGTACGGATGAAAACAAAATAATAATAATAATAATAATAATAATAATAATAATAATAACAATAACAATAACAATAATAATAATAATAATAATAATAATAATAATAATAATAATAATAAACCCAGCATGCACACAGGTGTCTTGTTTAGACAAAATCTGTGAGGAAAAATCAGGAGAGAGACCGTAAGTACAAACCTGATGAAAAGTTTAGGTGGATAGCAATTTTTTTCATTTTTTTGCGCCATTCAGGCAGCCTAGATATTTTCTCAAGTACTTTGGTAAATAACAAAGCACTTACGCGAACAGAAACACAACACTGTGCTGTTCTTCAGAAGCCATAATCATTGTTTTACCCAAAAAATGCATCATCAGTATTTCGTAGTGTATTGTCTAAATTGTATGTGCACACATTGGTCATATGTCAGGAAAAAATTGAACTGACGACACTGGAGACAGACAAACAGAAAACCCTACTGACAGAGACCTAGGCCATGACGCACAACCAACATAAAGAATGAAGTCAACGACTCTTTTTAGCGGTGAACTTGGAACAGTGCTTAGAAAAAGAGAAGACGAAAGAAGAAGGAGACTGTTTCTCTTTTTAGAAGAGGACTATCTTTTCTTCAAAGCAGACTGATTTCTTCCTCAGATAGGAGCTACCTTTTCACTGAAAGAAGAGTTGGGTTTTTTTTTTCTTTTTCACAGAATACTTTATTTTGGACACAAAGATCAGAAAGAAGTCCCCAAGCTTTGACATCCAACCACCACTCCCTCCCTCCCTAATCTTTGACAGCAAAAAAAACAACAAACAACCAATCTTTGACAATCTCCTCAAAACTTGTAACTGACATATTCCGTTTCACAAACTTTAGACTCTCCACAATTCCTGTCACCTACACTAGTCACGTTTTTAGTGCATGCATGCAGTCTTACCTAAAAGTTGCGGGCTACCTGTTACATTAGCCAGATCAAAGCGTGGTAAGCGTGGGCGAAAGTTCTGGCACCCCATGCAAAAACCATTCCGTGGAAGACCAGGAACGAGGCATTGGCATGCAATGTACTACTGTCAGTGTTTTCTTGGGTCTTTCGGGATAGGTCAGGTGAAAGACAACACAAAAGGTCAGGGTAGCATAGTTTTTGTTGTTGTTGGGTAGTTTTTCTTTTTATTATTCTTTTGAGGTAGTTTGTGTGTGTGTGTGTGTGTGTGTGTGTGTGTGTGTGTGTGTGTGTGTGTGTGTGTGTGTGTGTGTGTGTGTGTGTATGTGTGTGTGTGTGTGTGCGTGCATGCTTGTATGTGTATGTATGTGTGATGTGTGTGTGTGTGAGAGAGAGTGTGTGTGTGTGTGTGAGTGTGTGTGTGTGTGCATGCGTGCATGCTTGTATGTGTATGTAAGTGAGTGTGTGTATACTGTATCTGTGTGGCTAGAGTCTGGAATGTCATTGTTCTGTTGAAGAGGATCTGTAGTCTAGAGGCAACGTACCTGTCTAGCAAAGATAATGACGGTGGTTCGATCCCTGTTTTGATCACAGACGTTTACTTTTGAGTTGATGATCTGGGTGAAAGTCTTTCGAATAAAGAACGATAAACTGATGTACCATGTGCAAGCACGCATTAAGCGCGCTTAAATGAGCCCACAGCAACAAGAGAGTTGCCCCAGGCATAATTGTGTAGATTGGCATAGAAAAATAAAATAAAAACTAATAATGACAGGATTGCTGATGGTAGGGGGGGGGGGGGGGAGGAATGGTGCTTTTCTTGCAGGACTTCTGTCTCTCAGTGGGGGGGGGGGGGGGGGGGGGCGGAACTTAAATATTCATGAAGGGAAATCTGCTGTGACCGAAAATGATATAATACAATATAATGCAGTACAATACAGTACAATGTAATACGGTACAGTACAATACAATACAACACAATGCAATACAATTCAATACAATACTCCTATGGCTACCGATGTGTGATTTCACTTGACAATGTGGGTTTTGTATTGCCCTCAACATTGGTTGTCGGGTTTTTTTCTTGGCAATCGAAAGAGCAAAACACACAGTTGTTTTGGCAACGAGAGTCAGTTATTATCTGAAGACTGTAACAGTCGTTTTAAAAGTGTGTCCATCGCGTCAGCAATGTTAACGACTTTCTTCATCTCTCTCTTTCTCCATGTTACTCTTTCTTTCTACCCTTTTCTTTCTGTCCATGCCTTCTTGCCATTATTCTCCCCTTCTTCTTCCCCCTTCCCCATGCATATTTACGAGCTTCCTCCCCTCTCTCCCCCATCTGCCCTCTCTCTCCCTCTCCCCTCTTTACGTTTTACGGGCCAGACTCATTTTCTCAGCCTAAGGGCAGAAGGCCATCGTGCAGCAGGAGGACAGTGTTATTTAGTTTCTTCTGCAGGCGGCAAAGCGCCCTGTTTAACACTTAGTTCCACACACAGCTGCCCATGATTCATTCTCCCTATCCCTTCTGCATAAACTTGTTTGGCCTTCATCACCTATCCCCACGTCTGTTAGACCGTTGGGGGGCACCACTGCACATTTTGCAGCCAGCTTCCTCCACTCTTCGCCGTTCTCAGGTGTCTACAGTGCCATAGTATGTCGTTCCAATAATAATAATAATAATATATTGGATGTATATGTTACGCCTAAATCGTGTAATTGCCGATCTGACTGTGATGTCGTTGTCGGGGATCATTTCGGATGAAATTCCTTTATCGTTTTGCCTAGCTATTTCATGAAATCGGCAAGTGATTTGCTGAGTTCATGAAATAAGCAAATTGGTTGCCTATTTCAAGAAATCGGCAAAAGTCTGCCTATTACATGAAATCGGCAATTACACGATTTAGGCGTAACATAGTCATATGGCAAAACAACAATAATTGCTGTCTGAGCGTTCGAAGAAAAAGGAGGAGGAAGAGGAGAAATGCGAAGAAGAAGAAGAAGAAGAAGAAGAAGAAGAAGAAGAAGAAGAAGAAGAAGAAGAAGAAGAAGAAGAAGAAGGAAAAGAAGAAGAAGAACAAGAAGAAGAGGAAGAAGAAGAAGAAGAAGGAGGAGGAGGAGGAGGAGGAGGAGGAGGGAGGAGGAGGAGGAGGAGGAGGAGGAGGAGGAGGAGGAGGAGGAGGAGGAAAAGAAGAAGAATTGCGAAGATGAATTGCGAAGAAGAAGAAGAAGAATTGCGAAGAAGAAGAATTGCGAAGAAGAAGAAGAAGAAGAAGAAGAAGAAGAAGAAGAAGAAGAAGAAGAAGAAGAAGAAGAAGAAGAAGAACTGCGAAGAAGAAGAAGAATTGCGAAGAAGAAGAAGAAGAAGAAGAAGAAGAAGAAGAGAAGAAGAAGAAGAAGAAGAAGAAGAAGAAGAAGAAGAAGAAGAAGAAGAAGAGCCGTACACTATCTCCCCCCCTCTCTCTCTCCACTGGCTCCTGTCAGCCCTAGTTCGTCCTTCAATCATTCCCTGCATTTGTTTGATCGACTTTTAGACACAGAAGAGAAAAGAACAGACGAGAAGAAGAAAAAGAAAACAGATAAGCATTAATGATGAAAAATTCTGCTGTTGCTTCGCAAAGCAAGCCACTTACATACAATCTTTTGTCCAGACAATGCACCTCTCACATTTTTCAAACAAAGGTCAACAATATTGGTGAAAGATGTGTCTCATTTCCCCCACAATGTCATAGCTTCATATCTATTGCTTGTCAACAATAGTATAGGGTCGTAGGAGTGTGCCTCCCCCCACCCACCCACACACACAACACACACACAAACACATACACACTCTCTCTCTCTCTCTCTCTCTCTCTCTCCTCTCTCTCTCTCTCTCTCTCTCTCTCTCTCTCTCTCTCTCTCTCACACACACACACACACACACACAACACCACACACACACACACACTCACTCAACACATACAATCTCTCTCCCCACACATACATGCATATACACATACACACACACTCTCTCTCACACACTATACTCTCTCTCTCTCTTCCACACACACACACACACACACACACACCCCCCCCCTAACACCCACACACATGCAACCCCCCTACCCCCCACCCCCACACAGATAACTACCGTATACATTCTACCCACTAAAAGCTCCCCCAGGTTTCTTGTTCTTGGAGATAAGAGCAGACGATCCACCCTGAAGGGAGCCATGTCTATGGGAAACAGGTAGTCTCTGTCATCAGTCTTTTTTACCCGCCATGCCCCACGTGCTAGAGAACCAGTGCAGTTTTCTCCACATGAAAGGCACAGGGCTGCAGGCACACAGACATCCAGGCACCTCCGGACTAGAAAGAAAAAAAAGAGATCTCCCTTTTCTCTTTACAGATTTTTTGCCATGTTTTTATTTTTACTGTCTTTCTTTGTTTTCGTTTCTTTGATTCTGTCTTTTCTTTCTTTTTCCTTTTCTTTTCTTAACAGAAACACACACAGAAACGCGCGCACACACACACACACCTACACACGCACGTATGCATGCACACACACACACACACGAACACACGCACGCACACACACACACACGTACGCACGCACGCATGCACACATGCATACACAAGCGTATGCATGATTATGTACATATATACTATAATATCAATATCAATATCTAATATAATACACATACACACACATATATATATATTATATATATATATATATATTTATATATATCTACACACACATACACACACACACATACCAACGCACACTCGCACACATGTACACAGAGGAAGAGAGAGACATGGACAGGGGGTGGGGGGATGTGGAGAAAACTGTGCGTTATGATGTAGAACCTCTCATGCTGTCTAAAACTCTCATTTTCCTCTTTGCAAGCAGTGCACGAGGAATGTTAAGTGCAGAGGTTTTCTCTCTCTCTCTGTGCGCGTGCGCGCGCGCGCGCGCGTGTGTTTGTGTGGGTGTGTGTGTGTGTGTGTGTGTGTGTGGTGTGTGATGTGTGTGATGTGTGTGGTGTGTGTGTGTGTGGTAGTGTGTGTGTGCGTGTGTGTGTGTGTGTTTGAGTGTGTGTGCGTGTTGTGTAGTGTGTGTTTGTGTTGTGTGTGTTGTGTGTGTATGTGTGTGTTGTGTGTGTTGTGTGTGTGTGTGTGTGTGTGTGTGTGTGTGTTGTGTGTGTGTGGGTGTGGGGGTGGGGGGGGTGGTGTGCTGCGCGCGCGAGTTTACGTGTGTATGTGTGTATTGTGTAGTGTGTGTATGTGTGTGTATGGTGAGTGTGTGTGAGTATGTGAGTGTGTGTGAGCGCATTTGCGAGTACTGTGCACGCGTGAGCAATCTATGCGCGCGTGTGTGTGTGTGCAGGTGTATACATTTCTAGCCTCCTTTTGCTTTTCTCCTATATGTAACCCCTTAAAGAAGTGACAATGGTTAAGTAACACACTTCCAACAACCAAACCTAAAACGATCCACCCATTTCTCAAAGCTAGGCAAAATATTTTCATCCGTCTAGACACACATTACACACCGAGTTATGCACAGAGACTAAACAAATCCTTTGAAACACCTTACCCCGTACCCCACAAATGTCCTTAGAGGTCTACACACACACAACACAACAACACACAAACACTCATCTCACTCTACACACACACGCACGCACATGCACCACACCACACACACACATACCTCCTCTCTCTCTTCTCTCCCCTTCTCTCTTCTCGTACACCGCACATGCATGCACGCCCATCCACACACACACACACACACACACACACACACACACACACACACACACACACACACACACACACACACCACACAATCATCTACCCTCAGGTCACACAGAAAGAAAGTGTCACACGAAACTGTTGACGGTCTTTTGTTCTGTGAGGGGTTCCCCAAACACGGCTGTGTCAGGCTCCACAGATGGACACAACTTAAAAGCCGCTTTGGTATACAACAGAGGAACTGACTTCTTTTATTAGTTACATCTCATGTTGAGAAGTTTAACCATTGCCATTTCTCTGAGACGTTTGTTTTGTAAGCTGTTGGACGTTTCTGAACGTAACGTCTTCAGAGCCAACCACAACATGTACCTTCTCACTCACTCCTCTCACTTGAGAATGACTGTAAAAGTGCAGAAGTACATACTTCATGAGAAGCTTGCGTGTCTGTTTGTATTCATAATGCCTCGCTCATAAAAGGCAGCCATATTCTGACTCCAGAGAATCATTTTTTTTCTTTTACATTTAATTAATGGAAAGTACAGGCTTTTACCGTAACAGCTTGTCATGGATGTAGGCAATCTCAATATAACATGTTAAAGTGTAACAAAGTTTGAATGTAGATTTTGTCATTTAGCTTACATAAAAAAAATGACAAAGCGTTTGGTTGGGCCTGGGCCCCAGTACGTTTCTGTGAAGCAGTAGTATTCTGTCAACAGCCATTGTTCCTCTCCACTCCACTCCACACCACCCCACTCTACTCCACTACCAGCTAGTCTTTTTTTTCTTTCAGTGAGCAGCAGACATTCCTTCATCAGCCATTGTTCCTCTCCACTCCATCACCCACACCACCCTACCCCCATACCAGCTAGTACATATTCTTTTCAGTGAAGCATCAGACATGTCCATCCTCAGCCGATTGTGGCAGGAGGCCCACCTGCAGGGAAGCTGAGGCAGGGATCAGCAGATGAGAGAGAGGGGGGCTGAAGGCCACAGACACCCTGGCTCCTGTGGTCCGCGTCTTCAGTGGAAACCTACTTTCTGTTCCACAGCCTTTTGGACTGATACCCTTTTCCTTCTCTTTCTGTTCTTTCTCATCTCACTTCGTGGGTTTTTTTTTTAGATTTACTTTGAATTCAATCTTTCAGAAATCGTCAGGACACTACAGTGAAACACGTTTCCCCGGGGCAGTTGTCCCCCTGGTTTGTCTAGGATTCCCTCTTTTCCTCCCCCCCCCCTCCCCCCTCCCCCTCATCCTCTCTCACCTCTCTCCCTCTTCTGTCTGCGCAGGGGCCTTGCCTAGCCTTATGAAAATGACAATACCCCAGACCTGTATGGAAATCATGTGTAGGAATATCCATTTATTCATCTCTCTGCTCTTTGTAGTTGTCTTCTGTCTTGTCTGTCTGCCTTGTCTGTTGTCTGTGTTTCTCTCATTCTCCAGTCCATTAACTACATTCTACTCTCTAATATCATCTCATCTCGTCTCTCTCTCTGTGTTTCTGACTATTTGTTTTTCTTCCTGTTACTCCTTCTTGTCTTTTTCTGCCTTCGTGGCCCATTTTCCTGACTTTTTTTTCCAGAAAGACTTCAAAAATGACGATTCTCTCCCAACCTGAAGTCGGATGAACTAAGCCTGCCTTGTCAGGCGCTTAACGGCAGTGCAACGCAATTTTGCTCATATTGCAGGCAACAATAGTTGCTGTCTGAGCGTTTGACAATAACGATGACGACGAAGAAGATAAAAGTTGAGCCTTGTGGAGTTCATTTTACTTCAGGTTGCAGGCTGCATGGCGGGTTATGTTTCTGCTGCCATCCTAAACATCAGCAATAACTTGCCTCCCTCTTTCACAAAATGTAAAATATGCATTGTATTATACTGTGTTGTGTTGTGTTGTGTTGTGTTGTATTGTATAGTATACACTTTAATTCACCATCAGATTTCTCTCCATAAAAATTCCGGCTGCTCTACCCAGGGAGAGCGCGTCGCCAAAAGAGCAACCCCACTTATTTCTTTCTTTTCCTGTCCGCATATGTATATGTTTCTCTATTTGGAACATGTATCAAGATCTTACGCGTGCATCTGTGCATAGAACTTGGTTTCAGTCTCGTTTGAAGGACTTGTGATAGAATGGAGTCGGAACAGAGGTAGATTCTAGAAAAAGAATCTTCTCAATCATAATTATAACTCTCATCCAAATAGAAAAAACCCACACACATACACATGGAAACACAGACACACTAAGACACATGCAACAGACAGACAGGCAGACACACACACACACACGACGCCCGCGCACGCACACACACACACACACACCGCACGCAAGCACACACAACACACAAACACAAACACACACACACGTACATACGCACGCACGACACAGACACCGCGCACACACACAGGTAAAAAGATGCATGTTATGATACATGATCTCGATGTTGCTGAGTTATCTCATTTTTCTCTTAGCAGGAGAGCTAAGGAAGAATGCTAAATGTAGAGGCATTATAAGTGGGTGGTTTTAGAGAGAGAGTGTGTGTGTGTGCATGCTTGTGTGAAGGTGCGCGTGATTGTCTGTGTGTCTTCTTTCATTCTGTTTGTGTGTGTGCTTGAATCTTTTTCATCCTCACTGTTTTATCGTACCTCTTTATCTCTCTCTCTCTCTTTGTCTGTCTGTCTGCTTCTGTCTGTCTGTCTGTCTGTCTGTCTGTCTGTCTGTCTGTCTGTCTGTCTCTCTCTCTTCTCTCTCTCTCTCTCTCTCTCTCTCTCTCTCTCTCTCTCTCTTCTCAGAAAACAACTGAAGTATTGTTATAAAGTATTTTTTTTAATTTAATGTTGTATTCATTTTTCTTTTCTGCCTTATCTTATTCTTACTGAACCTCTCCGCACACTCAAACACAACTCACAACACACACACACCACACACACCACAACCACAACAATACACACAAAGACACACAAAGACACACACACACATAAACACACACACACATAAACACACCACACACACACGCACACGCGCATATAGTGTAGTGCAGTGCAGTGTAATGCAGTGTAATGCAGTGTAATGCAGTGTATGCGTGTAAGCGTGTATGTATAGTGTAGTGTAGTGGTAGTGTAGTGTAGTGTAGTGTAGGTGGTAGTGTAGTGTATGTAGTGTAGTTAGTAAAGTTGTAGTGTAGTGTAGTGTAGTGTAGTGTAGTGTAGTGTAGTGTAGTGTAGTGTAGTGTAGTGTAGTGTAGTGTGTATGTAGTGTAGTATAGTATAGTTAGATAGTATAGTTAGGTATAGTATAGTATAGTATAGTGTAGTGTGATGTAGTGTAGCGTAGCGTAGCATAGTGTAGTGTCGTTTAGTGTCACGTAGTGTGCTGCAGTGCAGTGCAGTGTATTGCAGTGCAGTGTAGACATACTGGTGTGTCATAATTAAACACCATCCCCTAAATCGAAACGCAGCTACATGAACTGTGGGTAAACAGACGCATACACAAAATCTCCCTAACGGGAAACCTTGGAGCTCCTATTTAAAGACAACAACACTAGAGCAACAATAAACCCAAAGAAAATGAAAATAATGTCCTAGCCCCCCAAAAAAACGATAATCTCACCTATTGTTACGAGTTAGAGACCTCAGACAGGTAGGTACACAGCCCTAAAGCACAAACAACACAACCTGACGGGGGCCTTTCACGGGACGAAACAGTCACACAGCACAGCACAGTACTTCCAGGTGATATTTTTCTTTCAGACCCCAGAGTCTGTGTGGGGAATGCAAAGACCTCGTAGGCATTTGGTAGGAGGAGAGATCTGCTGCAAGATTGGTGTGGCCTTTAGCTTGGTAATGTATGTCTAGACAGATACAAATGTTTTGATTGTCTTTGGGGGAGAGAGAGAGAGAGAGAGAGAGAGAGAGAGAGAGAGAGAGAGAGAGAGAGAGAGAGAGAGAGAGAGAGAGAGAGAGAAGAGAAGAGAGAGAGAGAGAGAGGTGGGGAGTTCGAGTCTTCAACGTTACACTATGTAAATCACTTCATGTTTCTCGACATTCAAGGTTAAGATAATGTGGTATGTAGTAAGGGAGAGGGGGGGGGGGGATCAAAACAGAAAACGAAACAAATCGCGAAACGAAGATTAATGCTGTTTTTACAATGACAATGACAATGACATGACAATGACACTGACAATCACACACACACACACACACACACACACACACACACACACACACACACCACACACACAAACCGTTAAAACCCGTCCCCTTTTCGGAAGAGTAGGCCTTTGTGTGCGGTGGGAATGGATGACAAATTTACAAAACTGCATACAACGGAGACTAGATGTAAAAAACACTGAGCATGAGTATGAGAGACAGACGAGACAGACAGACAGACAGACACAGACAACAGACAGACAGACAGACAGACAGATAGACAGACAGACAGGGAGGCGGAGAGGAAGGACGAAAGATGGTTTGGGGCAAACACCGACATAGAAGAGCAACTTCCTTTCATTGTGCCCATGTCTCTGGCATGGCTCTTACGCAGACAATGAGGTAAACGCAATTTAGTGCATGCATGCAGACATTTATTTTCAGCATGAGCATTATCCTCAAAATAAAAGAACACACACACACACGCGCGCGCGCACGCACGCACGCACGCACGCACGACACCACACACCACACACACACCACACACACACACACGCTACTGTGCTGTTTGCTGTTATTGTTGTACACAAGCACCTCAGCAAACAAATTGCCCTCGCATGATGGTGAAGACAACAGCCACTGCCAAAGGCCTAAGTGCTGGGGCTAATGGTTTGGCGTGACGGAATACTGTAAAGTGCTCTACTGCTGGCTGTGTATTACCGCTGAGACAGCCTCCCCCAAAACAAAAACCCAAAACAAAACTTCTCTCTCTCTCTCTACATATATATCAATCATATATATATATATATATATATATATATATATGTATGTATGTATATATATATATACAATATCTTGTGTGTGTGTGTGTGTGTGTGTGGTGTGTGTGTGTGTGTGTGTGTGTGTGTGTGTGTGTGTTATGTGTGTATGTGTGTATGTGTGTATGTGTGTGACTGTGAAGTCAAGTCTTCTTTTTTCAGATTGTTCATTGAAAAGTGTGTGTGCGTTCAATTTCTTTTAACGTCTTTTCACAAACTGTGATATTAGACGGAAATGAGGAGAGAGGAGAGAGGAGAGAGAGAGAGTAGAGAGAGAAGAGAGAGAGAGATAGAGAGAGAGAGACAGAGAGACAGAGAGACAGAGAGACAGAGAGACAGAGAGACAGAGAGAGACAGAGACAGAGAGAGAAAGACAGAGGGGGAAGGGTATGTGAATGTCAGGGGAGGGGTGTAGTTGGTAATGTATGGAAGATGGAATTTCAGGGGATCAATAGGGCCTACATGTGGATTGATAAAAAAATAACTTAACGTTACTTACCTACTAAACTACAATGAACAAAAAGGAAAATGCAGTTCTAAAATTCCTAACAAAAACAGTAATTCCAACGAAAAAATGTGAGGTAATTTCACCTGAGAAAAAAGTCGTAAGTAGCCTCTCCCCCGAAAAAGAAAGAGAAAGAAACACCACCAACAATTACAACAAATAATTATTATTAAAAAAAAGCTCCCCCCCCCCTCCAACAGCAACACAAAAAAGATGAAAAAAAAATCAAACATAAACGTGTGTGCGTGTGCGTGTGTGTGTGTGTGTGTGTGTGTGTGGTGTGTGTGTGTGTGTCAGCGTGCTCGAGCGCGTGTATGTGTATTTTGTGTGTGTGCGTATGTGTGTGCGTCTGTGTGTACACGCGCGCGTGCTCGCATGCGAGTATGCATATGTGCAATTGTTGTTTTTCGTCTGTTTGTTTTCGTACAAGCAGCACTTTAGCAACAAATTGCACTCACCTCATTGTCTGCGTAAAGAGCCATGCCAGAGACATGGGCACAGTGAAAGGAATTTGCTCTTCAGGTGGGTTTTGCCCCAATCCATCTCTCCTCCTTCCTTACCGCCTCCCTGTCTGTCTGTCTGTCTATCTGGTCTAATGGATGCGGGAAAAGTCTTGGGCCCAAACGGGATTCGAACCACCGCGCCCTCCGACCCGGACTTTTCGCTTTCTAGTCAGGACGCGTTACCTCTAGACCACCGATCCATCTATGTCTATGATTATATTATAGTTCTCTCTCTCTCTCTCTCTCTCTCTCTCTCTCTCTCTCTCTCTCTCTCTCTCTCTCTCTCTCTCTCTCTGTCTCTGTCTCTGTCTCTCTCCCACCTCTTTGTCTCTCTCTGTCGCATTTCTCTTTGCATGAGTCGATGAGAGTGTGCATGCCCTCTGCAGTGTGTGTGTGTGTGTGTGTGTGTGTGTGTGTGTGTGTGTGTGTGTGTGTGTGTGTGTGTGTGTTTGTCTGTGTGTGTGTGTGTGTGAGAGAGAGAGAGAGAGAGAGAGAGAGAGAGAGAGTGAAAGAGAGAGAGAGCTAGAGGGAAGGATGGAGGGAGAAAGAGAGAGTGTGTATGGGTATGTGTGGTGTGTGCGCGTGCGCGCGTGTACGTGTGGGGTGTGCGCGCGCACACGTGAGCGTGCGTGCGTGCGTGCGTTCGTGTGTGTGTATGTGTGTGTGTGTGTGTTGTGTGTGTGTGTGTGTGTGTGTGTGTGTGTGTGTGTGTGTGTGTGTGACTTTGGTTCCACAGTTTGCTATACTTTTTTTTCTCAATAAATTGTTCTTTAATGGAATCTACGTTGTCTTGCACCAAGCCTCCTGAAGATGAACTTTCATGTTGTGATAACTGATTCTTAAACCTATTACAAACTTGATCACTTGCAGATTCTCCATTTTTGAGAGGGTGGATGAGATGGAGGGGGGGGGGAGCATTAATGTTTGAATGTCAGATCAGGGTCGGTAACCACAAAGAGACTTTTGTTTTCGTTTCTTATGGAATAAAATGTTGAACTTTTCAGCAATGCTCTTTTGTTAAGCAGAATTCAGTATTTTGTCTTGTGTTCTTTCTCTCCTGTCTTTTCAATTTTTTTTTTTATCTGATGATTCAGTTTTGGCCTTTCGTTTCTGTTTCTGCCAGTTTGTCTTGACACAAGATTGTTTTGCTGCTACCTCTTTTTGCTTTTTTCCTGTATTTTCTTATTTTGTTTTTTTCTTCTTTTCTTTTCTTTTCCTCTTGTTTTCTTCATACATCTTTTTATTTCGTGTTTTTTGTGTGTTTTTTTTTGTTTTACGGGTGTTGTTTATCGTCCAATGTCTATGGCCTTTATTTTTATTTCTAACTTTAAGGTCTGCAATTTCTTAATTGTTCTTCTGAAGTACGTCCAACACCCCCCCCCCCCCCCCTGGTCTAATGGATGCGGGAAAAGTCTTGGGCCCAAACGGGATTCGAACCACCGCGCCCTCCGACCGAAGTATTTTTTCCTGTATTTTCTTATTTGTTGTTTTTTTCTTCTTTTCTTTTCTTTTCCTCTTGTTTTCTTCATCATTTTTTTTATTTCGTGTTTTTTGTTTTTGTTTTTGTTTTACGGTGTTGTTTATCGTCCAATGTCTATGGCCTTTATTTTTATTTCTAACTTTAAGGTCTGCAATTTCTTAATTGTTCTTCTGAAGTACGTCCAACACCCCCCCCCCCCCCCCACTAGATTTCCTCTTGCAACCCCCATCCCCCTTACTCTACGTTGTGCATTCAGTAGACTCTGGTTTAAGAGTCTGAGTTCTAGTGTTTCTAAATGAGTCTATGAAGCAAGATACCAATGGCAAAACGCGTTTAGACGTTAAACAAAACAGCTTCTTGTTGGCAATAAAACCGTTATATCTGGCAACATCTTTGTAACAATAAAAATCCATCTAATTTGTATTGTTTTGTATTATAATTATACGGCAGATTTTCCCGCATGAAATTTGGTCTGCCCTTCTCGAAGAAAGTGCGTGGTCACCAGAGCATAGCCACCTATTAAAATAAAAAGATCATGTATTCCTGACTGTAGACTGTATTGTATTGTTTTGCATTATACTTGATGGCAAATTTTCATGTGTGAAATCAGGGCTTCTTTTCCCGGGGAAAGCGCATGGTCACAAGAGCAGAGCTACCCATTTTTAAAAAAATCGCATATTTCTGTGTGTATGGGGAACAACTTCCATGGAAAAATATACCGTTGACAACTCTCTTTGTTACCGTGTTTTTGGCTTTGTTTGCTTGCGTGGGTTTTTTGTGATTGTTGCTTGAGTTATTTATTTTTGTATGCGCACTTGGACCCGCTGCACGCGTGCTCTTGCTTAAGCATCTCATGTGAAAGACGGGTCGAGTTTATGGAGAGCATTTCGGGTTCAAGCAGGGATCGAACGGGCAACATCTTACTTTCCAGACAATTGCGTTACCGTTAGGCTACCGATCAACCGCTACTGCCTGGCACACTTCTCATCCACTGCACTCAGTCTGGTAGGGATTTCCAGCTGTACTGAGCGAGACAGAGTACATGCATATTCTTGTCGACTCCTGGGGTGTCAAGCTGAGGAACACCCAACAATGATAGTATCCAAGTTTTAGTAGCCAGACCACCACTCTCGTTGCAGAAATAGGAGGAGATAGGGAGAGGAGATTGCAGGTTCAAACTGAATTCGAACCGTAAACCTATCATTTCTATTCAATTCAATTCAATTCAATCACCTTATTATCTCAGTTACAGAGAAAGCTAAGCGGGTTACAAGCCATACATAAAAAACAGTAATGTAAACATAATATCACGGATATAATTATACCACAACACAGTATCCAACATCAGCACGCACCCATCACAATAATAATTATTAATCAACACTTAATTATTACAAAAAGCACCCACAAATCTGCAATACCTCAACCAGTCATAAACTCAGAATTTCAAAATATCCACGAAAGCTTGACCCTACGACGATGTATGAATACACGTTGATTTGTGTTTGTTTTACTTTTTTTTTATTTTATAAAAAAGCAAAAAACAACAACTAGCGAATGTCACTTCGTTTATCAAGTTTGGGTGTGTAGTTGCATCAAGATGTTTTCTTACTGATTTGCCCATTTTCTATGCCGTTAATTTTTTGTCTTCGTTTTTTTATTATTTTGTTTTTGTTAATGTTGTTAGCTTTAACAAGTGGACAGTGTTTAATTCATCAGGCTGGATTTTTAAAAAGAAACCTTTGTTTTTCCATTTTCTGGCGTGTTTTTTGTTGTTGTTGTTGTTGTTGACTTTATTTCCTGTATGAAATTGGCAGTGTTTAGTTTCATCAAGTTCAGATTTTGTTTGTTTGCTCTTGTCTTCTAGCTCCTTTCTCGTGTAAACAATGCTTGAAGTTATTAACCTGTCGGCCTGCTGCTTTTTTGTGTTTTGTGTGATTGTTTTTATTGATAGTGTTCTCTGTTGTGTGTTAGAGTTTTAGGGTTTTTTTCCGACTGTTTTAGAAGTTTGTTGTTTTTGTTGATTGCTATGCTAAAATTCATTTCATTAGAAAGGAGACACCATGTCCTTTTATCGACATGTTTTTGTTTAGATGTTATTGCTTTTGTTGTTGATGGTGTTATTGCTGTTGATTCTTCTTTATGTTTTCCGTTCTTCTTTTACTCTGTTCTTTCTCATACGTTTCGGCTCTTCTTTCCAGTTTCCCTTTCTCTCTTTCTCTCTCCTCCCCCTTTTTCGATTTGCCTCTAATAATAATAATAATAATATATGGGATTTATATAGCTGGGTCTATGTCTCTGTTTCCTATGTCTGTACGATCTCTATATCCCTAGTTTTGAACCGTGTTCCCCTTAAAACTCCGCGCTGCTGTGTGTGTGTGTGTGTGTGTGTATATATTTATATATATATAATATATATATATATATATATATATATATATATATATATATATATATATATATATAATACACATATATATACAGAGAGAGAGAGAGATATTAAATATATATATATATATATATATATATGGGTCACTCTTCTGAAACCTGTACAATTTTGTTACATGGTTTGGGAAAAATCAAAATCTGCATTTGATGCTGTTTTCAGTTGTTTTTAAGAGATTTATGATTGCTTGATCAGGTAAAATCAAAAGTAAATTGATTACTCTCTGAGAACTTTAAAAAAACAATACTTTATCCTATGAGTTGAAAACGTTCGCACACCATAAGAAGGAAATATTTTTTATTTTATATGCAGAAAAAGATTTCATTTTAACATGGCAGAACCAATCAGCGCATAGTCTCATCTAGAAGGGGAGAGAAAATGATGTTATGCATTGGATTCCTTAATATTCTTCCGCTAAACAGCCTCAGGGATTGAATTTGAGAAAATATAATCCTTTTGTCGTCTCGGTTGTAACGCGATTTTTGAGACACCACTGACATAATTTTTGTTGGAGTGCTTATTGTATAAAAACTTTCCGACTTACAAGTCTGTTTAAACATCCATAATTCATAAGAATAAGTTTTATTTTGAGAACAAATGGAAAGTAGGCTGCTCACACTTGATAAGACTAGAAGTTTCATTGCACAAGGCAGGTCATGAATGCGACACCGCGGTTACGCGCGAACAGCTGATAGTTGTACCACTTTTGATTAAACATGTCAAGTTACACACCCCAAAACAAATTAGAACAATTTTTATTTGGCTATGAATATGACACCCCTCTCCTGCATAGGTTTCAGAAAGTGACCCATATATATATATATATATATATATATATATATATATAGTGTGTGTGTGTTGTGTGTGTGTCGCGCGCGCCGCGCGCGTGTGTGTCGTGTTTGTGTGTGTGTGTGTGTGTGTGTGTGTGTGTGTGTGTGTGTGTGTGTGTGTGTGTGAGTGCTTGTTTGTGTGCGTGCGTGCGTGCGTGCGTGCTTACGTGCGCGCTCGCGCGTGTGCATATGTCTGTGTGTTTCTTCTGTGTTTTTTTTTTCTTCAAAAATCGCTTCCTACCTTCTCCTCTCTCTCTCTCTCTCTCTCTCTCTCTCTCTCTCTCTCTCTCTCTCTCTCTCTCTCTCTCTCTCTCTCTCTCTCTCTCTCTCCTCCTCCCTCCTCCTCCCTCCCTCTTCCTCTCTCCACCCTTTTCTCCCTCTCTCTCCCCCCCCTTTTTTCCTCTTCTCTCTCCTCCCCCTCCTTCATCTCCCTTCCCCCTTTCTTCTCCCTCTCCCCTCCCCTCCCCTTTTCCTCTCCCCCTCTCTCTCTTCTCCTTCCCCCTCCTACTCTTTCCTTTCTCCCTTCACTCCCTCCTCCTATTCTCTCCTTCTCCCCCTCTCTCTCTCTCTCTCCTTCCCCCTACTATTTATCGTCTTCTCTCCTTACCCCCTCCCTTCTCTCCTCTACCCCCTCTCTCTCTCCCCCCCTCTCCCTCCTACTCTTCCTCTCTTTCTCACCCCCCCTTCTCTCTCACTTCTCACCCCCCTCTTCTCTCTCTCCCCCTAACTCTCTTCTCCTCCCTCTCTCTTTCTCTCCTTCTCTCCCTCACCCCCCTTTCTCTCCATTCTCACCCCCCTCCCCCCCCCCCGTCCTCTCTCTTCCCCCCTCTCTCTTCCCTCTCCCCTAACTCTCTTTCTCTTCGCTTCTTTCTTCTCTCTGTATCAACAAAGAGAAGCAATCAAACGTGTTTCCTTTGCTGCACTACCACTTCCATGTAGACCAGAGTACAGAATACAGCACCACAAGGGGTCTCCTGGTTTGTTTTTTTTTGTGTTTTTTTTTGAGAATCAGAGGACTGTTTAAAAAAAACTGTGAGGAAATTATTTGGGGTCTGTTTTCCAAACATTTTATTCAAAGAACAACAGTAAGTCATTTGGGGTTATGAAAACAACAATTCAATTCACCAGGCTGCTGGAATCACGCGCCATTCGGGATTTTTTTTTTTTTAAAGAGAGAATAAAACATCAAAACCCATCGCGGATCTGGAAACTACAATCTACTCCTCGTTGTTTTAGAGACAAAAAGCCATCAGGATTTTTGGAAAAAATAAACGCTTAGGGATTTCTGGAAATAATCATCTATTGTGGTTCTGAAAAAAATCTACCCTATTGGGTTCTGAAAACAACCAATCCAGTCGGGGTTCTGGAAACAATAATCCAGTTGGGGTTCCTGGAAGAAATAATCCAGTTGGGGTTCTGGAAACAATAATCCAGTGGGTTTGGAGATATCCATGGTTCTGGAAAACAATAATCCATTGGGGTTCTGGAAAAATAATCCAGTTGGGGTTCTGGAAGAAATAATCGCGTTTGGGTGGTTCTGGAAACAATAATCCAGTTGGGGTTCAGGAAACAATAATCCAGTTGGGGTTTTCGTCTCGGAAACAAAATCCAATTGGGTTCTGGAAACAATAACCCAGTCGGGGTTCTGGAAACAATAATCCAGTAGGGTTCTGGAAATAATAATCCAGTTCGGGGTTCTGGAAACAATAATCCAGTAGGGGTTCTGGAAACATAATCATGTCTGGAAACAATAATCCAGTAGGGTTCTGGAAACAATAATCCATTGGGTTCTGGAAACAATAATCCAGTTGGGGTTCTGGAAACAATAATCCAGTTGGGGTTCTGGAAACAATAATCCAGTTGGGTTCTGGAAACAATAATCCAGTTGGGTTCTGGAAACAATAATCCAGTTGGGGTTCTGGAAACAATAATCCAGTTGGGTTCTGGAAACAATAATCCAATTGGGGTTCTGGAAACAATAATCCATTGGGGTTCTGGAAACAAAATCCATTGGGGTTCTGGAAACAATAATCCAGATAGGGTTCTGGAAACCAAAAACCATTGGGGTTCTAGAAGCAACATTATTTTGGGGTTCTGGAAACAATAGACCTGTTAAGTTCTGAAATAAACAATCTAGTAAGCTTCTGGAAACAACAGTCCATTGGCTTCTGGAAACAAAAAACCATTGGGGTTCTGCAACAAACCATTGGGCAAGTTCTGCTTCTATCCCCAGAGCTAATAGACTGGTTTAATTAGATTTGGCATACACTCACTTTGCGAGAGAGAGAGAGAGAGAGAGAGAGAGAGAGAGAGAGAGAGAGAGAGAGAGAGAGAGAGAGAGAGAGAGAGAGAGAGGGAGAGAGGAGGAGGGGGGGGGGGGGGGTTACAGACAGAGAAACAGACAAAGAGAGAGGCAGGCAGACAGACGGAAAAACAGGCAACCAGACAGACATACAGACAGAAACCGACAGAGAGACAGAGTCAATGTCACTGCTTGTGTGTCAGTGTTCCACATCCCTCTCAACTGTTCCTGTGGCACATGCCCTGTGAATGTCAGGGGGGGGGGGGGGGGACAATGGACTACTTTACATTTCTTTTCTTCTGTTGCGACAGTAAGCCGCTCGCCTCTACAAACACTTGCACGTGTGTGTGGTGGTGTGTGTGTGTGTGTGTGGTGTGTGGTGTGTGTGTGTGTGTGTGTGTGTTGTGTGTGTGTGTTGTCTGTGTCTGTGTCTGTGTGCTCGCCCGCCGTTGCGTGTGTGTTTGTGTGTGTGTTTGTATGTGCGACGCGTGTATGTGTGTGTGCGTGTGTGTGTTTTGTGTGCGTGTGTGTGTTTGTTGTGTGTGTGTGTGTGTGTGGTGTGTGTATGTGATTGAGTGTGTGAGTGTGTGTGACAAGCACACATAATTATATACACACGCACGCATGTGCACGCACATACATAAACACACACACATACATACACGCACACACACACCATACATACACACACTTTTCTCTGTCTGTCTGTGTCTCTCTCTTCTGTCTGTCTCTTCTTCTCTCTCTTCTCTCTCTCTTTCTTTTCTCACATACACACTTCTCTCTCTCACTCTTTGTCACTCTCTCTCTCTCTCTCTCTCTCTCTCTCTCCTCTCTCTCTCTCTCTCTCTCTCTCTCTCTCTCTGTGTGTCTCTCTCTCTCTCTCTGATTTTTATTCTTTCGTTTTTTCCCCTTTCTTATGTTTTTGTCATTTGTTTTTTGTTGTTGTTTTTCTTACTTTTCCATTCTCTTCTGTTTATTTATTGTAATGCCTTTAACTGGACTGCCAGACAGACCAAAAAACACACTCCTGTATTTTAACCATTAAGTTAGATTGCTGGGAAAACACTTTGAAACAAAACTGGACAAAATTCTTTCTATTCTGTCTTCCAGTTCTTCTTCCCCGTTCTGTCTTCTCTCTCTTGCATTGGTCCCCTCCCCCCTCTCTCTCTCCCTCTGGCTGTCTATGTCTGTCTGTCTCTGTCTCTCTCTCTCCCCGAAGACTTTATTGTTTTGCTCATTCAAATGTACTTTTCCACCCTCTATCAAATAACACCTGATTTAGTTTTTATCTAAAGGTGGAATTTTATTCGAGTTTGTTCCTAATTTTTCTTTCGATTTATTTCTCTCTCTCTCTCTCTCTCTCTCTCTCTCTCCTCTCTCTCTCTCTCTCTCTCTCTCTCTCTCTCTCTCTCTCTCTCTCTCTCTCTCTCTGCTCTGTCTGTCTTTCCTGTCTGTCTGTCCTGTCTGTCTGTCTGTCTGTCTGTCTGTCTGTGTCTCTGTCTTCCTCTGTCTCTCTCTTGAAGTAAGATAAATTTGTAGGAACTGTTTCTCATGTTGGTGAATGCAATCTGTATGAAAAACACTGCAGACTATGAATATCATGATGTGGATTTGTTTCACTGTTAAATATCCATGTTATGGCTGATGTAACATTCTTGTTTTCATAAACATTGAGACACTTTAACTTTCTCTATTATGTTGGTAGCATTATGTTTACAACTCTTGTCATGTACCATTCCCTATACTCAATTTGCTTTTGTACTGTGGCCTAAGGCCGATGTGCAGTAAAAGTCTGAAATCTGATGTTTGAAGACTCTGTCTCTGTCTGTCTTCCCCTCTCACCCCACCCTCTCTCTTTCTCTTTCTCTCTCTCTCTCTCTCTCTTTCTTTCTCTCTCTCTCTCTCTCTCTCTCTCTCTCTCTCTCTCTCTCTCTCTCTCTCTCTCTCCTCTCTCTCTCTCTCTTCTCTCTCTCTCATCTCTCTCCTCCTCTCCTCCCTCCCTCCCTCCTCCTCTCTCTCTCTCTCCCCTCTTCTCTCTCTCTCTCCCTCTTCTCTCTCTCCCCTCTCTCTCTCTCTCTCTCTCTCTCTCTCTCTCTCTCTCTCTCTCTCTCTCTCTCTCTCTCTCTCTCTCCTCTCTTCTCTCTCCTCTCTCTCTCTCTTTCTCTCTCTTTAATCGTTGATAATAGTTACTTGTTTATGCATTTGCATTGCTAATATATAATGAATCCATACCGAACCCCAAGCCCAACAAATGTATTGTGGTCCAAGGCCAATGTACATTATATCATTTCATGTTTCAGTATTTTCTCTCTGTCTGTCTTCTGTCTGTCTGTCTGCTTCTGTCTGTCTGTCTGTCTGTCTGTCTGTCTGTCTGTCTGTCTTCTCTCTCTCTCTGTGTCTTTGTTATTTTTGTTGTTGCAGTGTTTAATACAATTTCTCTTTCTCAAACACTTTGTTTATCTAGCCATTTAAGATATTGGGTGTTTTGTTTTTTTTGTGTAGACTTTTTTTTCAAAATAAGAAAAGAACAAAAAAGTTATAACGTCACAAGGAGGCGCAACACTGGTTGATGAATATTGTGTCTGTCGTAAAGTGTGTTTGATATAATCAGAGTGTGGGTTTTCTTTTTTTCCTTTCCATTCATTGCTTGAAAACCTTTTCCCTCTGTTTTCCTTTCTTCTCACATATTCGTTTTCTTTTTCTTTTCATACTTCTAGTTTTACACTCTTTCTTTGTCTGTCTGTCTCCGTTTCTGTCTTCTTTGTCTCTGTCTCTGTTTCTCTGACTCTATCTCTCTTCCTCTCTCGTAATCAAGGCAGGTAATTGGATTTATAAAAACAAAAAATCCATCAGTGCTTATCAATTATCCTCAGAATAAGAAAAACATTGTCTGTCTGTCTGTCTGTCTGTCTGTCTGTTTCTCTTCTCTCTCTTCTCTTCTCTCTCTCTCTCTCTCTCTCTCTCTCTCTCTCCCCTCTCTCTCTCTCTCTCTCTCTCTCTCTTTATCCATCCCCAGGCAATTTTATTGATATAGCCATCATGAATGTTTAAAAGTTTTGTTTTCTTTTCTTCAGATTGTGATTTTTGTTAGAAAGAAAGAAAACATGTTCAAGTTGATGTGCAGTAAGGAAATACAAGGCAGTTTTATCAATATTGAATCAGATGTAAAATGTGTTTGTTTTAATCAAATTCTGGTGGGTTTTGGTGGGGTTTTTTGGTTTTTTTTTTTCATTTCTTTTGTCATTTCTTATGGGTTTTTTTTCTTCTTCTGAAAGTTCGATTTCTTCTTCTACTTCTAGTGGTTTGCTCGCCCCCTTTCTCAGTTTTTTTGTATTTCTGCTTTGCATTGTCTGTCTGCCTGCCTGCCTGCTCTGTCTGTCTGTCTCTCTTGCCTCTCTCTCTCTGTATCTACCTACCTACCTACCTACCTACCTACCTATCTATCATCTATCTATCTATCTATCTATCTATCTATCTATCTATATCTATCTATCTATCTATCTATCTATCTATCTATCTATCTACTCCTGCCCCTCTCTGTCTGTCTGTCTGTCTCTCTGCCCGTGCTTCTGTCTGTCTTTCTCTCTGTGTGTCTGTATATTTCTTTGAATTCTACCCGTTTCTCCGTGTCTTCTGTTATTTGTTTTGTTCTTTTCTTTTTGTCTGTTTTTTTTTCTTTCTTTCTTTTCTTAATCCCTTTCTTTAACTGAATTTTCTGCTGCCTGTCTGTTTTTATACGCCTCACTTAGCTAGTGAATTGCCCCCCTCCCCCCTGTCCGCTGAGATTCTGACCGTCTGTTTCTAGCTTACTACAAGTAAACTAAAATAAAAGTGTCCGCAGTCATAGATCCTTGTTTTATATTTCAGTTTTGTTTTACATCGCTTTTTTCCTTAGAGATCTTTTTATTTACGTCTTTTCTGATTGTGTGAGATTGAATTATCTTTCTGTCTGTTGATCCATCTATCCATCTATCCATCAATCTGCTTGTTTCTCTGCCTATCTACGTACCTACCTACGTTTTCAATCTATATCTACCCGCATACCTGTCTGTCTGTCTATCTGTCTGTCTGTCCATCCATCCATCCATCCATCCATCCATCCATCCATCCATCCATCTATCTATCTATCTATCTATCTATCTATCTATCTATCTATCTATCTATCTATATATCTATATATCTATCTATCTATTTATATCGCATCCGTCTGTATGTCTCTCTATCTACCTACCTACGTATCTATCTACTCTCTCTGTGTGTATCTCTGTCTCTCTGTGTCTGTCTGTCTGTCTGTCTCTGTCTGTCTCTCTCTGTGTGTGTAGCTGTGCATGTACTCAGGGTTTGTTGTTTTGTATCTGTTAATTTTCTAAATGTCTTCCGTGCCTTCTTGTGCATCTAATGCCTTTTCTCCTTCTCAAACACTTTTATCTATGTAGCCATCTAAACTGACAATATATTTGTTCAGGTTGTTTTCTTTTTTTTAAAGACCCCCCCCCGAAAACAGAAAGGTGTAGCGCCGCTCGGAAACGTAATATGGCTATAACAATATTGAATCCTGTGTAAAATGTGTTTGGTATTATCCAATTCTGTTGGGGAAGTTTTTGGTTTTCTTTTATTAATCCTTATTATTTTTGTTTCGTTTCTATTAACCTTCCACTTATTCTTGATGCGTTGGCTCGCATTTTTTTCCCTTTTTGTTTTTGCATTTTTGATTTTCGTTTTTCGTTTGTTTGTCTCTCTGTTTGTTGTTGTTGTTGTTGTTATTGTTGTTGCGTGTGTTTATTCATTTATTTATTCTTTTATATCAAGGATAATGGAATGAGCACTCCTATGCTTTTTTTTACATCCAGTCCCCGTTGTATGCAGTTTTGTCAATTTTGTCATCAGTTCCCATCGGCACGCAATGGTCTACTCTTCCAAAAAGCGGAGCAGGTTTTAACGTGTGCACAAGATGTTCTGCATGCATTCGCACACAGGACTTTGGTTTATAGTCTCATCCGGACTTTTGGGGAGAATGGAGTCGGCACTGATGTTAACTCCAGTAGGAAAATTCTCTTAAACGAGATTCGAACCCGGGTCAAAAGATCACAAGCGCACCACTCTAACCACCAGGCTATCCCGTCCCCATGTGTGTGTGTGTGTGTGTGTGTGTGTGTGTGTGGTGTGTGTGTTGTGTGTTGTGTGTGTGTGTGTGTGTGTGTGTTGTATCTACCTACCTATCCATCCTACTTGTCTGAGTGTTGTTGTGTGTGTGTGTGTGTGTGTGTGTGTGTGTGTGTGTGTGTGTG
>CM060334.1:24519812-24529812 GCA_030674155.1 Stramonita haemastoma | reverse complement strand
TGCTCTACATTCGACCTTGGATAGGCTCACGAAGCTATGTTAAGCTGCACTAGTCATAGTAACATGCGTCCGTCACGCGAAAAATCTGCCAACAGCAAATCCGCTATAGCGGACGGCCATCCAAAACCGTTGCTTTACACTGATCGGCTATAGGAGACGGCCGTCCTCTCAGTTAACGTCCTATTAATTGCAGAGGCGCCAGTATGAATGGCTTATGCATATACATGGAGAAACCTACTAGAATAAACTCGTCTCGCGACGATGTTTTTTTTCTCAGGAAACAATTAATTCTGCGAGTGGGTGGCTAGGGGGCGGAATAGCCTGGCGGTCATAGTGATGCGCTCGTCATCTTCTGACCCGGGTTCGAATCTCGTTCAAGAGGAATTTTCCTCTGGAGTTAATATTAATGCCGACTCCACTCCCCCACAAAGGTCCTTCGGATGAGACTATAAACCGAGGTCCTGTGTGTGAACGCACGTAGAACATCTTGCGCACAAGTTAAAACCCGTTTCGCTTTTCGGAAGAGAAGGCCACTGTGTGCCGGTGGGAACAGACGACAAAATTTACAAAGCTGCATGCACACAGGGACTAGTTGTAAAAAAAGCACATGAGTGCTTATTCCATTATCCTCGATATAAAAAAATAAATGAAATAATAGATAAAATAAAATAAATGAAAGAGAGAGACAGAACATGAACATGAACAAGATTTATTCTTCAGGCCACCAGCCCCAAGAATGGGGTAAACAAAGCATAACAAAGCAAAGCAAATAATGCAAAAATAAAATGAAACCTCATGACATATATGGCAACTGCTAAAACATATCAAGTGTGAACATGTGTCCTTTTAGATTAAACTGACCTCTTTTAAATGATGTTATTTGTTTGTCAAGTCTCCAAGTTTTCAACAAAATCCTGCCTTATTTTTAAGGCATTGAAAAGATATAAACTTAGCCTACGAATGGTAAATACAGAGCCATATTTCAACACATTTACGTATGGTTGATCGATTGGGACCAAGTACTTATACCTTAGATTTTCATACAGAATACAATTTCTTATAAAAATGTTCTTCATCTTCCACAACCTTACACAACTTACACATGTAGTCAGTATCCTTCTTAAAAGTTCTCCTGAAAGATGATCCATTAATTGGTAGCAAGCCGAGACGAAGCTTAACTAAACAATCCCTAAAACATTTTATATCCATGTATTCGAAATAAAGTTCACATCCAAAGTCAGCTTTAAACAGTCTATATGTCTGATATATGTCTTTAGCCACTATAGACCCATTCCACTCTTGTAAATATACATCTATCATTCTTTGCTTAAACAACGATATAAAAGTATGTTCACAACCAACTCCTTGCTCCAACCAGGCATACCCAAAACCAAGAGTAAACAAGGTATGTTTAAGTAAAGTTACCCAGCATGTTTTGCCATATTCGTCCAAGTTAACAAGCATTAGATCAGTTTGCTTGGGAAGTCTATCTATGTCCATTTTTAAAAGCTTAAACCAGTATCGAATGCACCTGACTGCACTGTTTACATATAATGGATAACGTCCTATTTCTCCATAAACAAATTTATTTGGTACCCTAAGTGGAACGTTTAGAAAACGTTTACATGCCATGGTATGCACCTTTTCAATATTGCTCAGTCTATGAAGACCCCACATCTCAGACCCATACAAGAGAATTGGCAGTACCTGCGCATCAAAAATTCGAAAAAAACAATCCTTTGAAATGTCATTTAGTTTTGATATATGTTTCACGCATTCAACACATGCATGCCTTCCTTTCATGGCAAGAGCATCTACACCTCTGTTCAGGCTCATTCTCGTGGTAAAAACAAATCCTAGATAACTGTATTTATTAACCACTTCTAATACACTGCCACCTAACTTCCATTTTTCCTTCTTACCCAAAAATCCACCTTTGCGAAAAACCATAACTTTTGTCTTGTCGATGTTAACATTCAAAAACATTTTTGTACATGCATTGTATAGACTGTTAATTTGGTTTTGTAAACCATCCGCAGTATATGATAACAGAACTATATCATCAGCAAACAAAAGAAGATACAATTCAAGAAAACTGGGCAACAACTGTATACCATGAAGACCGTTAGTATCAACTGCTGAAGCTACTTCATTTATATACAATGAAAACAATATCGGACTCAACACACATCCCTGTCTTAGACCGATTGGACAATCAAAAAATTCAGTTAGTCTGCTCTCGATACGCACACAAGACACCACCGATTCATACATGGCAATAACAGCATTTAGATATTTCCCCTGAATTCCATTTTGATTCATAATATTGAACAAAGGCTGACGTTGAACAGAGTCAAAGGCTTTCCTCAGATCGACAAAGCATGCATAGAGAGAGACGGAGAGAGACAGAGACAGAGAGATACAGAGAGAGAGACAGAGAGATACAGAGAGAGAGACAGAGAGAGAGAAACAGACAGACAGAGAGACAGACAGACAGACAGAACTAACAGGACAGAGTCCTGTCACGTCTGTTTCTAGAGAAACCAGGAAAAATGCTTCAGACTTAACTGTCTTCACTGGACACTTTGGCTGTCAACAAACTTCTGAAGTACAGAGAGAGAGAGAGAGAGAGAGAGAGAGAGAGAGAGAGAGAGAGAGAGAGAGAGAGAGAGAGAGAGAGAGAGAGAGAGAGAGAGAGAGACAGACAGACAGACAGACAGACAGAGAGACAGACAGACAGACAGACAGAATGAGAGAGAAACGCGGTCAGAAAGACAGAGAGAGAAAGAGGGAGAGAGAAACACAGAGAAATCAAAAGAATAGACAGACACAGATGAGAGAGAGAGAGAGAGAGAGAGAGAGAGAGAGAGAGAGAGAGAGAGAGAGAGAGAGAGAGAGAGAGAGAGAGAGAGAGAGAGAAGAGAGAGAGAGACAGACAGACAGACAGACAGACAGACAGACAGACAGACAGACAGACAGAGAGACAGAGAAACAGAGCAGAAAGACAGACAGGCAGACAGACAGACAGAGCAGAAAGACAGACAGGCAGACAGGCAGACAGACAGACAAGCTGTGTGACTGAGATGATGTACCCAAATCTCCCATGCTAAAACCAGCATCTCAAATCCACAAAATATATCTGTCTCGGTTCTCTCCCTTTTGTCAGCAATTTACGTGTCCCAACGGATGACGCAAAAAAGAATAAGAGCGCGGTGTTGTGACGTCTCCCCTAGCCGACTTGCTGTTCCTTTTCTTTCCTTCACGTTCCTGTCTTTGTGTTGTCTTTAGTTCCCACAACGCGTTTTCCCTTCCTTCTCCGTTTTCGCATCTTCTCTTAGCTCTTTCTCCCAGGAGCGATAATTTGGGGGTGCTGCACTGAAGAACTGTTTACCAGATTCCTCACTTTTTATCTGGACGTTCTGTGCCGAAGTCTGCCTTTATGTAAACTGGGTCCCTGTCCAGTTTGTAATGTTGTCTGTTGAACGTTTGCGTTTTCCTTTGTTTGTTGTTATGTAGATCTAAGGTAAAGGTAAAGGTGTCCCACAACCTGTGCGGTCGTAGGGAAGCGAGGCGTCAGAGACCTCAGCTTCTCTAGGGGCCAGCATGTTGAAGGGGGCTTCCATCTCCTCTCCCTCGCTGCTTTACCTTCCCTGACCCTGAAGAAGGCAGGTACCCATTTACAGCTGAGGAGGGGGGAGGGGGACTGTACTGAAGCCAAGGCGCGCAAACGGTCACCCATCCAACTGGTAACCACGCTCGACGCTGCTTAACTTGACTTGGGGGAAGCCAGCGCTCTGACCACTTAGCTATTCCCGCCCCCTTATGTAGATCTAGCTTTTTGAATTTTCAGAGGCCATGTTTGAGTAATCTATTTTCCAACTTCGAGAGATGAATACAATTTTAATGTAGATATAGATCTATGACTCGCAGAAACACACCAATAAAATATGTGATTTTAAAAAACTGCGATAAACAAACTTACTAACGAGAAAACGATTACCCGAGAAAGAAAGGGAACCGAGATGCCCAAAAAATATTTTAAAAATCAGCTTCCAGGAAAACATTAAAAAAAACACCCCAACATATAAATGACTGTTAAAGTGAAAAGTAAACACCAAAATAAATACAGTATCTAAGACTGAAAACCAAAGAGTGGTGAGATTTGTGGATTGAGTAACACAGCAGCAGCAACCAGCCCCATTTTGCAGACGATGACGACACCCAAAGCAAGAGCCCTTAAAAAAATGGGACCAACGTTTCCACAATTAACGACACACAAGAAAGAAAACTGATTCTTGATCATTAGTAATAACTGACATAGACGTAACTGTTCTCAACCACTCTTTATAATCAAAGCAAACTCTCTATCTGTCTCTCTGTCTCTGTCTCTCTCTCCTCTGTCCTCATATCTATCTATCTATCTATCTATCTATCTATCTATCTATCTATCTATCTATCTATTTATATCTATCTATCTATCTATCTATCTATCTATCTATCTATCTATCTATCTATCTATCTATCTATATATATATATATATATATAATATATATATATATATATATATATATATATTTACACCTCGAATTTGAATTGACTATCTCCCCCCCCCCCTCCCCACTTTCTCACCTCTCTCTCTCTCTCATCTCTCTCTCTCTCTCTCCTCTCCTCTCTCTATCTCTCCTCTCTCTCTCTCTCTCTCTCTCTCTCCCTGTCTCTCTGTGTGTCTTCTCTCTCTCTCTGTCTCTCTCTCTGTCTCTCTCTCTCTCTCTGTCTCTCTCTCTCTCTCCCTCTCTCTCTGTCTCTGTCTCTGTGGAACTGGGTATTTAAAAAAAAGCACATGACTGCTTACTAATTATCCTCGATATAAAATAATTTGATTTGATTTGAATTGATTTGATTTGATCTCTCTCTCTCTCACACACACATACACACACTCACTCACTCACTCCCATCTCCTCCCCCCCCCCCCCCCCCCCCACCACTCACTCACTCCCCCTCCCCCCTCTACCCCTCCAAACCTAAACAGACAGACCAAACTTTTCCAATCGACAGCGACAGGTGACACACCTTTCACACACTCGAGTCAGCAGCAGCCTGACGTTAGGTTACCAGCCTCTTGTCTTGTCTTGTCCTGTCTTGCTGGTCTTGTCCTGTCCTATCTTGCTTGTCTTGTCTTGCTTGTCTTGTCCTGTTCTGCTTGTACTGTCTTGCTGGTCTTGTCCTGTCCTATCTTGCTTGTCTTGCCTTGCTTGTCTTGTCCTGTTGTGCTTGTACTGTCTTGCTTGTCCTGTCCTGTCTTGCTTGTCTTGTCTTGTCCTGTTCTGCTTGTACTGTCTTGCTTGTCCTGTCCTGTCTTGCTTGTCTTGCCCTGTCTTGTCTAGCTTGTCTTGTCCTGTCTTGCTTGTCTTGTCTTGTCCTGTCTTGTTTGTCTTGTCTTGATGCTGAACACATCCAGAGGGATGACGCAAAGAAAATCTGCCCTATATGTCCTAGGAAGGACGGTGGCAGAATGGTTAAGACGTTCGCCTGCCAATATGTAAATCGTGAGTTTCTGGGTTCGAACCCAGCCTCGCCCTTTCTTCCCAGTTTGACGAAAAAATCGAACTGAATGTCAAAGTCATTCGGATGAGACTCGAAACCGAGGCCCCGTGTGCGAATGCACGCAGAACATCTTGCGCACACGTTAAAACCCCGTTCCACCTTTCGGAAGAGTAGGCCATCGTGTGCCGGTAGGAGCGGATGACAAAATTATAACAAACCAGCATGCACACAGGTGTCGTGTTTAGACACCATCCCTGAAGAAAAATCGGGGAGTTGGAGTTGGGATCTTTGCGCCTGGTGGCAGCATGATCTGTGGCTCTGTAGGTCAAATGCAAGCGCTTTGATTTGTCTTTACAAGAGATAGCGCTATACAAATTCCATGTATTAATTAATTAATTAATGTGTCTTTTTTCTTCTGCTTTTTCTTCCGCCATTCTTTTTTTTCTGTTTGGTTGTTGTTGTTTTTTGTTGTTGTCTTATTTGAAATATATATGTATTTATGCGAAACATGAAGATAGTGGTGGTTGTGGTCGTGTGTGTGTATTTGTGTGTGTTGTGTGTGTGTGTGTGTGTGTGTGTGTGTGTGTGTGTGTGTGTGTGGTGTGGTGTGGTGTGTGTGTGTGTGTGTGTGTGTGTGTGTGTGTGTGTGTGTGTGTGTGTGTGTGTGTGTGTAGTGTATGTGTGTAAGTAAGTAAGTAAGTCTTCAATTTTAACGTCTTTCCACTTTAAGTGATACCAGACGACCCTACAATAGGAGACTGGATAGTTGAGAGAGAGAGAGAGAGAGAGAGAGAGAGAGAGAGAGAGAGAGAGAGAGAGAGAGAGAGAGAGAGAGAGAGAGAGATCTAATGTGTGTGTGTGCGCGCGCGCGCGCGTGCGTGCGTGCGTGCGTGCGTGCGTGTGCGCGCGCGCGCGCGCGCGTGTGTGTGTGTGTGGTGTGTGTGTGTGTGTGTGTGTGTGATAAATAGTAACAACAAATGTAATAAGTTATTCTTAACATTAACAGATCAAGAAAATATCGAAAATGGACAACAACAACAACAACAACAACAAAAAACCCCCAAAGAACTACATGAACTATAACAAATGCCCTATAGGACTTAACAACAAACCTTTAGCTATGTCAAACGTTAGATTTACATTTTTCAAAACTTCATCAATGGAATTCTCAGAAAAGGCAGGGAGATAGGGTTTTAAATTCTTACATTCAAGTATGATATGGGTATTTGAAATATATCCACCACATAAGCATTTAATATCCTTACTGAACTTTGTCATAAAAGCATTTAATCTTATCCTAAAGAATAATGCCTTGAGTTGTCTTTCTTTGAATTCATTTGTATGAATCTTTAAGTGATCAATGTATTCAACTACACTCTTCCCACTCGGAGTTGAATGTTGAAGCTTCTTGTTTTGCCAATGCTTTTCTATAAATCTATTTAAGGATGCTTCTTCTAACAACCGATAGCCTTCTGCAATGGATAGAGGGACATGCAGTACTATAGACCCATTTTCATTGCGTGCACCTTTTTTCGCAGCCCTGTCAGCCCACTCATTGGAAGATAATCCTATATGTGAAGGAATCCAGCAAAAGGAAACAAGAATTCCTCTTAAACGTAGAAGATTTATGATGTATTTGATGTCTAGTATAAGTTTAGTAGATTGTTTATAAGCTGTAGACTTTAAGGCATACAATACTGATTTTGAATCCACACAAAGTAATATATGAAAGAAACAGTAAGGATGATCCAAAATGAAAGTCAAAGCCATGAGAATAGCGATTAGTTCAGCTGTAAAAACAGATCGATTTTTGCCAACATAATATGACTTTTCTATTTTTAGCGCTGGTATGACAAATGCTGAACCTGCTTGATGATTGTCTAAAAGTGAACCATCTGTATAAATTTTAAGACAATGAGAGTAATGATGCTGTATATGTGAATGAACATTGACTGCCATAATATTTGGATTTTCATTCTTTTTCATGTTGATATAATCTATATCAAAGTGCGCTCGTTTCATTTCCCAAACAGGACAAACTGAAACTGATCTATGTGGGTCTACATCGGATTTGGAATGTTCAGAACGCTCATAAAGATCTGATGTGTAGGTACTAATTGTCATCAAAGAGTTTATGTGTTGGGCTCTTTTGGGAAAATCTGTTTTCAGACCTCATTTTTATTTCTTCTGAAGCAAAGTTTTCAGGTGTTGAGCTTCTTAGAATATATTTGGCACATACAAGTTGTCGATACTCTTCAAGTGGTAACATTCCAATTTCATTATATGTTTCAAGTGCAGAGGCATGAAATGGTACACCTAGAGCCAGTCTGTACGCCTTACAGTCTACACTTTGAAGCTTCTTTAGTAAATACTTAGGTGCGCTAAAAAAGACCTCTTGTCCATAGGATAACTTAGATCTAATAAGGGAGGTAGACAGATGTTTCAGAATTGTCATTTCTTGTCCCCAATACTGCTTTCGTACAATTTTTAGTAGATTTAAGCATTTTCTTCCTTTAGTTAGAATATGTTCAATGTGGGCATTCCACGTTAACTTTGAAGTAAGAAAAACACCTAAAAACTTTACTAAGTGTTTGTATACAACTATCTCATTTTCAACTTTGAATACAGGTAAATTGTCTGGATTGGTACCGTTGTTAAAAAGCATCATATGCGTTTTTTCTGTGGATAATTTTAGGCCATTCTCGATAATATACTTATTTAAATTATCAAGGTCTTTTTGGTATAATTTTTGAATATAATTTAAAGACCTTTTCGAGGTTTTTTGTTTCATGGATACATTCATCCACATGCATATGTCGTCTGCATATTGTCGTCTGTGTATGTGTGTGTGTGTGGTGTGGTGTGTGTGTATTGTGTGTGTGTGTGTGTGTGTGTGTGTGTGTGTGTGTGTGTGTGTGTGTGTGTGTGTGTGTGTGCGTGTGTCTGTATTGTGTGTGTGTGTTTCCGTGCGTGCGCTTGCATGCACCCAATATTGAAATAATTAAACAAAGCAATACCCCATTAATTAGTTATAATAATATAGGGATTTCTCTCTCTCTATTTCTCTCTCTCTCTCTCTCACACACACACACAGAGGAAGAGAGAGAGAGAGAGAGAGAGAGAGAGAGAGAGAGAGAGAGAGAGAGAGAGAGAGAGAGAGAGAGAGAGAGAGAGAGAGAGAGAGAGAGAGAGAGAAAATTAATAGCACTTCTTATGAAAATAAACCAATCTTTTTTTTCTAATCCCAACCTAATCATGTATAAATTCTATTCAAACCCGTCTCTGCACATTATGTCCTAAAATGCAGCCATGCTGTTTCTGATGAACGGTGTGGTGTGTGTGTGTGTGTGTGTGTGTGTGTGTGTGTGTGTGTGTGTGTGTGTGTGTGTGTGTGGTGTGTGTGTGTAGTGTGTGTGTGTGTTGTGTAGTGTGTGTGTGTGTGTGTGTGTGTTGTGTGTGTGTGTGTGTGTGTAGTGTGTGTGTGTATGTGTGTGTGTGTGTGTGTGTTGTGTGTGTGTGTGTGTGTGTGTGTGTGTGTGTGTTGGTAGTGTAGTGTGTGTGTGTGTGTGTGTGTGTGTGTGTGTGTGTAGTTGTGTGTGTAGTGTGTGTGTGTAGTGTGTGTGTAGTGTGTGTTGTAGTGTGTGTGTGTGTGTGTGTGGTGTGTGTTGTGTGTGTGTGTGTGTGTGGTGTGTGTGTGTGTTGATGTAAGCTGCAAGATTATTTCATTTTCGCAGAGAAAATTTTGAGATTATTTCGCTGTCTCTAAATCTAGTGAGATGGTATATTTTCTTTGTTTTTCCACCCTCTTTCTCTCCAAAAAAAAGTTGTGGCTTTCTTTTAAATTGTTTAAAGACAAACTTCAGACAGAAAATTATCCTTCAATTTCCTGACAATTTTCTGAAAAAGCAAAAATAAAAAAAAACAAAAAACCCTAGATACTGCTTTGTGATGTTTTTTGAAATAAATAAACCAAAGAAAATGGGTAAGTGGATGTGACATTTCGCAAAGATCTAATGGGAAATGAAAGAACTTGAACGGGGGATGTCTGTCTGTGTTTTTTTCTGTCCGGGCTGTTGGGTTCCCTTATGTACACTCTGTGTGTTTTGGGGTGTGGGGTTGGGGTGTGTGGGGTGTGGTTTGGGGGTGGGGGTGTTGGGGGGTGCGTTTCGTGCGTGCGTGGTGCGTGCGTGCGTGGGGGCGCGCGGGGTGTGGTATTGTGGGGTGTGTTTTTTTATTTTTTTTTAAATTTTTTTTATACTTTTTTAAATCCGGGGGGTAACGGAAAAAAGCCCTCATGTGCTTTTTTTTCACCCCGTTCCCTGTGTAAGAGTTTTTTTCATCTGTTCCCAAACCCGCATACAACGGGCCCACTCTTTCGAAAAGTGGATCAGGATTTACCGGTTTTGGGGCAAGATGTTCCGTGTGTTTGTGTTTTGTGGTTGGTGGTGGTGTGTG
>CM060334.1:24515214-24519712 GCA_030674155.1 Stramonita haemastoma | reverse complement strand
TCAAACCCGTGGAATTTTTGGGGTTTTGAAAATGAAAAAAAAATCCTTGAAAACAAAAATGAAAGAATGAAACAATATTCAGAGAAAACCACCAACACCAAACACACCAACAAACACCCAAGAAGAAGGGGGGAAAGGGGGGGAAGAGAGGGGGGAAAAGGAAGGGAGGAGAAAAAAGGGGGGGAGGAGAGAAGGAGAGGGGAAGAAGATAAAACAGGGGGAAGCAGAAAAGAAAAGAAGGAAAGACCCGTAAGGAGAGGAAGGGGAGAGGAAGAGAAAGAGAAGGAGAGAAGAGAGAAGAGAAGAGAAGAAAAGAGAAGAGAGAGATGAAAGGGACATTTTCCCGCCATTGTAAATGTTGCTGTGGTTTCTATGTCAAAGAGCAAAACTAACTCCGGCTTTTGTTGTTTCTGAGTATCCTGTTACTCCCCTGCTGTACAAAGTCTGTAAGAGTAAGAATGTTAAACCAAGCATAGAACAAAGCATTTCCAGAAGGGGGGGAAGCTATTTCATAGAAAGGGCAATGCATACCCTGAGGAAAAAAATCAGATATGAAGGGATGGAAAAAAAAAAGGGGGAGAGAGAGAGAGGAGAGAGGAGGAGAGAGAGATAGAGAGAGAGGAGAGAGAGAGAAGAAAAAGGGAGAGGAAGGGGGAAGAGAGAGAGAGAGATTAAACAGGGCGAAGACAGCAAGAGATAGAGACATAGGATGGCTTTTACCTTTCTAAAGAAGTAAAACACACACTCAACAAAAGCCCCCCCAAAATACTCAAAACCGTCAAACCAGCAAACTCTTAAAATAAGACACGCCGACTCACTAGTCAAATCGGGGCCATGAAACAAACCCCTGGATTCGCTATTCACCCTTAACAAATCATAAAAGAGGCATTACCATTCGCCCCCCCTCACACAGAGACACTGAAAGCGCCATTACCATTGGTCGATAGTCTGTCCGCCCATGAAGCATTTCCATTGGTGTTTGGGGATGGGACTTTTCCCCTTTGTAAAAAAATTTCATTTATCATTTTTTAATGCCCCCTCCTCAAGGAAATGGGGAAAAATTGTTTGTCGACCCTTTTAGGGTTTTAACACTGTGTCCATGTTTAGGTTAAATACAGTACTTTACAATATGCTTTATGTTGAAGTGCAAACACGTGAAGCCTTGTCTATCAAAGTACGATATTTATTGCAATTAGGTGAAATTACTTGCTTGTGGCTGGGAGTATGGTTTGCATGTGTGTATGGTGTGGTGTGTGGGGGGGGGGGGGGGGCGTCGGGGAGCGGGACTGGGGGCACTGTTACTAAACTTTTATGCTATATATTTAATAATAATAATAATAATAATACATGGAATTTATATAGCGCTATATCTTGTAAAAACAAATCAAAGCGCTTGGACTCGACCCTCACAACAAACAAACCAATGACAATAAATAATTCTAGCAAATTAGAAAGCACACACACGCGCGCGCACACACACACACACACACACGCGCGCGCGCGCGCGCACACACACACACACACACACACACACACACACACACACACACACACACACACACACACACACTTATAGAGGTTATACATTTTGACAGGGTGAATGGAATTTCAAATGTTGAAGGCAGGGACAAATAGGAGATGAAAACAGAAGACAAAAATCTTAGGTTTGAAACAAGTGTGTCTTGAGGTTGGATTTAAAAGTGTCATATGTAGGCTTTTGCCGAAGGGAGAGAGGGGAGGTCATTCCAGATTGATGGACCAGAAATAGAGAAAGAGCAGCGGCCAACGGTAGATAGGTTGAATCTCGGAATTTTTAAGGATAAGGTATCTGCAGCCGAGCGGAGGGAACGAGAAGGTGTGTACACGTGAAGACATTCACAGAGGTAGGAGGGTGCTGTTTTGTGGAGACATTTATAACAGAGAGTACTGATCTTGTAGTTAACTCTCTGTGGCACAGGCAGCCAGTGGAGAGATTGCAAGAAAGGAGTAATGTGTTCAGATTTTTTCTTTCTGAGGACCAGTCGAGCTGCAGAGTTTTGTAT
This sequence comes from Stramonita haemastoma, assembly GCA_030674155.1. Lineage (NCBI taxonomy): Eukaryota > Metazoa > Mollusca > Gastropoda > Neogastropoda > Muricidae > Stramonita > Stramonita haemastoma. The sequence goes on along the minus strand of CM060334.1, from coordinate 24,517,670 downwards.
ACGTTGGAGAGGGTGGATAGATGATGCTGGCAGACCAGCCAAAAGAGAATTGCAATAGTCCAGACGTGAAAGAATAAGAGAAGTGACTAGTTTGGATGTTGCATCAGTAGACAGGTACTTTCGAATTGCACTAATACGCCGTAGTTGATAGTAGCATGACTGACAGGTCTGGGTGATGAATTTTTGCATGGAGAGTGTGTTGTCAATAACGACTCCTAGATACTTTACAGCACTGGATAGAGGGACTGACGTATTGCCGAATTCTATTGAAGTTGTTGTGATAAAAGACAGTTTGTGTTTGGTACCTACAAGCATGGATTCGGTTTTATCTGCGTTTAATTGTAATTTGTTCTGTATCATCCAGTTTTGGATATCTTGAAGGCAGTAGGACATATTTGTCAAGAGAGAAGGCAGGTTTTCAGGTGTATCACTGCTTAGAATCTGAGAGTCGTCTGCATAAAAGTGATTGTTACATGTATTTGTTATATGTACACTATGTAAGTTGGAATGTATGGGATTGTGTTTTGCCTAAAACAGTTAACTGTTTGACAGACGCAGGCTTGGTATGTTTCATTGATAATATTGTCTTAACAAGGATTTTGTGTAGATATTTTCTCATATTGGTGTTTGGTTTCTTCTGATAACAATGTAACCTGAAGATGCTCTCTCTCTGTCTCTCTCTCTCTCACTCCCTCCCTTCCCCCCTTCCACTTTCTCTTTCTCTCCTCCCATCCCCATCCTCTCTAAAACATCCAACTACGAACTATAACCGCAAAACAAGGCATAGAGACAGGGAGAAAAGTTGAGACTCAGTACACCTGAAAACACTCCCTTTCGCCACCCAAAAGTTTTCCGCTCTGTTGAAAGAAAGAACTCGTCTAGGCCATTCTGCTCCCCTGATTTGACAAGAACTGGATCTTCTCCAAACTGGATCTTCTCCCCTTTCACCAAATTTAACTTCAGGATTAGCCGCCTCTGCATGCTGTAGGCCTGTAGACAGACCAGCTTTCGCAAGGGAGACCATCTGGGGATAGAAGGCGTTGGACTGTTTTCATTGGTTTAGGGGCCAGCGTCTGTTTAAACGGGAAGGTACGGGGGTAAGAACAGGGGTGACGTCATGTCTAGACGTCAGTGGGTCCAGTGTTTTCTCTGCCTGCCTTGAGTGGAGACGTTGCGTGTTGTTGTCTTTTGGTTAAGTGAAGAAAGTGTCATGGATGCCAGGCATCTTTCAGCGCTCACTCACTGCCAGTTCTCCAACTCTTTGCTGCGGCTGTACTTTTTATTGGTCAGTCCAATTCTGCCAGAGACGATCATTTTCAGTGATCTGAGGATAGGTTTGTTTCCCCTGTACAGATTGTACGTTCTGTCATTTTCTTTTGGTCACATCCATCCTTTGTTGGCCGTGAGGCTGAAAGCTTTGTTATTGGTGTCAGCTAAGTGCCAAGGATTACACTGTCAAGTTTTACGTTTTACAACGTTGAGATTGTCTTCAGCCATGAAAAGGTCTTAGCGTAACAATCTGTAATCCCCAATGTGGAATCAGAGTACGGCTGCCTAACGATGGCGAGGTACTTGGAAGACAGTCATACACTCAAATCTCTCACCCAGTATGGTCTCAACAGTGGTTCCCAGATCTGACAACTGAGGCAGAGTGTATATTCTGGTTGACGCCCCCTCCCCCCCTCCCCATTGCTGCTAAGCACCGAAACGCACATACGCAAAAAAAGTCTCACCATTGGTAGGCCTAGACCTTGAAGGCTCTAAATCTAGCAGAGGAACGGGGGAGGGGGCGGGGAGGAGGGGGAGGAAAAGAAAAGGAGCCCCTGAAGAATCAGCTAGCGCAAGGTGACGCAACGTCTAGACATTAGTTAGTTGTTGGAACCTTGGTCTGAAATTTACACTTGCGTGTTGTTTCTTCTGGGTTTTTTAACCGAAAGTAACGGATATTCTTCACCTTTCGGCTCTCCGCGAGCGTTCTTTGAGAAAACATCTTCCCTGTCCTTTTGGACTAAAAGTCAAAGTTTGCGTGAAGAGATCAGATTTTGCAATCTCTTCCAACGTCTATATCTTTTGTTTTTTTTTCCTCAAAACTGATGATATTGCAATTCTGTAGAGATTGTAATCAGCCATTTTTTGTCGTTTTTTACGCGTAGCAACTATGACATCACTACAGTAGTGTGAAGGATTCTTTGAGAAGAGTTATGAAAAGTATCCATTACTATAACATCGAACAATCATGACAATAAACCACTACACACACACACACACACACACACACACACACCACACACACACACACACACACACACACACAGAGGCAGCCAGACGGAGGTAGAGAGCAATAAACAAAGACAGACACAGAAATACACAGATAGATAGATAGATAGATAGATAGATAGATAGATAGATAGATAGAGAAGAGAGAGAGAGAGAGAGAGAGAGAGAGAGAGAGAGAG
>CM060334.1:24495214-24510214 GCA_030674155.1 Stramonita haemastoma | reverse complement strand
GAGAGAGAGAGAGAGGAGAGAGAGAGAGAGAGAGAGAGAGAGAGAGAGAAGAGAGAGACACACACAACACAGAAAACACACAAACAACACACACACACACAACACAACACACACACAAGACAGAGAAGACAAAAGAAGACAGACAGACAGATGACAGACTGACGACGACTGACGACTGACTGACTGACTGACATAGAGAGCTAGGCAGAAACAGAGACAAATGGTGAGCGAAACAGAGGGGAGGCAATCTACTAAGTAACCCAAACCAAGACAAAACGTATGAGATTGAAAAAAAGAAGATGAGGAAGATGAGAGCGATGAGAAGAAGAAAGAGGAGTTGCAGGATAAGGATGAATAGAATCAGAAAAAAGAACACACACACACACACACACACACACACACACACACACACACACACACACACACACACACACACACCACGCACACAACACGCACGCACACGCACACAGAGACAGACTGAGACAGAGACAGAGACACAGAAACCGAAACAGACACATAGACAGAGAGAAGGAAAGACGGGGAATCCAATCTATTAGGTAACCCAAACCAAAACATAAAAAAGAAGAAAAAAAAAAAAGAAGACAAAACTCTACAGAATCCAAGAGCGCTGGGAGAGGGGTGGGGGTGGAGCAGGAGGGAACTACACTGACTGTAAAAGAGCACACAGAGCAGACGACAAATGAAGTGCTGATGGAGCTCCTTCTGTCACCTGGCAGTTTCCAATGCACCTTCAACTCCTCATGAACCTCTTCGCTTCGCTGTAGGTGGGAAATCCGCCACCCTGTCTTGCAGCCCTTAACTTAACCGCGGCAGATGCTTTTCTCTTTACCACTCTCCCGGGGCTCGCTTCGCTGTCTGCCTGATGACGCTGTTCCACAGCTGATACAGCCGATAGAACGGCCTGAAGGATTGTCTGTCTGTTGTGACAGTGTTCGCGAGACAGGATGACCCCCATGGAGGATCAAGTGTCTAGACAACCATCATGGGTAAACTGGGCTCATTATTCCAGATTTGTTCTCTGTTTTGTTATTGTTTGTTTGGTTGGTTGGTTTGTATGCACGTTTGTGTGTTCGGTTGCGTTTGGTGTTCACGTGTAATTAAAACGATTGTTTGGTTATTTATTGTTGTTTGTTTGCTTGTTTGTTTCCTTATCAAAGGTGATTAATTTGCCAGCAAATTACAGATTGCCATCACAGTAATGTTTATTTGTTGGATTTTTTTGGCTTGCCTATTTGATTGTTGCCCCATGAAAGGTCATATGGATTGCAAGCAATCACATATTGTCAGAACATTTTCGTTTAGTTGTTGTTTTTGTTTGTTGCCTGCTTGTTTCTTTGCTTTCCCGTTATTGTGTTTTGTTATGTTGAAGTTTAAACGTGTTCGTCTATTTATATTGTTGCACTAAACTTCAGTCTATCGACTCATCTGAAAGAGCTTCTTTGACATGCCTTGAATTTTAATGTTGTATTTACGACTTTAGTTTATCGACTCATCGGAAAAGACTGGCACTCAGACCATGAATTCATAAATGTAGTGGACATGGGTAAAGTCTAATTTTCAACGAGTTCAAACCATGGAACTCTCGTTACCAAGATAGGGATGTTAAACTCTCCACTTAGGGAATAAAAAATTAAACAAAATGAACCTAAACAAAATCTGATAATTTCGCCATGTCAAAAGCTTTGTCAGTTATTGATGTAACTAAAGTGCTAAGGTCTATATTACTAGTTATGTTGTAGTGTTTTAAAAATATTAGGTTGAGATTGTCTCCATTTACAAGCTTAACAACCTGTCCTCTAAATTCAAAAAGAAACAAAATTCTCAGAAACGGAATATGGCTGCCTGTATGGTGAGGTACTTGAAAACAGCCACACAAATAAAACTTCTCATCCAGAGTGCACTTACAGCCTCCCAGTGATTCCCAGGTGGGATGAGTGAGACAGAGTGCATATTCTGGGTGACCCCAAGAGCGTTAAGCTAAGAAGAGCCCAACAACAATTCAGCCAAGTTTTTTTCAGATAAAAACGGCACTAAATCTAGCCTAAAGTTCTTTAAGATGACACAGACACTGCAAAGGGAGCCCCCCCCCCCCCCCTCTCCAACACCCCTCCTCCCCATTTCATGGAAACCCACCCTTTTCGTGTTGAAGCCATTCATGTATAAAGCCCATTTGCAACAGTCTCTGCACATGACGTCAGAACGATTCTTTGATTGCTGAAGTGTTGTGGCGAGAAACGAGGCGTATGCTTGTCCAAACTTCGTCGCAGGAAATGATGAAATTGTTTAATTTCCTTGCACTTCTTTTATGGGATTACTCAACCTCTCCTAAAAAAAAAAGAGTTCTTGGAATCTATATTTTTGTACATTTCTATGGAAGAATGGGCTGTGCAATTTCCTTTTTCAAACAAAAGCAAAACATTGAATGAGAGATAGGCGTTTCAGTTGTTCTTGGGGTATATCGCACAAAAGAGGATGGCTTTGTCAAAGCGGTCTTTTAAAAAAAAGACAAATATAAAAGTAACTGAAGGTACAAAACTAAATGTATCACCTTCCCTCTCTCTGTCTGTCTGTTTGTCTTTCTGTGTTTCTCTCTGTTTTTTCTCTCTGTGTGTTTTCTGTGTGTGCGTGTGTGCGAACGTGCGTGCGTGGGTGCGTGGGTGTGTGTGTCAATCAATCAATCAATCAAATTTTTATTTCCAGATGGTACATTGAGTAAGCATCGATTTACTTTTTTTCCATCAAGCCATCTATCTAAAGAAAAGAAAAAAAAATCAAAACAACAACAAAAATCAAATCAAAACAAAACAAAACAAAAAACCAACAAAAAACAAAGCAGAAAATCCCTAGGAAACAATAAAGCCAACAAAAGAAAGAAAAGGGGAAAAAACAAACAAACAAATAAAACAACATCAATCATTTCACCAACATTAACATGATTCAACAGCTTTAAAATAAAATATGCCTATAGATAATACAAGCAACTACAATAACAGCAAAAATAACCAAAAGAGGAAAAAAAAACCCACTCAAAAGCCATACACACATATGCACACACACACACACTCTCAGGAGGAGGAGAGGGGAGAGAGGGAGGGAGGAGGGAGGGAGGAGAGAGTGAGAGTGAGAGGAGAGAGAGGAGAGAGGAGAGAAGAGAGAGAGAGAGAGAGAGAGAGAGAGAGAGAGAGAGAGAAGGAGAGAGGAGAGAGAGAGAGAGAGAGAGAGTAGAAGATCTCTTTCTCTCTCATTCCTTCCCCTCTCTTTCCTCCCCCCCCCCCCACTCTGAAGCTTGTCCTCTCATTCTGCTGTCTTTTACCCTCATCTGGTAAAACACGCCCCGATGCCACTAATTCTGTCACTTTGCCATCATGTTGCTGCTGTTGTTATTGGCCGTTCCTCAGCGTAAACACTGGAGATCACCCAGCATTTTGTCTCATTCCATTAGAGTAGATAGAGACAGACAAGCGACAGAGAAACAGATGCAGTGAGTTTGAGAGGACATACACAACGCAGAAGGGGGAGAGAGATGAGAGAGAATGAGAGAGAGAGAGAGAGAGAGAGAGAGAGAGAGAGAGAGAGAAGAGAGAGAGAGAGAGAGGGAGAGAGAGGAGAGAGGAAGAAGAAGACAGACAGACAGACAGACAGACAGACAGAGACAGAGAGAGACAGACAGACAGACTGACTGACAGATAGATGAGAGACAGAGACAGAGACAGAGAGACAGACAGACACAGAGACAGACAGACTGACTGACAGATGAGAGAGAGACTGACAGAGACAGAGATAGAGATACAGGCAGACAGACAGACTGTGACAGACAGGCATGCAGACAGACAGACAGACAGACAGACAGAGAGGTGAAGACAGAGCGAGAGATGACAAACTTGGATTTCTTACTTATTCTCATTTTAATTATTTTGACCATTATCAGCCAGTGCAGCAATGTTGTATCGAAACCATTTCCATACCTAGCTCCTGTTTAAACAATCAATTCGATTCTTCTTTATGTAGCAGTGTTTAATTATTGGACTTTTTGGGAGTAACAAAACAACAGTCCCTGTCACTGGAGAGTGTAAACTTAGACGGCTTTGCTTCGTTGGCATTAATTAACAGTGGATCAGCTTTCTTTAGAATCGGAAATGTCAACACCTTCCTTATTCATATACGCCGAATGAGACATTTTCTCTTTTTTTTGCGAGCCAAATGAAACGAAAGACACTGAACCCACAGTAACCGTCAAGCTTTTCGCATCTGTTCCGAGTCTGGAATTTTAGTTTGAGCATCTGGGTATTCTGTGTGGAGCGTTCGTTGACATAATAAAATTATTATGTTTTTGACGAGAATGTGACTGTGCTAGTTCAGCTTCTCTTCAGTTTCTGCTTCTGACAGTTCATCAAAATGCGGCATTTGCGATGACAATGAGTAGATTATTCACAGAGAGAGAGATAGAGAGAGGGGAGGGAGAGAGGGAGTGATAAGGAGGGAGGGAGGAGGGGGAGGGAGGAGGGAGGGAGAGGGAGGGAGAGAGGAAGGAAGAGAGAGAGAGAGAGAGAGAGAGAGAAAGAGAGAGAGGGGGGGGGGGGGGAGACAGAGAGAGAGAAACAGAGAGAGAAAGAGATAGAGATTGAGACAGACAGAGAAAAAGAGAAAGCGGGATAGAGTGAGAGGAGAGAGAGAGAGAGAGAGAGAGAGAGAGAGAGAGAGAGAGAGAGAGAGAGAGAGAGAGAGAGAGAGAGAGAGAGAGAGAGACAGACAGAGACAGACAGACAGACAGACAGACAGACAGACAGACAGAGACAGATACATAGACAGAGACAGAGAGAGACAAAGACAGAGAGAAAAACAACAGACAGACACCAGACAGAAAATCAAGAGAAAACACTACAGACATTCTCAATTAAGCACTACAAAAGACGGACCTCCCCATCCCCCACCCCCCACCAAAAAAAAGGAACTCTCTCATTTCCGCAGGACCCAATTCAATTTTCCCTCCAACAAAGCAAAAACTTATCGACTCTCTGCACCACTGTACACCCCCAACAGACGGGGAAAGTGTTGGTCAATGTTGGCCATTGTTGCTGGACAAAAACCCACACTTTTCCTCCACAGTAATGTTTTGTGGAGAGAGGATTATGTAATGCTTTAGTGTCTGACTGCTATATTCATAAAGAGAAGCTTTTTTTTCTCCTTTGTAATGGGAAGTTTGGTGGTGGTGGTGGGGTGGGTGGTTGGTGGTGGTGGTGGTGGGTGTGTGGTGGTGGTGGTGGTGGTGGTGTGGTGGTGGTGGTGATGATGATGATGATGATGATGATGATGATGATGATGATGATGATGATGATGATGTTGCTGCTGCTGCTGCTGCTGATGTTGCTGCTGCTGCTGCTGACGACGACGACAATTATGACGACGACGGTGATGATTATGATGATGATGGCGACGACGACAACGACGATGATGATAATGACTACAACGATAATGAGGATGATGACGAGACAATGATGATGAGGGTCGAAACTGTGATATATTGTTCATTTTGATAATGTAGTACAACGTTGTTGTAGTTTTTCGGATATATCATGTCTGGAGATGTAATTATCCAGATTTTTGTGTTTTATTTGTAATCGCTTTACGTTTTTTTAAACCTGAAAGAAAGTTTTTAAATAGCAGTATCCAGTATGTTTCCACTCTTTCAATGTGAGATCATCAAAGTGATGATAGCTTTAAGAACCAGCCAGCTTCCATGAATTCAAAATTGAAGTTCATCAAAAAATAATAACAGTTAGGTATGGTAAGCAACACACACACACGCACGCACATAACACCACGCCACACACACACACACACACACACACGACGCACACACACACAGGCACACACACATACACACACACAACACCACTAATCCATAAGGGAAAAACATTTTATCAACCAACTAAGCAGCCTACCTAAGTTTTTTTATATATATAGTTTCTACCTTTAATATCCTGTAAAGAGAAACCTTTCCTAACACGAAAATACGCAAAAGCTAAAGAAAAAACCCCACCGAACACACATTCCTGTCACTTTACTTTATCGACAGAAACTTCTTACAGAGTTGCATAACGCCTACAGACACTAAGTCACTCAGATTTCCTTTTAGTACCCCACCTTTCCACGAGACGAAAAGAAAAACCACACTTCCCTCTGCGACTTAGTATTCAGTGTTTGCATCATAAGAAGCACTTTCAGTGACTTCTTTCCTCGGAAGCTTTAGTCCCTAAGAAGAGAATCGATTTTGGGGGGAAAAGCCAGCAAGGGAACTTTTGACAAGTCTAACGTGGATCAGGCCATAACCTTTGACAGTTACTTATCGGCATAAGCAAAGTGCCCGGGCTGACATTAAAAAGCACTTCAGCTGTGAAATGTTGAGATCATTTTTATCCAAACAAACCCCCCTCCTCCCCTCTCCTCAAATAGTAAAGATATAGTAACAAATTAACTATTATCTAAAGTTGTATGTCGTAACTTCTTTTAGAAAACGCCCACCAAAAGCAAACAAAAACCAAACAAAAAACCCCACCACGAATAACAATGTTCATACTGGTCGAACAGCACTGAATGAAATAAATAGTAAAACAGTGCACAATCACAAACAAAATATACCCCCCCACACCCACACACACCCTTCCCATCAACTGATGTAACCTCCTACCCCCCCTGCCCCCCCCCCCCCCCCCCCCCCCCCCCCCCCCCACACACACACCACGATAGTCTCCCAGCTCTAAGTATTTTAACAAGAGTTCCTACCAACTGTGGGCACCCACCGAATAAAACACTTCCGTTTGTACCTCCCAGGGAAAAATAATCGTCTGCTTTTCAAATTTATTAGACCTGAAGCATCAGAACAGCTTTTATACGGTGGAGTGGGGGCGGATGGCCTAGTGGATAGAGCAATGCGCTCGTGATCTGACGTTCCGGTTCGAGCCACCACCAAGGCGCCCGTGCGAGGGAATCTTTCCCCTTGAGTTAGGCTAACATCAGTGCCCTCTCCGCTCCTCCGTAAGAGTCCTTCAGAGGAGACTAGAAAACAAGGTTCGGTGTACAAACACTCGAGGAACATCTTGAGCACACACGTGCTGTCTTTAGAAAGAGTAGGCCATTTTATGCCAGTAGGAACAGATGACGAAATTAAAACCAAAACACATGCACTTTGGTGTCGTATTTAGACACCATCCCCGAAGTCGGAATATGGCGACTACCTATGGTGGTCCCAAAAGGTGGCATACACAAAATCTTACATCGGGGAACCTCGGAAGCTCTCGCCGAGGAACGAAGAAAACAATGGTGGATCGGTGGTCTAGATGGTTACACACCCGTCTAGAAACCAAGAAGCCGGAGGAGGTTTAATCCTGTCCGAACCCTTAGCTTGAAGAAGAAGAAGAAGAAGAAGAAGAAGAAGAAGAAGAAGAAGAAGAAGAAGAAGAAGAAGAAGAAAAGAAGAAGAAGAAGAAAGAAGAAGAAGAAAAGAAGAAGAAGAAGAAGAAGAAGAAGAAGAAGAAGAAGAAGAAGAAGAAGAAGAAGAAGAAAAGAAGAAAGAAAGAAAGAAAGAAAGAAAGAAAAAGACAGCTGAAAAACGTAGGAAAATCTCCCAAACAAACAATATCCACATACAACCAATAAAAAAACCCACTCAAAGCAAAACAGAGAGACAAGGAAACAAAACGACAAAGATAAACAATGAAAACCAACTCTCTCCCCTCTAGGAATATCAAAAGAAAAACCACAACATAAACAATACTCCTAGAGCTGCAAAATCAAACAAACCAGCCGTAGAAAAATAAAACAAAACAAAACCAAACAAAGTCAAACAAGCAAAATCGAACTTTATGTCGTAAAACAGAAAGCGATACCAAAATATACAACAACAAAACAAAGGACAAAGAGAAGTAAAAAACATACGCAAACCACAAAGAACCACCCACACAAAACCACATTCACTAAAATGAACGAAAAAGATACCAAGTAAACAAAACATCCCCAACAAACCAAATACGAAACAAGGATGAGCCAAACACTTTCGAAAAGACGAAAAATAAAGACAAACCTGAAAAAACAAAAGAGAAACAAAAACGAAAGGAAAAATAAAGACAAAAACAAAACGGATATCCAAATTCATTACTTGTAATATCTTCTTCTTCTTTTACTTCTCCTTCACCTTCTTCTTCTTCACTTTCTTTTTTCTTCTTCTTTTACTTCTTCTTCCCTTTCTTATCCTTCTCCTCCTCTTGCTCCTCCTCCTCCTCTTCCTCTTCTCCTTCTTCTTCTTCTTCTTCTTCTTCTTCTTCTTCTTCTTGCCTTCTTCTTCCTTCTTCTTCTTTTCTTCTTCTTCTTCTTCTTCTTCTTCTTCTTTCTTCTTCTTCTTCTTCTTCTTCTTCTCCTCTCTCCTCTTCTTCTTCTCTTCTCCTCCTTCCTCAAATGTTTAGACAGCAACTATTGTTGTTTATCATATGAGCGGAAATGCGTTGCGATGCCGTTATGCCCTGACAAGTCAGGCCAGCGCGCCGACTAGAGTGGCGATGATACAAACATAAAGAAACTTAATGAATTTTTTTTTTTTTTAAATCTCAGATAGAGAGAGGTAGGGGGAGGGGAGAGAGAGAGAGAGAGAGAGAGAGATGAGAGAGGAGAGAGAGATGAGAGAGAGGAGAGAGAGAGAGAGAGAGAGAGAGAGAGGGAGAGAGAGAGGGGGAGGAGGAGAGAGAGAAGAGAGAGAGAGAGAGAGAGAGAGAGAGAGAGAGAGAGAGAGGAGGGAGGAGAGAGAGAGAGAGGAGAGGAGAGAGAGAGGAGGAGAGAGAGAGAGAGAGAGAAGAAGAGGAAGAAGGAGAGAGAAGAACAGAGAGAGAGACAGACAGACAGGACAGACAGACAGAGACAGACAGACAGACAGACAGACAGACAGACAGACAGACAGAGACAGAAAGACAGACAGAAAGACAGACAGAAAGACGGAATTAGACACAGAAAAACCGAGAGAAAGATATACACGGGGGAACACAGAAACACACACACACACACACACACACACACACACACACACACACACACACACACACACACACACACACACACACACACACACAGGCACAAAGGCTGAAAGAGACTAGAAAAAAAAACAGCTACAGAGACAGAGAGACAGACAGAAACAGACAGGTAAACAGACAAACAGAACAACACAGGGATAGAGACAAACACAGCGACAAAAATGGAAAAGCTAAAAATAAGACAAAGAAAAAGCACACACACACACACACACACACAACACACACACACACACACACACACACACACCCCACACAACACACGCACGCACGCATGCACAAAACATATATACACACACACACCAAAGAAAAACAAAAGAAAGAAAACAGACGTACACATCTGGTTTTCTCTCATAACATGTGTGTATGTACAGGATAGAAATCATCTGTAATCGGACCATCACAGAATAACTAAACTAATTAAGACAAAACTTCAATAATTTCTAAATGTTGGCAAGCTCTTACCCATACATAGACACATAGACACACAGATACACAGACACACACACTTATTTTACTATAAAACTACCAAAACACACAACACACACAAAAAAACCAACAACACACCACACAACCACCACACCACCAACACACACACACACACACATAAACCCTTCTCTCCACAGAAAACAGGTACACAGCGGAGCCGCTATCACAACAATTAAGGCCTTGCCACATGCCGGGCTGAGAACAAAAAACAGTGGCTTTAGCCCAAAACAAACACTGGAAACAATGTTCATGTGTTTTTCCGTATAATATCTTGTTTTTCCTGAAGCGTGACTGGCAAGTGTCACTGTCACCCATACACCACACTTCTTTGTTGCTGCTGTCGTTCAATATTTGTACAGGGAAAGCTGAAATGACCCACTGGTTCGCGCGTTGGACTCCCCTCTGAAGGCAGAGTTTAGCTGCCTATTATGACAAAGTTTGTTAAAGAAAAAAACCCAAACATCAGTACCTGCAAACTTCTCACCCAGTGTGTAGTTTAGGTGTAGCAAGTGGGACGTTTATTTATTTATTTATTTATTCTTTTTATCGAGGATAATGGAATAAGCACTCGTGTGCTTTTTTTTTTTTTTTTTTACATCCACTCCCGATGTGTATACAGTTTTGTTAATCTTTCATTGTTCTCACCGGCACACAATGGCCTTTCTCTTCGAAAGGGGGACAGGATTTAACGCGTGTGCAAGTTTGCTTTTTAAGGTGTAGCAAGTGGTACGGTTGAGGAGTGAGTACCCATTCTGGGTGAATCATCCAACCTCCACCTTCCCCTCACTCTTACCTTCACCCTCATTTGATGTTAGTCGAGGAACGCTAAACTACACCTACCAATTTCAGGGTTAAGAGACCTCCTGATTTAAACCAAAGCATTGATAACAGTAACAAGAGAGTTTCCGATTAAAAAAAACAAACAAAAACACCCCCAAAGCATTTTACGAACCATTTTTGCCGCAGCCAATTTTCTTCACAAATAATTCAAAACAAACCAACCAAACAAAACAAAAATATCGAAATTGAAACATAACCTTAAACCCAAACACGAAACCACGTTCGTGTCAATGTGGCTCCAGCCTGGCAACTTATCTCCCTTTGGTGCAGCTACAAGGGGAAATAAACCTGTCTGCCTTGGTAATGTCTTATGACCCTACACTGTTGCAGCAAACCTCGCTCATTCTGCTGTTTTTTTTCACTTTGCCATTCTTGTCTCTAGAGAGAAAAATAAGGTTTTCTTATTTTTTTCAAGCAAAAAACAGGAGGTATGAGAGAAAAATGAAAGTAGGAACATGAACAAGACAAAAACAAGACCAAGGAAAAAAAGAAACATTTACGAAGAAAAAAAGAGGTTAGGAAGTTATAGATACAAACAGGAAAATGTCAGGTCAACAAATGAAAAAAGAAATTAATGGTGAATGTTTGAGAAAATCTGACAAACAAGGGGGGGGGGGGGGGGGGGGGAGGGGGGAGGGAGAGAGAGAGACTTGGAGAGTGAGAGACAGAGACAGAGACAGAGATAGAGACAGACAGAGATAGAGAACGACATGGAGAAAAAGGTTAAAGACATATATTACAGACAAAATTGTCTGCAATAGAAACAACAACAGGAGCTACAACAACAACAACAACACAAACAACAACAAAATAGAACCCAAACCTTCCCCTGTGCCAGGTCAGAATATCCTTGTCAATATAGTTTTACCAAAATAAGCCAATACATAACAATGACATGTTACCGAGCCAATAACAAGCAAGAGAGAAACACAGCAGAAAGATAACAACAAGCAAAACAGCAAAAAAAAATCCCCTATACATATAAAAAGAAAGCCCGGCAAAAAATCACTTCCTCAATTCAATAACAGTTTAGGACACAAAAAGATAACAAAACACCCCTCTCTCATCTTCTCACCAAAGCCAGACAAAATATGCAGACGAAACACAAAAAAACAATAACAAATATATCCCGACAGCTTGAATAATGCTAACAAAAAAGATTAAAAAACAAACAAACACTAACTACAAGAGATATGCACACACGGTCGCACGCATATGCACACCCACACACCCCACACACACATATACACACACACACCAACAATCTCTCACACACACACACACACACACACACACACACACACACACACACACACACACACACACACACACACACACACACACACACACACACTTCTCCGGTATCACTTTATGTGGAAGACGTAAAACTGAAGACTACTACTACACACACACACACACACACACACACACACACACACACACACACACACACACACACACACACACACACCACACACACACAGAGTCACCTATCCTCTTAATGTCAAGCAGCTTTGCAAACTTCAACATAATTGCCTTTATTGTAGGTAATGTCATCATTTTGAACAAAGAGGTATTAAAAAACAATCAGAACAAACAACACACAACACGGAAAGAGAAAGAGAGACAGACAGACAGTGAGACAGTGGACAGTGAGTGAGAGAGACAGAGACAACGACAAAGAGAGACAAAGACAACAGAGACACACACACACACATACAGAGACAGATACAGAGATAGAGTCAGAGCCAAAGAGAGAGACAGAAAAAAATCAGACAGACGAGACAGAGAATAGAGAGAGACAGAGACAAATACACACAGGAGAGAGAGAGAGAGAGAGAGAGAGAGAGAGAGAGAGAGAGAGAGAGAGAGAGAGAGAGAGAAGAGAGAGAGAGAGAGAGAGACAGACAGACAGACAGACAGACAGACAGACAGACAGACAGACAGAACACAGACAGACAGACAGAGAAAAGAGGTAGGAGCAGACCAGAGAACACAAGCAATCTCCCTATCTATATCAGCTCTATCTATCGATAATAACTTTATACATAAGTAGCATCTCCAGACAAAATGAATAACGGAGAAAAAAGACGTATGTGTACTTGGGAAGAGAAGAAAGAAAACAATGAAATAAAAACAGAGAGAGGGAGGAGAGGAGGGAGAGAGGAGAGAGAGAGAGAGAGAGAGAGAGAGAGAGGAGAGAGAGAGAGAGAGAGAAGAGGAGAGGAGAGAGGAGAGAGAGAGAGAGGAGAGAGAGAGGAAGAGGAGAGAGAGATAAAGGAGAGAGAGAGAGAAGAGGGAGAGAGAAAGATAAAGTGAGAGAGAGAGAGAGATGGGAGAGAGAGGAGAGAGAAAGGGGAGAGAGAAAGAGAGGGTGAGGAGAGAGAGAGAAGAGAGAGAGAAGAGAGATTAAAAGAAAGAGAGACAGACAAAAGAAAAGATATAGACAGTGGAGAGGAAAAAAGAAAGAAGAGAATAAAGAAAGGGAAAACAATAGAAGGAGAGAGACGGAAACATACAAGTAAAAAAACAAAAATAAAGTATATAGTAAGGCACACACACGACACACACACACACACACAACACACACACAACACACGACACTAGCACACAACACACACACACACACACACAATACACACACGCACACACACACACAACGCACACACACACAACACACACATACACACACACACACACACACCAACAACACACACACACACACACACACACACACACCATCATCTCTCTCTCTCTCTAACGAAACAAACCCTTTTTCATCCCAACTGATCGTCCTGTTATGATTAGACAAGAGCTTTGAAACAGAAATGGTGACCTTTTCAGTCAACAAATCAAATCAAAGCCCGTTTTTTATCCCTCCAAGATAAACTATATTGTAACTTCTTTTTTCCATCATAGAACATAGTTATCTTTGACTTTGTGTGTTGGCATTCTGACGGCGTAATGGTTCAGTACTATCTGTCTTTCTGTGTGTCTGACTGTCTGTGAGAGAGTCATGGTGAGAGAGTCACTGAAGTTGTGTCCCTATCTATCCCCGAAGTTTGGGATGCGGCTACCTTAGCGGTTATCAAAAACAGTCGCATACGCAAAAATCTCACTATCTGGTGAACCTGGGAGCTCTAGCGTAAAAGGTATTTTTTAAAAAGTGTTGGTGTTTTTTTGGTCTATGTACCTGCCTACCTTTACAAACAGATAGACTGGCACACGAAATTCTCTCTGTCTGTCTGTCTGTCTGTCTGTCTGTCTGTCTGTCTGTCTGTCTGTCTGTCTGTCTGTCGTCTGTCTGTCTCTCTCTCTCTCCTCTATGCGTGTCAGTGTAGGATCTGGATATCCATTAATTGTATCGAAAACAAAGAGGTTAACTCGAAGCTCTTCACTACCTCCTTTAGATAAAAGACTTTAATTAAGAAGGATGACATTTTGTCTTGAATTCTATGCCTTTTTGGTGACAGTGAACAAGAGTTTAGTCTAAAGAAACGAGTTGTCGATGTCAGCAACGGTAGGTTTTAGGTATTCTTACTGTGCGCCGCCTAACATCGCATTCTTTCAACACATAGAAAATTCGATACCAGATTTCATCTTTTCTGTCTCTTTTGTGTTTCTGGGTGGGGTTTGTTTTCGGTGGGGGTGGAGGGTGGGGTGTTTTTCTGTATCGGTCATTTCTTCACTCTTTTCTTTCATGTCTTTCAAATCTGTTTTGTCTTTATTTTTTCTCTCGGGCAAGTTCGTCAAGTATTTTGAGTTGCGTTATTACTGTTTATTACTTACAAATGCTGTAGTCGTTGTTCAATAAAATCTAAGAGGGTTCACCTCAGGAAGAGACTCTCACTACAGTGCAGATCCACTGAAAGAAAACGAACCATGGTTTCTAATGAAGTTTCCCTATGAGTGACCCCTCCCCAAAAAAATCAACAAAAAACCAACAACAAAAAACACCATTGTGAGAGCACACACGGGATGTGAAGTTGGTGTGCCTTTACTGTTTTCATGTACATCGTCATACAGGCAGCCATAATCAGACTTCGGATATTATGTCTCGCTTCAATGAATGAACAAAAGATGTGGGTTGGTTATAATTATGCTAGGAGTTTGCCATGGATCAAGACAATAACTATTTCAGCAGGGTATTTTCAAGCGTAACAAGGTTGATTCTGATTTCAGGCCCTATCATTCTCATGACACCAATAGCAGCCACAGCTTTCGGGCATTAGCCACTGAGCCACATCTCTCTCTCTCTCTGTCTCTCTCTGTGTTTATCTGTCTGTCTGTCTGTTTCAGAGAGAGAGAGAGAAAGAGAGTGAGAGAATGTGTGTGTATATTTATAAATCTATATTTCTCTCTCTCTCCCCCCCCCTCTCTCTCTATCTATCTCTATCTCTGTCTCTCTCTATACATACACACACACACACACATATATATATATATATATATATATATATACATACATACATATATATATATGTATATATATATATATATATATATATATATATATATATATATATATATATATAAACCTTGCTTCATCGTCTCACCCGACCGACTTACAAGAGAA
>CM060334.1:24487714-24490214 GCA_030674155.1 Stramonita haemastoma | reverse complement strand
CGACGGATTCTGTCCGAAGCGAACTGAAACTGCGGCCTAAGCCGTGATCTGGCCTTTGTGAAAAACAGAAATCCATGCGTGTGCGTCCAAATTTCATCTGGCCGCACCCCTGGCGTTTATGTTTTCGTCAAATTCAAACCGTCTACTATCCTCGAAGTCGGAATGTGGCTACCTAAATGGTGGAAGCCAAAAAAAAGAAGGGAAAAATGTCACTATTTGTGAACCTCGGAGCTCTTGCCGAGGAACGAAAAGAAAACCTCTTACTGATCTTAGATAAACACTATACTGGTTCTAGATTGCCTATTATTAAAACTATGCTGACTAGTCTTCTACAGCTTGACTCACTCTCTCTCTCTCTCTCTCTCTCTCTCTCTCTCTCTCTCTCCTCTCTTCTCTCCCTCTCTCTCTCTCTCTCTCTCTCCCTCTCTCTCTCTCTCTCTCTCCCCCTCTCTCTCTCTTCCTTTCTCTCTCTCTCTCTCCTCCCTCTCTCTCTCTCTTGATATGTATACATAGCTTTAAATTGTTGTTACTGTATATGCTGATATACTTTTGTTAACACACTCATAAGCTTTTAGCTCTTTTAATCAAAACCTATCTAAAGCAAAAAAGAAAAACCTTCTACCATTTTGCTGGGTGTTCTTGATAAAGAAATATAACTAAAACGCGTATACAAAGCAGGGGGGTGGGGGTGGGGTGGGAGGAGAAAGACCAAAACAAAATATGAACTTAGGGGGTGGGGGGGGGGGGGGGGACCTCGCTTACTCTTCCAAACTTGATTGACAAAACCACGAATGAAAGCAGAACGAATGTGAACGGTATAGGGGGAGGGGAAGCGAGAGAGGTGGGGGCAGAGGGAGGGGAGAACAGGGGAAGGGGAGGCAAAGAAGGAGGGAGGATGGGTTTCCATTTCTCTGACAAAAAAGAACAAAGAACAAAAAGATATTTTAAAAATAAAGAAAACAGAAAAAAGGCAAAACCAAAGAAAAAAAAACAAAAGAAAAAAAAGGAAGTAGAAGACGCCACTGCAATTGTCTCCCTCTTAAAGTGAGGCAGATTTGGTAACCTGATTAAAGGAACTAAAGCACACATTTCTCTTTTTCAACTCTCTCTGTCTGATTGCAAGTCTCTCTCTCTCTGTCTCTCTGTCTTTCTCTCTCTTCGGGAAGTTTCGATTGGGACTCCACCTTGCCATGTACATTATACAGACTCAAGTACTTTTTTTTTTTTCTCTCTTCACTGTTGAATATTTCATATGTACTAACGAAGAGAAAGTTAACCAAGAAAAAGTTGCGGGAAAAGAATTCGGTTTCTTATGTGTTCTGGTTTCTCTCTGGTTTCGATTTCAGATTTTGCAAAAAGGATTTATATTTCTCTGAATGTGTTGGTCAAATTGACATTGACATTTTTTTTCTCTCTCCAAAAATCTGAAAATTTCTTCTTTTTTTTCATTATCATTACTGTTGTGATATCATAGATAAGCCCTGAATTCATTATCATGCATTACTATCATCAAGATGATCATCATCTTTGTGCTGATCCTCTTCCTCCTCCTCACTCCCTCTATTGGACAAGAAGTTTGTGGGGACAGGGAAGACTGGGGGGGGGGGGGGGGGGTGAGGGCGAGAAGGGGAGAAGGGGGGTGGGCAGGATAGCCTTGTGGTTAGAGCGTCAAGCTCGTGATCTGACGACCTGGGTTCAAGCCACCACCGAGGCACCCGTTGGATGGGATTGGTAAGAAGTGGTTGATCACTGAAGCAGTGTACAACTTTCAGGCAATGTGTCTTCAGCACGCTGAAATCAGCGGAGCCCACCCCTTTCTAGAATGCAGATTGCATGCTGGTATGTTCATGTCATTCCTGTCAGTGACAAGAACTGGATTATACTCTTCCTCCGAAAGATAGACCTTTTTTGTAAGCATGAGTATGTTCAAATAATTCTGCGTGTAGTCTTCAATTTTACGTCCTTCCACATAAAGTGATACCGGAATTCTGCGTGTGTTTGCACACAGGACCGCGGTTTCTAGTCTCACCCAAAGGAATTTCTGAGGAATAAGAGTAAAACCAATGCTAACTCCAGGGATTGGAAAATCTCCGAGAACAGATTTGTGCTTCTTAGCGTAGACTCGAACTAATACCCCCCAGTAATCTTCCTTATGCAATGTGGGTGGTCGCAGCCCTAGACTAACCCCTAGCTGAACTAAAACACGCAAACAAGAAATGAGAATCCATAGTTTGGGCCCTGGCCATAGGCTTTGTCACTCTCTGATGTAAGCTGAGTGTCAAGGCCTGCGTTGAATTATTGTTCTGTTTGTCAAAAAATGTTACATGGAGATTTACCTTCCTCCAGGACAAGCTTCCAGCAATACAAACCTGCACCCTCTTTTTCTTTTTTTAAAAACCCAATCCTCTGAAACTGGATTGTGGCTGCCTCTACGGCCAGATACTCGAAAGTAGTTGTACACACTTCTCATCCAGACTGTCTCAAGTCTCATAGTAATTCT
>CM060334.1:24470214-24480214 GCA_030674155.1 Stramonita haemastoma | reverse complement strand
ACAAAAACAACAACAACAATATCCACTTTCAAGGAGGCATAAATCCTTTACTTCCAGCCGGTCAAGTTTTGTTGGGCTAGTATTTCCGGATCAACCCCCATCTCCTCCCTTGCCATTACAACCCCCCTTCACCCCCTCCCCTCCCAATCCCCGATCTAACCAAACTCACGATACACCCTCGATGTTGGACGCCTTGTGTAATCAGGGGACTGTATGTGATTACCTCACATGATGGGGGTGGGTTATCACTTGGAAAAAGAAAATTTGAAATTTCCGCCGCGCGCTTCACGCAAATGTTTCATTAGGCCAATTGTCGGGATGAACTTCCACACTAGTTGAGATCTAGGGCAGAAAAGGAATGCGTGATAGAAAAGATAATGCATGTGAGAGAGTCTGAAACGTAACGTGCGCACGTACGTACACACACACACACACACACACACACACAACCACACACACACACACACACACACACATACACACATAACAACAACAACACACACACCAACTAAGAGAAAGACACAGTACAGCCGGACAGACACAAGTACGTACACAAAAACTTATACACACAGATAGAAAACAACAGAACAGACAGACACACAGAACACAGACATAGACACACAGAACATACAGAACAGACGCAGACACACAGACCCCAAACACACACAGATACAGACAGCAACACACACAGACCCCCAACACAAAACACACACACACACACACACACACAAACACACACACACACACCACACACACACACACACACACACCACACACTTGTATCCTTTTCCTTGTCGAACGACACATAAGACTTGCAAAACAAACGCGCACTCACACTCCCACCCCACACACAAACACAAACACATACACACCTCACACACACACCACACACACACACACACACACACACACACACACACACACACACACACACACACACACACACACAAGTGTCATTAAAATAAGAACGCAGACCACTAACTACACACACAAAAATTAATGAAAAAGTACCCTCCACCCTCCAAACAAAAACAACAACGACAACAACAACAACAAACAACAACAAACAACACACCAAGGCTAAACGATAACCCGTCCAACAGTAAATGGTGTTAAATCAGCCCCAAAGAATCCACAGGACCACACAAGAGCTATAGCTAGACCTCAAAGAAACAAGCAAGCTATATGGCAAGCCTTCACACAGTCCATGCAAATGTATGCAAATTACTATGTTCGTCAGAGCTAAAAGAAAATCTAGAATTGACGAAAGTTTTAAAAAAAAAAAGAGAAGAAAAAAAAAGTGACCGGTCGATCGTGAGGATGAAGGCGGGGGTGGTGGTGAGGTGGTGGTGTGGTGGTGTGCGCGCGCGCGCGCGCGCGCGCGTGGTGTGTGTGATGTTTTGTCTGTTGTGGAGTGAGTGAATGAGTGAGTGAGTCAGTGAGTGAGTCAGTAAGTGTAGTCAGTAAGTGAGTAGTAAGTGTGTGTGTGGTAGTGTGTGTGTGTGTGTGTGTGTGTGTGTGTGTGTGTGTGTGTGTGTGTGTGTGTGTGTCGGGAGGGGGGGGGGGCAAAGGAGGATGCAGCGAGGACGTGTTGTCATTGGTAGTCTCGTTTGCTTTTAAAAATAAAATGTCTTCATGCATTGTTTCTTTGCTTGCCCCCCCCCCCCCTTCCCTCCCTCCACCCCCCCCCCTCTCTCTCTCTCTCTCTCTCTCTCTCTTCTTCTTCTGTCTGTCTTCGTCTGCACAGTGCTATCAATCGAACAAAGTGAAGACACACCACAAGGCAAACAATGTGATAAAGATTGCATAATTCTATACACATATAGCCATCCCAGAAGTACCAACCTAAAGACCACAACACAAGAATAAAATGATAGTGTGCATAAAAGGGATTACAATCATCATGTTACTTGAATCGGTATGCACATTTATAAATTTCTGAGAATAATGAAAACAAATTAATAGTCAGAAAATGAACGTTCCTTAGTGTTATTGTGAACATGGCATTGTGTACGAAAGTTCCACACTTTAATGGGTGAAAAGTATACATAGACACACATAACAACGCGCATGGAGCAATCTAGAGGATAGAACTTCAGTGTGGTGCCTCGATTGCCTTGAAGAAGAAGAAGAATTGCGAAGATGAAGAGGAATTGTGAAAGATGAAGAAGAATTGTGAAAAAGAGAAGAATAGGAAAATTGCTGAAGAATTGCGAAGAATGCGAAGAAGAAGAAGAAGAAGAAGAAGAAGAAGAAGAAGAAGAAGAAGAAGAAGAAGAAGAGAAGAAGAAGAGAGAAGAGAGAGAGCAGAGAAAAGGCAAAAAAAAAAAAATAAGAAAGAAAAAAAAAAGAAAAAAAAAAAAGGAGCCCCCCCCCCCCCCCCCCCCAAAAAGCAAAACAAACAACAACAAAAACAACCCATAACAACACTCAAGTGTATTTTGGATCTGCCTTAAAACTTAAATAGCATACACTCAGACAACAAGATAAGGATGCATTAGATATCCATCCTTTTCCAAAACCCTAACCCCCACTCCCCACACGCACCTTCCCCATTCCAAGATTTTCCAAATCTCTCTCTCTCTCTCTCTCTCTCTCTCTCTCTCTCTCTCTCTCTCTCTCCTCTCTCTCTCTCTCTCTCTCTCTCTCTCTCTCTCTCTCTCTCTTCCAAAAGCAGATCATTTCAAGACAAGAATGTTAAAAGTGGCGAGGAAAGCTGGAGCTAATGGCTGGGTATTTGGGTTTCCATCTTCTGCAGTTAACACTGTAGTTGTGTTTTCGCTTTCTCTCAGGGGTGGTACTAGAAGCAAGGCAATGATGGCCTCGGTGAAAAAAAAGCTTTTGTCAGTTACTGGTGTCAGCAAAAGTGCTACAGCTTACATTTAAAATGTTCGGTTATGTTTTTTGAAAAAAAATGTGTGTTGATATTGTCTTCATCCATGACAAACTCTTAGCATAGGACCTGTGTATAATCTCCACGAAACGCGAAAAAAAAATCTTTTGAAGACGGAATGTGGCTGCCTGTGATTATGGTGAAGTACTTGAAGAGAGCAACACAGGCAAACTAGGTTTAAAATATTGTTTATATTCAATACAGAATCAATGAAAGAATCCAGCAAACCATTGGTCCCTACAAAAATCTTCTATCAATCGTAAAGAAGCGTAAACTTAAATGTAGGGCATGTCACAAGATCAAAAGGACTAGCAAAAACAATACTGCAAGGCACTGTCCAAGGAGGAGAAAAAGAGGCAGACCAGGAAGAGATGGGAGGAACAACATCAGCGAATAGGACAGACCTAGAACTCAGCCAAAATTTTGAGAAAGGCAGAACAGAGAGAGGAATGGAGGGAACTGGTTGTCAAGTCTTCATGAGTGCCCCCACGGTCGCCAGACAAAGGGATAGATAGATAGAAGACAGACAGACAGACAGAAGACAGATAGATAGATAGATAGATAGATAGATAGATAGATAGATAGATAGATAGATAGATAGATAGATAGAGAGATAGAAGATAGATAGAAGATAGAGACAGACAGACAGACAGACAGGAAGACAGATAGATAGATAGATAGATAGATAGATAGATAGATAGATAGATAGATAGATAGATAGATAGATAGATAGATAGATAGATTAATTATATTCAATACACACACACGGACACTGATACAGCAGGGGCAAAAGCAGCAAACTCCAGGCCTATTCTCACCAGTGTGTACTGGTTAGCGGTCTCACAGGGATTCCCCTCCATCAGTGATGAACGAGTTCGAGCGCATACATAATTGTGGGGTGAACCCGTGAACCCCCCCCCCCTCCTCCTAGAATGTTAAGCTGGGGAACAGCTTTCAACATCCGCTGCTGTTTCGGCTACACTCGACCATTAGCCTCGGGTCATGTAGTATCTTCTATAAAGTGCTAGCCAGACAAAACAAATTCTGCGATTTTTAACTCTCAGAGGACGGCCGTACCGCTATAGCGGATCAGTGTAAAGCAACTGTTTTGGACGGCCATCCGCTATAGACCGATTTGCTGTTTGCAGATTTTTCACGTGGCGATCGCATTGATACTATGACTAGTGCAGCTTAACAGTATGAAAAATGCACTGTGTGTTTTTTTTTTTTTTTTTTTTTGGAGGGGGGGGGGGAAATTAAGGACAAAGAGCAAATACCCAGGCAGTCACCAGAAAGTTGGAAATAATCATTCAACGAAGGATTGCTTGTGTTCCTACAGTGTTGGCCCTGCGCATGCATAATCGCTGTGGTTAGGAAGCTTAGCAAACAACAAAAAGACTGACGGGGTACAGTGTTTACTGAAACAAACAAATTCAAGCGTACCAAATTTGTGCAAAATCACATGGGTTTTCTGAGTCGGAGGCTTTCACAAAAAGTGCGTTAACATTTGTGTGGATGCCTTGTTATGAATGCCAGACTGAAAAGTGGCCAAAAAATTAAGGTTGTGTGTAGCCTTTGGCATAGAGGTAGTCTGAGCCTATCACCGAAATAAAAAGCTTTATGAGGTTAATAACAGGGGACTTCACTTTTAAATCAGAATAGGTAAAGAAAAGAGAAACTGAACAAGAAAGGCACACAAATTAGAATGCATGTGATTCTTTAAAGACCAAAGGAAAAGAAAGAAAAAGGGAAATGCCTATCTTCTTCCTCGCACTCACACTGTATACTAATTATTTCCACCTTTCCTGAGACTCGGAGACGTTCTGTCTGTCTGTCTGTCTGTCTGTCTGTCTATCTGTCTTTCTGTCTATCTGTCTGTCTGTCTGTCTGTCTGTCTGTCTGCCTGTCTCTTCTTCTCTCTCTCTTCTACGCAGGACAAGAAGAAGGAAAACAACAGGAAAGAAGAAGAAGAAAGAAAACAAGAAAGACAGAACAAAAAGCAGACATGCTGGCAATAAATAAAACGACGCCACAGCCCATGATGGATTTATAGTCTCTGTCCTCTTATTTTTTTAAAAAGTTTTTTTTTCTCTTTTTTTTGGCGACTGGGCCAAACTGGTCTCTTCCTCTCCCTAACATTAGCTCGCTTTGCTGTTCTTGGGCGTTCCCTAGTTTAGCATCCTGAGGGGTCACCCGTACCCAGAATATGCACTCTGTCTTATTCATCCTATCTGGTACCACACATGGGTGAAGTGTAGTGTTGTGTGTGTGTGTGTGTGTGTGTGTGTGTGTGTGTGTGTGTGTGTGTGTGTGTGTGTGTGTGTGTGTTGTGTGTGTGTGTGTGTGTGTGTGTGTGTGTGTGAATGTAGAATGTGTGTGTGTATGTGTGTGTTTGTGTGTGTGTGAGTGTGTGTGTTGTAACAGTTTTCAAATACCTCGCCGTACAGACAGCCATACACCGACTTGAGAGAGAGACATGGAGACTTTTTTGTTGTTCATGTTAGTCATATTCATATCCCAGAAAGGTGTCGCGCAACAGAAATTTGCTTATGTGTCAGACAGATATTGCACGACATCCAACTGATCTTGTTTAAAAATTCATGCTTAATATAGGGCCGAAATCATGAAAGCAAGATTTGGAATTCGGGTCTGAGACATAGAAAATGACACAGCATCAGAAATGCACTTAACAAAACAAGGATTTCAGATACGGCTCAGCCAATCTAGAGTGTTGCGAGTTAAGGGCTGACATACTTGCTATCCTCTGAAGGCGGAGTTTGGCCGCCTCTGTGGCGAAGTACTTTTTAAACAGAAATTCATACAGCCGACCTCTCTTACGCAGTGTGCTTTCAATATCACAGTAATTCTCAGGTGGGATGGAGTGAATTAGAGTGCACATGCTGGGTACCTCTCCCAGAGTGTTCAGCTGGGTAATACCCCTGCAACAATGTAAAGAACAACAAATACAAAGAGAAAGGAATATGAAACTTGTCACGTAACAACAAAAATGTACGTTCAAAATTAAGTTTAAAAAATCAACAAAATCACTAGCAAAGAAAATAACTATTTCTTCTTCTTCTTCTTCTTCTTCTTCTCTTCCTTCTCCATTTTCTTCTTCTTCTTCTTCTTCTTCTTCTTCTTCTTCTTCTTCTTCTTCTTCTTCTTTCCCCATCTTGTTGTTGTTGTTGTTGTTGTTGTTGTTGTTGTTGTTGTTGTTCTTCTTCTTCTTCTTCTTCTTCTTCTTCTTCTTCTTCTCCTCCTCCTCCTCCCCCTCCTCCTCCATCTCCCCCCTCTCCTCCTCCCCCATCCCCATCCTCTTTCTTCTTCAAACCCTGTCTCCTGTCCAGCACCCCTAGCTACTACTTTGTTTCTTTCATTTTTATCCAGGACTGTTTCTTGTCTTTTAGAAGACCGACCTCACCCCGTCCCTCCCTCAACCCTACCCCAAAATAAAAGGACACAGAACCGCGCCATGCAATCAGCCGAATTGTACGCCAAGGACAAGGCGAACATAAATCTGTCACAACGTCCCTACCAGCCCACGGGAAATAGCATGCAAATGAGTCTGCATCGGGCGGTCAAAGGCATTGTTGCCATCTCAATAAAAATTGTAAAGGAGAACAGTTTATGCTGTAAATAGAGGGAGATCAGGAGAAGGGGTGGGGTGGGGGGGGGTGGGGGAGAGGGTGGGAAGGAGGAGAAGGAAGAGAAAGGGGGGGAGTGAGGGAAGGAAGGGAAAGAGGGAGGGATGGAGGGATGGAGGGATGGAGGGAAGGATGGAGAGAGAGAGAGAGAGAGAGAGAGAGAGAGAGAGAGAGAGAGAGAGAGAGAGAGAGAGAGAGAGAGGAGAGAGAGAGAGAGAGAGAGAGAGAGAGAGAGAGAGACTTCAGACTTTTACTGTACATCGGCCTTGGGCCACAATACAAAAGAATGGTGGGCAAATGGAGTGTGCATGTGACATAAATGTTATACACGTGTTGTTACTATCAACGAATAAATACATATGAAATAATGTATCCCCAACAATAAAACACAAAAAATTTCATCAACTATGTAGTAGATCCAAAGTGTTCATCGCAAAACAATTCACCTGGATCATAATCGACAATATTTTAAACATTGTATTCATCAATATAAGGATATAGTTTTAGAAAGATATCTTGTTTCTTCTTTTGATAGCATGAAAAATAAATCGTAATAAATTATATGTCAAAAGTGTTGTAGCATATTATAACGATATGTATTATTATTCAGTGGTAGAGCATTAAATCGTACTTGAGTAACTGCAACACGAAAACAATATGTATCCATTTCACTGATGTACTTCTCTTTTTCAAAAACAATCTTAAAATTTCTATAACTATCATATCTACTACGATCTCTAATGGTACCAGTCCATTCCTGGCAAACCAATCTATAAGTCTCTGTTTAAATGCATGTAAGAACGTTTTTATGTCTCCTACTCCTTGGTTTAGCCAAACAATATTGTATCCAGTTATACATAGTATTTCTCTGATTTTAGAGACCCAACACTGTTTGCCTTTTTTATCCATTTCTAACAACATATGATAAGCTTTATGCGGCAATCTTTCAGAATCCATGTGTATTAATTTAAACCAGAATCTTACACATGCAACATATGTATTTACATACAGTGGGTACCTGCCAAGATCTCCGTACACCATTTTATTTGGTGTCTTGGCAGGCACACCTAGGAACCTTTAACAGGCTAACAAATGTACTTTTTCTAAATGTTCTAGTCTATGTAACCCCCAAATTTCAGCTGAATATAACAGCACTGGTTGTATTTTGGTATCAAATATCTTGAAGAATGTGAGAGAGGAGAGAAGAGAGAGAGGGAGGTGAGGGGAGAGGGAGAGGAGAGAGGAGAGGGGGGAGAGAGGGAGAGAGAGAGAGGAGAGAGAGAGAGAGAGGAAGAGAGAGGAGAGAGAGAGAGAGAGAGAGAGAGAGAGAGAGAGAGAGAGAGAGAGGAGAGAGAGAGAGAGAGAGAAGAGAGAGAGAGAGAGAGAGAGAGAGAGAAGAGAGAGAGAAGAGAAAGAGAGAGAGAGAGAGAGAGAGAGAGAGAGAGAGAAAGAGAGAGAGAGAGAGAGAGAGAGAGAGAGAGAGAGAGAGAGAGAGAGAGAGAGAGAGAGAGAGACTCCGTTTGTTCCTCCCACCATCTGTCTGTCTCTCTCTCTGTCTACCTTCTCTGTCTCAGTCTGTCTGTCTGTCTATCTGTGTCTGTCGTCTGTCTGTCTGTCTGTTGTCTGTCTGTCTGTCTGTCTGTCTGTCTCTGTCTGTCTCCTTCTCTCTCTCTCTCTCTCTCTCTCTCTCTCTCTCTCTCTCTCTCTCTCTCTCTCTCTCTCTCTCTCCTCTCTCTCTCGTTCTCCTGGCAGGTAGATATGTAATTTGGCAATCATCAGTGTTCAAACGAGTCGAACATGAAGTCCTGCCAATATTCCTTTCCTGTCCCACCACACACACACAACACACAACACACACACACACAACACCACACCACACACACACACCACACAAACTAAATTTCAATCCGTTTTAACTAAATCGAAATCTGTATAAAGAATGATTCAATAAATAATAGTTGCAAGTGTTTCAAAACTGTCAGCCTACTTGGTTGATAACAATAACGGGAATAACAGGACATAACACGTACAGTACAACTCCTTTGTCCGTTATTGACTGACTAAGCGTCATGCAACATAAGAGTTCAATCAACAATTCATTATTTGGCATGTAAATTATCATGAGCTTCGTTTACAGCAGAACTAACTGTGTACTGCAAAAATAAAATTAAACAGCAAAAAGACAAAAAAAAAAAAAAAAAAGCCTTTCTGTACAGCGCATTGGTATTTTCATTGTATCTTAAAAGCGTGAACTGTTTGAATTTTTTTTTGGGTGGGTGGGTAAATCCATTCTCATTATCTCTGGTTTTAGAAAATGAGACCCCTCAACACAAGAGGATTAATTTAATTTTTTATCGCATGTTCATTGTCAACTCCAGGTGCGTGCTATTTCCATATTTCTTTTTTTAATAAAAAGAAAAAAAGAAAAACTTACGTCCAGTGCATAGTCTATATCTAACCTCTACAAATCGTTTTCTTATCTAGAAGAATCTTAAGAGCATTAAAAACACACCAATATCGAATGCGTAGTCTAGACTTCTGCGCAAATCGTTTTCTTATCTAGAAGAATCTTAAGAGACTAATAAACGGACCAATGTCGAATTCATAGTCTAACCTCTACAAATCGTTTTCTTATCTAAAAGAATTTTAAGAGAATAAAAATTGGACAATGTCGAATGCATAGTCTAACCTTCCCTACAAATCGAAATCTTATCTAGAAGAACCCTAAGAGAATTTTAAAAAAGGACCAATGTCGCATGCTTAGTTTAACCTTCTCTAGAAATAGTTCTGCTGGAACCCAGAACATGTGAGATTAACTGACATCATATCTTATTAATTTTCCTGCAGACCAGTCAATTCGCAAAGAAAACCAATCCCAGTCGAGTTCAGATCAATTGATCAAGGAGGCCTCACAACTTAGGAAACACGAAACCATGTCAGAGAGAAATGCAGGGAAACAGCAAATAAGACAGAAACAAAAAAAAAGAAAAAAAAAGAAACCGAGTATCTGAAATCGATACATTATTGGTTTTCTCAGTACACACTTTAAGAGATGTATGACACTAACGATTCACACTAAGCACAGATTAACTTACAGAAGTTCCAGAACAAAAAATCACACCCCCCCCCCTCCTGTATCTCTTAAATAAATATATCATTGATATCTCAGTACACGCTTTAAGAAAAGTAGGGCACACTAACGATTCACTCTAGGTACAGATTTATATATACAAAACTTTCATAACAGAATTCTTCAGACCCAAAAAAAAAAAATCGAGTAAGAGAAACCCAATCTTCGTCTTGAAAGTTGAGCATTATATTTACATTGGATATTTCTGCAGGACTTTCTTTGTTTTTGTGTGTGCGTTTGGTTGTTTTTAAAAAAAATTATTCTATACCACTTGAGGTTTTCTTGTTGGGTTGTTGTTGTTGTTGTTGTTGATGTCGGGCTGAGGACCTATCC
>CM060334.1:24465214-24467714 GCA_030674155.1 Stramonita haemastoma | reverse complement strand
TACTTGTAGATTTACTGTAATCGCCCCTTTGTTTTTTGCAAGTCTCTGAGAGTGTTGCGGTTTTTTTTATATCGGAAAAAGACATGTGATTTATGCTCTTTTATAGAGTTATATATCTATCTGTCGAGAATTGTATGGTAAGCAAAACCTCAGCAAAAAATAAGAGAGACTGATAGCAGAAAAGAAAGAGAGAGAGAGAGGGGAGAGGAGAGAGAGAGAGAGAAGAGAGAGAGAGAGAGAGAGAGAGAGAGAGAGAGAGAGAGAAGAGAGAGAGAGAGAGAGAGAGAGAGAGCAGAGAGAGAGAGAGAGAGAGGAGAAGAGAGAGAGAGAGAGAGAGGAGAGAGAGAGAGAAGAGAGAGAGAGAGAATACGTAAATGTATTCTTTTGCTTACCTTTTTCACGCCATGCACTTTGACACACACACACACACAACACACACACACACACAACACAACACACACACACACACACACACAAACAACACCAGAGAAAATATATAATGTCTCTCTCTCTTCCTTTCATGATGACTATATACACACACACACACACACACACACACACTCACTAAGTGAACAGACGTTAAATGAAACAACAACATAACACACACATACACACACACAAATCATCATCCATCATCATCATCATCATCATCATCATCATCATCATCATCATCATCATCATCAATCATTATTTCCATGGGCATGTGCGGATGGATGCAACACGATGAACAAGAACATAGCTGACTGTTACCACTGAGAGGGGAAGGGGTGCACACGAAACGGAAAAAAAGTACCATTTATCTCATATCCAATCCAAAAGTTGTGTCAGTTATGGATGTAAGCAAAGTGCCAAAGCCTACACTAACATGCCATCATGCTTATAAGACTGGCCGGCCAAGACTATCATACAGGGAACAGTACAAGGAGGGACAGAAGGTTACACTCCGGGATTATTTTTGGGGTCAAGTGGTATCTTCTATGGAGTGCGGGTGGGAAATTTGTTGTTGATTTTCACAGATTTTTTAAAGTATAAAATAATGCACTGTGCACTTGTTTTGGGGATTGAAGACGTAGAGCAACACCAGGTAGTCACGTGAAAATTGGAAATAATCATCAAGTGAGGATTGCTTGTGTTCCTACACCCTTGACCCTGCGCATGCATGTTGGGGTCAGGAAGCCAGCAGACAACAAAGGAGTGAGGGGGTGCAGTGTTTACTGAAAAATAAAAAAAGTTCAAACATACCAAATTTGTGCAAAATCACCTGAGTTTTGAGTCAGCGGCTAGTCTTTCTTTTTATTTCTGTGGATGCCTTAGTACGTGCAATGGGAATGCAAGAGTGAAAAACATAGAAGGAATTAAGTCAAAATTAATACCGGTGTGTAGCCGAAAGAGGCAGACGGACAAAGAAAACGATGGCATCAGAGAATGGGCAGGCCTTATATGGAACAACAGACTACAGAAAGCTAAGAAGGGCGGTACAAGGAGGGAAACGAAGAGGCAGACAGAGAGACAGAGAAAACGATGGGAAGACAACCAGAGAGTGGACACTTCACCGTCAGTGGAGCAGCTTGTTGCAGAAAGCTGAAAACCGCGGCGAGGAGTGGAGGAAGCTGGTTACAAAATCTTCAGTGGTGCCCTAACGGTCTACAAGGCTATGAGATAGATAAAAGGTGGTGGGCAAAGGGTGAGTGCATCTTCATCCATGACAAGCTCAAACATAACCACGTGTATTCCTTATAAAAGAACGAATCCTCTGAATACGGTGTGTGACTGCCTATCAATGTGCCGAACTTGAAAACAGCCATGCACGCAAACTCCTCATCCAGTGTGTACTTACGTTACAGTCTCACAGTGGGTTCCCGGGTGATACAAGTAAAACAGAGTGCATGTTCTGGGTGACCCTTAGAGTGTTAAACTGGGAAACGCACAACAACAACAACAACAACGAAAACAGCCATGCACGCAAACTCCTCATCCAGTGTGTACTTACGTTACAGTCTCACAGTGGGTTCCCGGGTGATACAAGTAAAACAGAGTGCATGTTCTGGGTGACCCTTAGAGTGTTAAACTGGGAAACGCACAACAACAACAACAACGAAAACAGCCATGCACGCAAACTTCCCATGCTCATCCAGTGTGTACTTTCACTCTCACAGTGGATTCCCGGGTGTGATAAGTTAAACAGAGTGCATGTTCTGGGTGACCCTTCATAATGTGTTAAAACAGCGAACGCCTAACAACGACAAAAATATTTCAACGTCGATTTTAAGAGAGAGACTCTGTCCCACACACCGAAAAGCTAAACCACCAAAGTCAAAGTCAAATTATTCTAGATTTAAAAACCCATTTTGGGTACAAGGAAATGCACACACAAAACCATATAAATCCTATCAATCGAAGTTGTGATCACCTCAAAGAATACCAGTACTTGGTCTTCCCAACCCTCCTGACATCCCACCAAAACAACACCGGAGGCACCAACCATCTGGCGAGGGCTGTA
>CM060334.1:24455214-24457714 GCA_030674155.1 Stramonita haemastoma | reverse complement strand
GAGAGAGAGAGAGAGGGGATGAGAGATAGAGAGAGAGGGGGGAGAGAGGGAGAGAGAGAGAGAGAGGGGAGGAGAGAGAAGAGAGAGAGAGGGAGGAGAGGAGGGGGGAGAGAGAGAGAGGAGGGGAGAGAGAGAGGGGGAGAGAGGGAGAGAGAGAGGGGGAGAGAGGAGGGAGAGAGGGAGAGGGAGGGAGGAGAGGGAGAGAGAGAGGGAGAGAGAGAGGGAGAGAAGAGAGAGAGGGAGAGAGGAGAGGGGAGGGAGAGAGAGGGAGAAGAGAGAGAGAGAGGGAGGGGGGGGGGAGAACGCAAACGCAACAAAACGCAATTTTATTTAACGAGGAATAGATAAGTAACAAGACTTTTCATCCAGCCAGAGAGAGAGAGAGAGAAGAGAGAGAGGAGAGAGAGTAGAGAGGAGAGGGAGAGAGAGAGAGAGAGAGAGAGAGAGAGAGAAGAGAGAGAGAAGAGAGGGAGGAGAGAGAAGGGGAGAGAGAGAGAGACAGAGAGAGAGAGAGAGAGAGAGAGGAGAGAGAGAGAGAGAGAGAGAGAGAGAGAGAGAGAGAAGACAAGAGACAAAGACAGAAATAGAAAACAACTGAGAAACAAATTGATATGAGAGTGAAACAGACACAAAAAACAGACATTTAGACAGAGACAGAAAGACGACAAAGTAAAGACCTCTCTGCCCCCCCCCCCCAAAAAAAAAAAAAAAAACCACCTCAAAAAACAAACTCGCTCCTGATCAATAGAGAAAGAGAGAGTAAACAACAAAAACAAAAAGTTTTCTAGAATAAGAACGCAATGACATGACATACATTTATGGTCAGTCTGACCCGATCACGAAGGTTATATAAAGGTTTAAAATCTTACTTTTCATTGAATTATTAATGCAAAAAGTTTTCCAAACTTCTTTCCGAGGAAAAAAAATCATAAAAAACAACAATAAAAGAACACTTTTCAAATCTGATGGAAATGTCAAATGGTTGATCGGACTATACGTTTATAGATGTGTTATATATCTATTGAAAGTGAAAATAAGAAAAAAAAAAAAGAAATCCGCTGGATATTTTGAAATGATAGTGATAAATCGTAAGAAAGTGTGTGTGTGTGATTGTGTATGTGTATGTGTGTTTGCGCGCGCGCGCGCGCGCGCGCGCGTGTGTGTGTGTGTGTGTGTGTGTGTGTGTGTGTGTGTGTGTGTGTGTGTGTGTGTGTATGTTCGACCGTTCTTATAATCAATTGTCTGCTAACTATGAGCGATACAAGACGCGCGCACGCGCGTGTATATGAGTGTATATATGTGTGTGTATGTGCTCGCCTGCGCGCGCGCACGTGTGTGTAAGTGTCTGCGTGTGTGCGTACGTGCATGTGTGTGTAGAAGTGCACGCGTGGGTGAGGTTGCATGCTTGCGGGAGTGCGCGAACGAACGTACCTACATGCGTCCGTCTGTTGGTCCATGTTACTGACTGTGTGTGTGTGGTGAGAGTTACACCCTGATCTGCACCAAGGGCCAAAGACACAATCACCACTCCTAGCCCACCAGCAAAACACTTTTCACTCAAACACACACATGTACACCTATACAAATCAGCGAACGCATAAAAAAGATCGAAGACGCAAACACACACACACACACACACACACACACACACACACACACACACACACACACACACACACACACACACACAACATAGCCCCCCTTTACCCTTCCCCCAATCACACATACATAACACACACACATATCACACACACACGCACACACATTCACACACACACACAACACACACGCACGCACGGACACACACAACACACACACACATACATATTTTTTTTATGTCTCTTCGTCTGAACATTGACAAACACTTCGCACCTCTGGGTATGTGGTAATTGACGTTGGGTTTTCTGCCAAAAGGATCTATCTCCGTGTGATAATCATACAAAGATAGCTCCTTCTGCCAGACAATAAATGTGCGGTTTATCACACGAATACACTTAATGCTTTATCTCTATATGAATAATTACACAGACATGGATCCTCTTGCCAGCCAATTCTCCATTTAATATAATGCCAGTAAAAAAAAAAAAATCCTGTCGTCTCCCTCCCCTCCTCACCCCTACACCTCCCCTCCCCAATCTACTTTTTCCTTCACAAAAGCTGAGTGCTCTCCCTTCTTTTTTTTATCATTTTCTGCTTTTCTCTCATTTTAAAAAGAAAATTGTTTTTGTTTGCTGTTTAGTTTTAGTGTACATGATTGAGGGGCTGAGGATTGTCGTTAGATACGTAATTCCTGAGTGAGGACAGAGAGAGAGAGAGAGAGAGAGAGAGAGAGAGAGAGAGAGAGAGAGAGAGAGAGAGAGAGAGAGAGAGAGAGAGAGAGAGGAGAGAGAGAGAGAGAGAGAGAGAGAGAGAGAGAGAGAGCGAGAGAGAGAGAGAGAGAGAGAGAGAGAGAGAAGAGAGAGAGAGAGACAGACAGAGCAGACACAGAGACAGAACAAGA
>CM060334.1:24452214-24455114 GCA_030674155.1 Stramonita haemastoma | reverse complement strand
GAGAGTATATTCATGTATTAAACCAAACAGAAAAGAAAAAGAACAAAGCCACACCAGTCTCCTTCTGTCTCTCTCTCCTGTTTCTCTCTCTTTTTCTGTACCTATACAGTCTGTCTCGCGCTCTCTCCCTCTCTCTTGAGTTCTCTCTCTCTCTCTCTCTCTCTCTCTCTCTCTCTCTCTCTCTCTCTCTCTCTCTCTCTCTCTCTCTCTCTATCTATCTATCTATCTATCTATCTCTCGTTCCCTCTCCATGTCTCTCTCTCTCTCTCTCTCTCTCTCTCTCTCTTCTCTCTCTCTCTCTCTCTTCTCTCTCTCTCTCTCTCTTCTCTTTATCTATCTATCTATATATATATTGTGTGTGTGTGTGTGTGGTGTGTGTGTGTTGTGTGCGTGCGTGCGTGCGTGCGTGCGTGCGTGTTGCGTGTATTGCGCATTTCTCTCTTGTTTTCTGTCTGCTCTATTCTCTCTTTCCTCTGCTCTATTCTCTCTTCCCCTCGACTCATACACACATCATCATTACATACATACATCACACACAACATACATACATACATACATCATCATACATACATACATACATACATACATACATACATACATACATACATACATACATACATACATACAACATACATACATACATACATCACAAAATACATACATACATACAACATACATGCATACATACATACATACATACAACATACATACATAACATACATACATACATACATACATACATACATACATACATACATACATATACATACAGAGAGAGAAATAGCAAAAGATAGATAAACACAGACAGAGAGAGAAGGGGGGGGAGAGAGATGGGAGAGAGAGGACAGAGACAGAGACAGACGGACAGACAGACAGAGACAGGATAGAGACAGACAGAGAGAGGGGAGACAGAGGGAGAATGAGTGGTAGAGAGAGACAGAGACAGATAAAGATAAAACACAGCGAGAATGCAAGAGAGAGACAGTGAGAGAGAGAGACAGGGAGAGAGAGAGAGAGAGAGAGAGAGAGAGAGAGAGAGAGAGAGAGAGAGAGAGAGAGAGAGAGAGAGAGAGAGATGAGAGACAGACAGACAAAGAGAGACAGAGACAGAGAGAGAGAGAGAGACAGAGACACAGAGAAGAGAGAGAGAATGAGAGACAGACAAAGAGAGACAGAGAGAGAGACAGAGACAGAGACAGAGAGATAGAGAGAGAGAGAGAAAGACAGAGAGAGAGAGAGACAGAGCAACAGAGACAGAGAGGAAGACATAGAAGCGGAGAGATACAAGGACAGGGATATCAATAACAAAAACAAACTATACAGATAGGAAAGACAGTGGAAGTTTTCCTTGATTAAGCGGATACCATCCTTTATTCCACGGTCTACGTCAGTCAGTCTGTGATTACAGAAGTACCTGGGTGGATCCTGCTGGTATCTGAGGTAATTATACACAGGTAAGCTTCCATAGCCATCCTGTAGGAATCGAGACCTATGGGTGTTGACTAGGATGACAGTGATGGTGTGTACTTATGTTCTCAGAAAGAAATCCATACCAGTTTTCTTCTCTGTATCTGTCTGTCTTTCTGTCGCTCTCTCTGTCTCTCTCTGTCTCTCTCTCATGTACTGTTGCCCAGGGCCGAGGTACTTTGATTTATGAGTTTGTTCTCTCTCTCTCTCTCTCTCTCTTCTCTCTCTCTCTCTCTCTCTCTCTCTCTCTCTCTCTCTCTCTCTCTCTTTTCTCCCTCAGCTTCCCTTCTCTCTCTTCTCTATGTTGATACCCATCGTATCTGCTCTCGTGTACAAACACGCAGGCGCGCGCGCACGCGCACGTACACACACACATGCACACACACACAGTCTCTCTCTCTCTTTTACTCTCTCCCACGAAACACATACACACACATACACACAAACACACACACATACACACACACGCACACACACACACTCACTCACTCACTCACTCACTCACTCACTCACTCACTCACTCACACACACTATAAACCGAGGCTCTGTGTGTGAACGCACGCAGAACATCTTGCGCACACATTAAATCCTGTTCCGCTTTTCGTAAGAGTAGGTCATCGTGTGTCGGTGGGAACAGATGACATTTACAAAACTGCATACACACGGGACTGGATGTAAAAAAGCACAAGAGTGCCTATCCCATTATCCTTGATATAAAAGAATAAAATAAAAATAAAAATAAAATAAAACACACGTGCATGTAAACATGCTCACACACCAACCTCTCCCCTCCCCCCTCTCACCCACCTTCCTAAAAAAACAACACTCAACCTTTCACTCCATAACATAAAACATTCTCTCCCAGATGCACTCACAAGTGCATGTAGAACAAACCCAATATAATGCAAATCACACACACACACATACAGACAGACAGACAGACAGACAGACAGACACAAATACAGACACACACACACACACACACACACACACACACACACACACACACACGCACAGACACACACACACACACACACACACACACACACACACACACACACACACACACACACACACACACACACACACACAATTGCGCTCGCAATTTGACAAACCGGGTTCGATTCCCGCTCGACGGGATATTTGCCCCTGGAGTTCACATCAGTGCCGACTCCACTCTCTCCAAAAGTCCTTCGGATGAGACTATAATCCGAGGCCCCGTGTACGAACGCACGCAGAATATCTTGCACACACGTTAAATCATGTTCCACTTTTCGTGAGAGTAGGCCATTGTGTGCCGGTGGGAACAGATGACAAGATTTACAAAACTGCATACACATGAGGACTGGATGTAAAAAAGCACGCGAGTGCTTATTCTATTATCCTCGATATAGTTGCACACAAGTGCTTATTCTATTGTCCTCGATATAAAA
>CM060334.1:24437214-24447214 GCA_030674155.1 Stramonita haemastoma | reverse complement strand
AGAGACAGAGACAAAGAGAGACAGAGACAGAGAGACAGAGAGAGAGCGAGCAAGAGAGAGAGCGAGCAAGAGAGAGAGCCTGTGTGTGATTGTTTGTGTGTATTTGCATGCGCGTAAATGTATGTGCCCTTTTGGCATGTATATAAGTATAGCGCTCTATACTCTCCAACAATGATAAAAATCAAGGATATGTGAAAGACACAAACTGGCTATAACATATCTCTGTCTCTCTCTTTTGTTTTTTCCTTTCCCTCCCTACCCCTCTCCCTCCCTCCTCTCTCTCCCTGTCTTTTCTTGTCTCTCGTTGTCTCTATCTCTTTCTTTCATGTTTTCTTACCTTCTGTCTGTCTTTCTTTCTTCGTCTCTTTCATTCGCTCTTTCTTCGTCCCCTCGTCACTTGTTTATTTCTGCAAAGCAAAGACAGTCTATGAGTTACCAACTCTGTGTGCATGTGCATAAGAACATTGGCAAGAACGAAATAAACAACAGCAACATTGATCTAAAACGCCATATGCACGTTTTGGCACCACTAAACACATATGGAAGACAGCTTAATTGTACTACTCTCAGCAAAAAATCGGTGACCAATAATTATTCACCCATGAGTGTATCATATTGAGTTGTATACCACGAATGGAGCAGGGAAGATTTCTCTGCAAGAAATGCAAGCTGGTTTCTCCGGGGCGAACACTTTACCACTAATAAAGTACAGCCCCCTTTTTTTGCGTGTTTATTTTCTGCCTTTACGTGTCCTGTTTTCTCTGTCAGACTGCATTTTCCTACAGACTAGCTCTTTTCAGCAGTTAAAATGTGCTGACTGTATGATGCACACATAATATCTGTTTCTTTATCACCTCATTCCAAAGATAAACTACACTCAGACCACACTCCTGGAAGAGCAGTCTATCTTCAGTAGGGAATGGACTTTACTACTTCTAACTTTCTAGTCCGACACAGTGACCATTATACAGCCACTACTTTCTGTGAGTCGTGTCCAGCGTCCTAGATTTTGTCCAGCGACATGGAGTCTGTGTCCATTAATTCTCATGTGTGGACAGTGTCCAAAACCGTTCATCAACAGCCATTGTCAGTGTGGCTGACTGACTGACGGACTGTGGGATCTCTCAGCGTTTTGTGGCTCTAGGCTGTGCTGTGGCTGAACCCTTGCCAAAATGTCCATGGCTAGCGTTCACTGTGTGCTGTGCATTACGTTCCCCATTATGTCATGCAGCATTGCCCACAGAGCGTAGACCATGTCTCTTTGGAAAGAAACGAAGGATGTCTTCTTTCTCCTACACTTCCTTTCTTCTGCCCCCCCCAACCCCTCTTCCTCCTTAAAAAAATACGGTGTTGGGGGGGGGGGGGGGGGGGGGGGAAGGGGCAGATCGGCGGGCGGGTGTGCGTTTATTTATTTATTCAGTTATTCTTTTATATCGAGGATAATGGAATAAGCAGTCATGTGCTTTTCTTTTTTATCCCGTCCCCATGTGTATACAGTTTTGTCAATATTGTCATCTGTTCCCACCGGCGCACAATGGCCTACTCTTATGAAAAGCGGAACATGATTTAACGTGTGCGCAAGATGTTCTGCGTGCGTTCGCACACGGGGCCTCCGTTTCCAGTCTGTGTGTGTGTGTGTGTGTGTGTGTGTCGTGTGTGTGTGTGTGTGTGTGTGTGTGTGTGTGTGTGTGTGTGTGTGTGTGTGTGTGTGTGTGTGTGTGTGTGTGTGTGCCTGAGAGAGAGAGAGAGAGAGAGAGAGAGAGAGAGAGAGAGAGAGAGAGAGAGAGAGAGAGAGAGAGAGAGAGAGAGAGAGAGAGAGAGAGAGAGAGAGAGAGAAGAGAGAGATGAGCACACTTAAAATTAACACACACACACACACACACACACACACACACACACACACACACACACACACACACACACACACACACACACACACACACAAGCGAAAGAGCACAAAAGCAGCCAGGTAACATAAAAGGTCAGGCTTGAAAAGAAAAAGGGCTTTAACTTACAATACATAGCAGAGGTAAACAACAGGAAACTACATTTGAAAAAAAATGCTTCAAATAAAAAATGTACACGATAGACTAAAACCAAGCTCTAAAAAAGCATAAAGCAAACTCTCTTTTTTGTTGTTGATAAAAATCGCAAGTCACAACTCACTTTAGTACCTTTAAAACTCTAAAAGAGCTCATTCACTTTTTTATTGTTAGACAATTTGTTCTCGTACTCTATTGTTGGGAAACCAAAATATAAAAAAGTAGAAAGAGAGAGAGAGAGAGAGAGAGAGAGAGAGGAGAGAGAGAGAGGAGAGAGAGAGAGAGAGAGAGAGAGAGAGAGAGAGAGAGAGGGAGAGAGAGAGAGACAGACAGACAGACAGACAGACAGACAGACAGACAGACAGACAGACAGACAGACAGAGACAGACAGACAGACAGACAGACAGACAGAGACACAGAGAGAGACAGACAGAGTCAGAGACAGACAGAGGGAGAAAGATTCAGAGAGACCAACAGACATAGACAGACAGACTGTCAGACAGATAGTCAGACAGATAGTCAGAGAGAGAGAGAGAGAGAGAGAGAGAGAGAGAGAGAGAGAGAGAGAGAGAGAGAGAGAGAGAGAGAGAGAGAGACAGACAGACAGACAGACAGACAGACAGACAGACAGACAGACAGATTTTCAGAGAGAGAGAGAGACAGACAGACAGAGAGAGGCAAACAGACAGACAGACGGACGGACAGACAGACAGAGCAAAGAGACAGACAGGCATACACACAAACAGACGAGCAAACACACACAAAGCTGAGGTATCCCCCTCCAGCCCTCTAGCTAGTCAAACAGACATAAGCACACTCTGTTTACCACGAGCATCCTCTCCAATATTGTCCTGAAATTTACACACTATCTGCAGACCGATCATCACAAATCTATACTTGCCTCAACAGCCCTCAAGGCATCATAAGCTGCCCCCACCACCCCCCCCCCCTTTCCTTTCCGTCCCCCTTCCCACCACTGTCTCCATTTTTTTGTCCCTGTATCTGTGTGGTCAATTACGCGCTTGTCAATTATTTCTGCACAAGCTCTTACACGCAATCGTTGTCAATTTCTTCTTGTCTGATTTCCACTTTCGCGGTTTCATGATATGATATGATTAATTGGCTGTCAGTCAATTCATGCAGTGCTAAGTTTAAGACTCTTTTCCTTGGCGGTTTTGGTGAAGGTTGGGCATGAAATGGGATGAAGCAGGTGACCTGTGGGGTTCTTTGAGTGATAGTGTGTTACTGCCAATCAGTGCTTTAATTAAAACCACAGTCATGGTTCCGATGATTCAGGTGCTTAAAACTCTGGCACAGTTTTGTTTTTTGGGAAAAAAAAGTAAACTAAAGGCTAAAAAGAGATCACATTACATATACACAAAAAGGAGCCCTATGAGAGAGAGAGAGACAGAAAGAGAGACAGAGAGAGAGACAGAGAGAGAGAGACAGAGAGTGTGGGCATGTGTTTGTGTGTATGTGTGTGTGTTTCCTACCCTTATATCCTCCCCAAATCCTACTTACATTTTCTTTTTTTCTCTCCTACGGCCTATCCCCCACTTACTCTCCATCCCTTAAAAAAATCCTCCTAACAGCTACCCCCACACACACACACACACACACACGCACAACAGCCACACAGGAAGAAGGACGAAAAGGCGCAGGATGGCAGAAAAAGAGCAACCGCAATAATAATAATAATAATAATAATAATAATAATAATAATAATAATAATAATAATAATAATAACAATAGCACTATATAACAATTACACACACAAGCAACAACAATGACAACAACAAAAACACCAAGAAAGAAGTTAGCAGACACATACATGCACCTATAAAGAATTCAGAAATACACAGAGACAAATCTAGAGGTAATGAGACAGAGGCATGCATACCAACACACACACACACACACACACACACACACACACACACACACACACACACACACACACACACAGAGTCCACCATAAAGCATATAACCAGCCAGACACTTTTCACACAGCTGGACAGCAGGCCAACACAAATCACCGCCTCAATAGGAAATTGATAACTGGCAGTCTGAAGGCCCACGCGTAGCAGTGATGCCTAGTCAGACATAGACCTCAGGAGCAAGTGCTCCCTGGGTACCAATAGCGAGCCATTCCCATCTCTGGTCATTCCATTCCACCCCCCTACCAACACCTCCATGTCCTAAGTCACTGGTGTGTGTGTGTGTGTGTGTGTGTGTGTGTGTGTGTGTGTGTGTGTGTGTGTGTGTGTGTGTGTGTGTGTGTGTGTGTGTGTGTGTGTGTGTGTTGTTGTTCTTCAGTTTAATGTCTATCCACATAAGTGATATTAGACACACACACAAAAAAAAAAAAAAAAAAAAAACTTGTAAAAACTTTTAACCAATGGTAGAAACAAAAACACAAAAAGTGAACACTAAACGCTGAACAATCAATCAGAAATTTTAGAAAATTAAGAAACAGCACGAGATTAAAGTCTCTGTCTGGAAACAAGCTACTAACATGTTCATATGCACTACAGTAAACTGTCAATTGGACTCTTCTTCAGCGATAAGGCAAGTTCACACAGCATCACACAGTTACTTAAAATATTGTCCAGAGAGTTCTCACGTGTGATGGGAAGACACTGTTTTAAAACAGGACAGTTAAAAAGAATATGACTGACTGAAATCGTCCCATCACATATGCAACGCACATTTTTAGCATACTTCGTTCGG
The DNA here is from genome assembly GCA_030674155.1 of Stramonita haemastoma. Classification (NCBI taxonomy): domain Eukaryota; kingdom Metazoa; phylum Mollusca; class Gastropoda; order Neogastropoda; family Muricidae; genus Stramonita; species Stramonita haemastoma. The sequence continues at coordinate 24,442,442 of CM060334.1, read as the reverse complement.
AAGGCATTTAATTTAAGTCTATTTATGAGACAAATGACCGATCTAAGATGCAATTTATCCAGCCCAAAACGTACACAGAGAATATGGTTAAGGTCAGAAAAGGAAACATGATGATTAGAAAATCCAGCATCTTCTTGTTTTTTTCTTACATGTTTCCAGCATGCATGTTCGATCAAAGTATAATTCTCATCAACAGACATGGGTATATTCAAAGTATCAGCACAATCATAACGCATTGCCGCATTTTTAGCAGCTCTATCCACCTTTTCATTGAATACAATATTGCAATGAGAAGGTACCCAGCAAAAGGTGACATCAGTGCCTCTTAGGATTAGAAAATGTATAAGATGTAATATTTCAGTGATAAGTTCTTGTCTTACTTTTGACCCGGAGTTTTTAAGGGATTGGAGCACTGATTTTGAATCAACACATAAAACCACCTTCACAATGGTCCTGGGAAAATCAAGTAAATAAGTTAAAGCCATCAGAATGGCTGTCAGCTCTGCTGTGAAAATTGAGTGATTTTTCCCAATATGGTACAGTTTTTCAACATGTAATGAAGGAATGATGAAAGCCGCACCTCCTTCAGTATTATTGAGTAGAGACCCATCGGTGTATATTTGAAGATGTGATGAGTACTTGTTTATAATATGTTCTTTCACATACGCGCTAAGAATATTACTTCCATTATCTTTTTTATAGATGGAGCATTCCAAATCAAATTGAGCCCTTTGAAGCTCCCATGACGGACAAGGAGATAATAGAGGTATCAGCTGTTGCACTTCTCTGGGATTAACTCCTGACTTTTCAAAAAGACCATTTGTGAAGGTGCTGATTGTGGTGAGTGAGCGGATATTTTTAGCTCTTTTAGGAAATTGCTTGTCAGATCTTAGACTGAGTTCATCTTCTATATTATTTACAGATGCTGAGCTTCTAAGAACGTATTTTGCGACTGCTACCTCTCGATAGTCATCCAAAGGCAAAACTCCTACTTCCTTATATGTTCCCAAGGATGAAGCATGGAAGGGTACTCCCAAGGCAATGCGAAAAGCTTTACAATCTATGCTTCTAAGTTTATCTAATAAATACTTTGGGGCATTAAAGAAGACTTCATGGCCGTATGTCAGTGTAGAACGAACTAATGCCAATGACAGATGTTTTAAGACTGATACATCTTGAGCCCAATGCTGTTTGCTTACTACTTTTATAAAATTTAAGGTTTTTCTAGCTTTAGTTAATAAATATTCAACATGATAATTCCATGTCAGTTTTGATGTAATATAAATACCCAGAAACTTTACCATTGGTTTGTATTCAAGGTGCCTATCCTGCATTTTGAAAGTAGGCAAACCCTGAGGGTCAGCCCCATTATTGAAGAGAACAATGTTGGTCTTCTCTGGAGACAGCAGTAATCCATTTTCTGTCATATAAAATACTAAGCTAATCAAGTTCAAGCTGGTAAGTTTTTTTAATGTAGCTTAACTGTCTCTTGGGGGTTACCTTTTTCATTGTTGTCTTCATCCACATGCACAGATCATCTGCATACTGAACGAGGACAACGTTATTTGACAAGGATCTCGGAAGGTCATAAAGTAGAAGGTTAAAAAGATAAGGGGCGATAACAGATCCTTGTGGAATTTCCATTGTCGGAAATCTCGGGGTGGAATAGGTGTTTCCAATTTTAGCTTGAATGCTTCTGCCCCATAGAAAATTTTTGACATAGAAGTACATGTTACCCGACAAACCAATAGATTTAAGTTTAAAAAGTAATCTTGCATGCCAGACTTGATCATATGCTTTACATACATCGAAAAAAGTAGCAAGAACGTTTTTTCTGCGGGCAAATTGATGCTTGATATGTGTGGTTAGTTTTACCAGGTGATCTATACTGGATCTGCCTTTTCGAGAGCCTGCCTGCTCAACAGGAAGTATTTTGTTTTTGTCACAGTAATGCACTAATCTGTTTAATATAATCCTTTCCATAAGTTTTCCTTCGTGTGAAGTGAGTGCAATGGGCCTGTAACTATTTTTGTCTTCTTTGGGTTTTCCCTGTTTTAAAATTGGAACTATGATAGATTGTTTCCACACCATGGGGAGCAAACCTTTAGCCCAGCATTGCTGAAATAGATCAAGAAGCAAAGAAATCCAGTTTTCTGGCAAATGTTTCATCATCTCGTTAGATATAGCATCGATTCCCACCGATGTTTTCTTATTGCTTACAGATTGGATAGCATCACTGACCTCCTGCAATGTAATCGGAGCGTTTATTATGTGTGAATTATCAGAGATGGGATCTTTATATATATCTTTCTGCATTTCCGTACTTCTGAAGACAGTTTGTGCTTGAGAGAGACCTGCATCACTCATTGTGTGTGCAAACATGTCCACAAAAGCTTCCCCTTTGTCTGAATTAGTAGGGAAATCTTTATCTTTATATTTAATTGGATAGATGGGTACTTTTACACCATGCTTCATGTCATTAAACTTTTTCCATACTTTTTGCATGTCTTTATGACTACTAACCTCTCTATTACAAAAAGCAGACCAGAAATCTGTCTTAGCTTGAGCTATAACTCTGTCAGCCTCTTTATTAGCCCTCTTCAAAAGCGCATGGTTTTCTGAGGATCTATGTCTCAAGTAGGCTTTGAACATTATTTTCTTTTTGTCTACTGCTTTCTGGCACGTTTCATTCCACCAAACGTTACTTGTGTGTTTTTTAGATTTCAAGGAAGAAAATTTGGGTATAGAATTATCAGCAGCCCTCAGAATACCTTCTGTAAATCTTAGATAAAATATGTCGATATCATCATCTTTTAAAGTGCTAGTCTCTTGCATTCTTAAGAGAGACTGAAACTTATCCCAGTCAGCCTTGTTATAGTTATATTTGAAACAGAATCTTTGACGTCATTTGTTTGGTCTGACTCATCATACAATGTCATAACAGCTGGTACATGGTCGCTTCCCAGAGTGTCACTCTGCGTTTCTCATGTACAGTAAGGAACTAGAGTGGGAGAGATAAGCGACAGGTCAATAGCACTAGGTCTCTGAGTAGAAATATCGGGGATTCTTGTGATACTGCCATCATTAAGCAGATACAGAGAGGAATCCACAATATTTTCTACAAATCGTCTACTGGTGATGGACTGACAATTCTTGTCCCAAAAAGGGGAATGGGCATTAAAATCACCAGCGACGAGCCACTTATCCCCTGACATTTGTAAAGAACGAACCCATTCTGTGTTCTCGTCATTGGGGCCTTTGGGCAAATATACAGAGACAAAATTCATCACGTTATCCTTGCTAAATTTTACTTGAGCAGCACAAGTATATAAATTCTGGATGTTATTTGGTGCTGGTGAAACGCACATTTTATATTCTAAACTTTCATGCACATATATAGCTGTTTTAATTTTCGCACTGTGATCTACGTTTTCGGTCACAGGTGGATAGAAAAATTTCGATAGTTTGGGCAAATTGTGCCTGGTCACATTCAGTGACTGAAGCATAAGTACTTGGTAACTGGTTGAGACAATATGTTGTTCTAGATAATGTAGGTGAGTATTAATAGATCTGCAATTCCACTGCAGAATTTTTATCGTACGTACCTTACACATTATAGCTCTTATGGTGAGACAGGTACACAGTTCAGTACTAGAATTAAGAATAATTACAACAATGATAAAACTAAGTGAGTGAGTGAGTGAGTGAGTGAGTGTGGTGTGTGTGTTTGTGTGTGTGTGTGTGTGTGTGTGTGTGTGTGTGTGTGTGTGTGTGTGTGTGTGTGTGTGTGTGCGCGCGAGCGTGAGTGTGTGCACGTGTGTGCTGCGTAAGTGTGCGTGTGTGTTTGTGTGTGCGTGCCGGCACACGTGTATCTCTGGGCGTGCGTGCGAGTGTGTGCGTGTGCGGGGGTAAGGGTGGTTGATTTGATTGGACAAGGAACACAAATAATGGGCTAATACAATAAATTTTCGGTCTTTGAAAAGTAATAACTCAAATAATAAGGATTTCCAAGTGACGGAATAGTTGTTCATCCGAATTTGCGGGCTAAGTTACCGCAGAATGTATAGCAGAATGTTTACTTGGCTAATACCAGTTATCGAGGAATGAATAAATGTTCTGCCATGGCCCCATACGATCCCTAACACTAGGACGAGGTTCGTAGAAAGGCTGGGAGACCCTGGGCTGCTGTTGGGGGATCCTTCTCGTTTTCTTTGGCTTCTCCCAGAAGAGTCCCCTGACATGTCTGCCGATGTTTCCTGCCAGAATGCTGGCTCCCTTTGCAGTGGGGTGAAGGTCATCCTTCAGCGTTCTGAAGCCAGCATCAAGGTTGGAGTGGCTGAGCAGGGACACGTTCTGGATGCCATACAGGTCAGCAGTTGTCAGGGCGTTGAAGACTTCCCTCTTCATGTTCAGCTGTGGATCTTTTACAGGAGCAATTTTACTGACTACAATTTTCAGGCTGGGATGTTCCCTGACGATCTCCTTGATGGAATCAGTAAACTGATGACTACTTTCTTTGGGGTCCGTCTTTTTGATGTTGTTGATACCACAGTGGATCACCACTGCGTCCAGCGGCTTCTCAGCAGAAGACTGCACTGCCATGAAAGTTCGACAGACATCTTTTGTCGTAAAACATTTACGGGACTCCGCCTCAAAGCCATAAGAACGGCCCAGTCTTTTAGATCTAACTCTGTTCAGAACAGAGTCGTGAAGAATTAATACTTGAGGAAGGTCTGCTTCTTTTGCTGTCATGGATGACTTCTTTTTCATGGAAGGTAGACACTTTACGTCATGAATGTTCTTGACGTCATCAGTCTTAGGTTCTAAACTTCTTTTCTTGTTTTCAGCTTTTTTTGTCACCACGCTGGCAGACGATTTTTTGGGCATAGGCCTACTATGAGTAAAATCTCGGCCTACCTGTGTTGGTGCTGCAGGGGGAGATCTGGCGGCCTCTGCATAAGTGGGGAAGGCGGTGGTGTCCGTCTGCGTTCCCTGGTCGTGGCAGCGTTTTGGAAGTGTTGCCTGTTCCACCAGAGTGCATTTGCTCAGCTTGCAGATCAGCTCGTTCTGTTTTGCTGATGGCGTCCTCCAGCACTGACACGCGGTTGCACAGGGTGTTGATCATGGCCTTGAGGTCATCCGTGCTGCTCACAGTGTCCACTGGAGCTGCTGCCGCTTGACTGTCGGCTTCATCGGAGTCTTTGCCAACGGCCATGTCGTGGTGCTGG
>CM060334.1:24427214-24429714 GCA_030674155.1 Stramonita haemastoma | reverse complement strand
CTGACAACAATAAACAATACAGTAAAACACAATACAATCATAAAATACAATACAAAAAACAAATCCATCAAAACACAATGTGACACGATATGATATGATACACTATGTACAACAAAATTTAAAATGCATCCTAGTACAATACATAACAAAAAAAAGAATATCCATGTCTATTATTTTCTGCTGGTCTATTAACTAACTTGATTTCAGACCTACTATTCTCTGTCTGGGAATATGCACGATTAAACAAACAATAACAAACTGTGAATAAAACATGATAACAAAAGACTAAACCAAACAAACAACAAAACAACACAAAGCAACACAACGCCATCACTAACGCAAAACAAATGGAAGATTGAAACCAACGATCACATTCACATTCACTCAAAGTCATAGCTATTAATAAAGTGATGCGCACTTTAGTTGTTTTTTTAAGCTGTTTTCTTTTCAAGAGCAATCACAAATGAAAATTCCCATTCCGTGATGTTCATCAAATATTCAAGATCGTGCCGTTTCGCATAAACTTTGTACCTGGTTTACCATCAAGGAAAGTGCTGCAGGCCTAAAAACATGTGTGTGTGTTTGGAGGGGGGGGGGGGGGTTAAAGTGTAATAGCAGAGAAAATGTGTGTGCGAATAAGACCAAGGAATGTAGTTCCAATATTAAAACCAAAATTTCGTATTACAATTAATATGTAACGTTCTTCTCTCTCTCTCTCTCTCTCTCTCTCATCTCTCTCTCCTCTCTCTCTCTCTCTCTCTCTCTCCTCTCTCTCTCTCTCTCTCTCTCTCTCTCTCTCCTCTCCCTTCTCTCTCCCTCTCTCCCCCTCTCTCTCCCTTCCTCCCTCCTGTCTCCTTCCTCTCCTATCTCTTCTCTCCTTCCCTCCCTCCCCAACCTCTCTTTTTTCTCCCCACCCCCCCCTTCCCCCTCTCTTTCCGAGGCCAACAAACTTTGTAACGATTTCAGAGTATTCATATGCAAATGCCAAACGCTATTAACTATTCTATCAGTGTTTTTTGGTTTCACTCTGCTTTACAGTGGTATGGTGGGGGAAATGTTTTATTCAGGTTGTTTTTTTGTGGTTTCAATTTCACCCTACGCCGTTCAATGTCCTGGTCTCCTTCCTCCCTGGGTGCCTTTGATTACAATTAGTGCTGGTACTTCTGTGTGAGTAGAGGAAGGGGTGGGGGGTAAGGGGGTGGGGAGGCTGCGTGGGTGTTTTAGTGTTTTAGTATTTTAGTGTTTTAGTGTGTGTATGTGTGTGTAGTGTGTGTGTGTGGTGTGTGTGTGTGTGGTGTCTAAGTGTGTGTGTGTGTCTAGTGTGTGTTGTGGTCTAAGTGTGTGTGTGTGTGTGTAAGGTGTTGTGTGGTGTGTGTGTGTGTGTGTGTGTGTGTGTTTAATGTAGTGTGTGCTGTGTATAGTGTGTTCGTCTGTCACAATGGTCTGTGTGTGTGCCTCTCCTCTCTCAATCTCTCTCTCTCTCTCTCTCTCTCTTCTCTCTCTCTCTTCTCATCTCCCTCACACCATTACACACACACGCACGCACTGCCACACACACACCACCACACACACACACACAACACACCACCACACGACAATGTCACTCTGTCCATGCTAACTGTCCATCAAGAGTTCCCCACTGATGAAACACGGGGCAGGAACGACGATTGCAGACACAGACAAAGGGAGACTAAAAATGGTCCCATAGTAATCAGTCCCCAATGCGTTTTCCATGCCATATCTGTCAGTCACCTGTCATCTCTCTCCCTCCCTCCCCCCTTCCTCTCTCTCTCTCTCTCTCATCTCTTCTCTCTCTCACTCTTCTCCCATCTCTCTCCTCTCTCTCCTCTCTCTCCCTCTCTCTCTCTCTTTCTATGTCTGTCTTTGTCTCTATCTTTCTATGTCTGTCTCTGTCTCTCTCTCTCACTTATGCACACAAACACAGGCACACACACACACTCCTCTCTCTCTTTCTCTCTCTCTCCTCTCTCTCTCTCTCACTCTTCTCTCTCTCTCTCTCTCCTCTCTCTCTCTCTCTCTCTCTCTTCCTCCCTCTCTCTCTCCCTCCCTCACACACGTACACACACTCACACACAACACCCACACACACACACAAGACACACACAACACACATACCATACCCCCCCCCCCCCCCCCCCATCAAAAGTACTTCCGTGTTCATACGGACTTCAGGCATTGAGGAGATATGGATGTCAGAAAAAAGATACTGAAAATGGTCCTTCAGTAATCACTCTCCAGTGCCTTTTTTGTCATGTCTATCTGCTGCCTGTCATCTATTTGTCTGTCTGTCTGTCTGTCTGTCTGTCTGTCTGTCTGTCTGTCTGTCTGTCTGTCTGTCTGTCTGTCTGTCTGTCTCTTCTCTCTCTATCTCGTCTCTCTCATCTCTCTCTCTCTCTGCCTTTTTTCTGCCGTCTCTCTGTCTCTGTCTCATGCTATCTCTGTGCAATCATCCATCTCTTTCTATCTTTTAAACTTTGTC
>CM060334.1:24408227-24422114 GCA_030674155.1 Stramonita haemastoma | reverse complement strand
TTCCTAAGTAAATGTATCAATATACCATTGCACGATCTGTTCAGTGGAACAAATGATGAGTACAGGCACAGTTTGTCTAGATATGTTTTTCATTCTATCAATAAAAGAAAGAAAATGCTAATTCAGGATGTATTCTGAAAACTTTTATGATTCGTTACGTAATTGATATGCATGATTTCCACAATTTTCCCTAGAAATTATGTTTCTGTGATTTGGTTTTGTTTCATGTTAGATTCATAATTATGATTTAGAATAATGTGTGTTTTTCTTCTTTTGATCAGCATGAATCTATACCTTTTGTGCATTTGCCTTGCCTATGATACGAATGAACCCTTTGTTCCATCCCAAGCCCAAGAAATGTATTGTGGTCCATGGCCGATGTACATTAAATCAGTTCAGTGTTCAGTGTTCAGTGTTCAGTGTTCAGTGTTCTCTCTCTCTCTCTCTCTCTCTCTCTCTCTCTCTCTCTCTCTCTCTCTCTCTCTCTCTCTCTCTCTCCTCTCTTCTCTCTGTCTGTCTGTCTGTCTGTCTCTGTTTGTCTCTCTCTCTCTCTCGGTCTCCCTCTTTCTCTCTCTCTCCCTTCCTCCCCCTTCTCTCTCTTACCTCTCTCTCTCTCCCTACCGTCTCTCCATCTCTTTCACCCCCTCCTGACCCCCACCCCCACCCCCCATCCCAACTCCACTCTTTTACATAAGCACGTTCCAGCCTATTTTGCTCTTGCAGCCGGCCCATACAAAGTCCAGTTGATGGGCACTGAGGGACGAGGCAATCAATGAGCTGACCATGCGGTGCCTTGTGTCCAGCTATCGACCTCTGGTCTGACCAACTGCCAGTGAACTGACCAGCACAGATTGTCTTTGACATCAGAGGACCAGTTCTGCATTATATCTTCTGTCCTGCAAGGGTTGTCCTTATGTAAGAAGAGAGCAGCGGGGATTGTGTATGTATATATACTTATGCGATTGCTGACTGCGTCAGCGAATGGACAGGCCTAGAACTCAACAAAATTTTGAGAAAGGAGGAACAGAGAGAGGAATGGAGCGAACTGGTTGTCAAGTCTTCAGGGTGTGCCCCCACGCTGGCCAGACTAAGGGATAGATAGATAGATAGATAGATAGATAGACAGACAGACAGACAGACAGACAGACAGACAGACAGACAGACAGACAGACAGACAGACAGACAGATAAATGGATATGCAGACTGTTTTTGTTTGTGTTATTGCTGATGCATATGCCCTTGTTTTCCTTGTTTCACAAGGTTCGGCGTAACATATATTCCATACACAATTCTGCATTATTATCATTCTACTTGTCCTTCTTCTCCTCCTTCTTTTCTTAGTATCATCATCATCACTACCGTTATCATTACTAATATTATCATTATTGCTATTATCATATTACTATTTTTTTATTATTATTATAATTATTATTATTAATAATATCCTCATCATCATTAATCAATTCTGGTGGTCTTTAAATCTATATACGGAAGTAAAGGGAGTAACTTGTTATGTAAGAGAGAAAATATTTGTCTGTAGGTGTACGTAGGTTGATGTAGATTCAGTGTGTTTTATTCGTAATTTCTGTCTCTTAAAGTGTGTATGTGTTTGTGTGTGTAGTCTTCAATTTTACGTCCTTCCACATAAAGTGATACCGTGTGTGTGTGTGTGTGTGTGTGTGTGTGTGTGTGTGTGTGTGTGTGTGTGTGTGTGTGTGTGTGTCTGTGTGTCTGTGTGTGTCTGTGTGTGTCTGTGTGTGTCTGTGTGTCTGTGTGTGTCTGTGTGTGTCTGTGCGTGCGTGTGAGTCTGTCCGCATGTGTTTTATCTATTCTTTCTTTTTTATCTTTTATATCGAGGATGATAGAATAAGCACTCATGTGCTTCTTTACATTCAGTCTGTGTACGTGTTTGTGTGTGTGCGCGCGCGCGTGCGCGCGCGCGCGCGCGTGTGTGTGTGTGTGTGTGTGTGTGTGTGTGTGTGTGTGTGTGTGTGTGTGTGTGTGAGAGAGAGAGAGAAAGAGTGAGTGAGTGAGTGAGTGAGTGAGTGAGTGAGTGAGTGAGCGTGCGTGCGTGCGTGCGTGCGTGCGTGTGTGTGCATATATATAAGATATATATATATATATATATATATATATATATATATATATATATAATATTTGTGTGTGTGTGTGTGTGTGTGTGTGTGTGTGGTGTGTGTGTGTGTGTGTGTGTGTGTGTGTGTGTGTGTGTGTGTGTGTGTGTGTGTGTGTGTGTGTGTGTTTACTCGCGCGCGCGCGTCTTTCATTATCATAATCTCTGTAGAGAGACATGCACACGGGGACTCGCTGTAAAAAGTACATGGCTGTTTGTTCCATTACCCTCTATATAAAAGAATAAATGAAATAACATGACATCTCTCTCTGCCTCTGTTTCTGTCTTTCTCTCTGTCTGTCTGTCTCTCTCGCGCTCTCTCTCAGATATAAACATGAATTCTGCTTTTATACTACGCTTTGTTACTACCTGTCTCAGTCTCAGTTCTCGCCCCCCCCCCCCCCCCCCCCCCCTGTCTGTCTGTCTGTCTCGTGCACGCACCTCGCGCTCTCTCAGATATAAATATAAGTTCTGCTTTGATACAACGCTAAATGCTCATTAATAAGAAAAATCAATCTTTGTGACTGCCTGTTTCAGTCTCAGTAACCCCCCCCCCCCCCCCCGTCTCTCTCTCTCTCTCTCTCTCTCTCTCTCTCTCTCTCTCTATATATATATATATATATATATATATATATGTATATATATATATATATATATATCACTCTCTCTCCATCTCTCTCTCTCTCTCTAAAGCAAAAAAAAACCCATACAGAAACGAAATATCAAGTGAAATTACATCAGCAGATCATTCATTTTCTTGACTTTCTTTTGAAAGGTAATTGTCTGGTCTACGTCACATCAATTAATCGTCTATCTTTGTCTATGGGGGTTGCTTCGTTCCACATAGCAAAAACTCCACACACAATTTAGACAAGTTAAAACGAACCCAACGACCTGACATTTCACACACACACACACACACACACACACACACACACACACACACACACACACACACACACCACACGCACGCACGCACACACACACACACACATATACACACACGCACGCACACACACACGCGCGCGCGCAACCCCCCCCCCCCCCACACACACACACATACACACACGCGCGCACGCACACACACACATACACACACACACGCAAACACACACACACACCACACACACACACACACTCACTCACACACACTCACACACACATGCACATGTGCGCGCGCGCACGCACGCGCGCACGCACACCACACACAAACACACACACACTCACACACATTCACTCACTCAAAGAAGTTGTATTTTTCTCCTACTTGTTGCCATCAATGATAATGTTATATTCATATAAATATATATATATTTCTATATACATATATATATATATATATATATACACCTATATATACATATATATATGATATATATTGAATATAACTCGCCCTTAATTAAGACTTCACGGAAAGAAGTCAGCTTTTACTAGGGAGGGTTGCAAAATTAAGGAACAAGTTTTGGTTTAAGATCACTTTTTATCTCAGTTTTCCGCTCCAGACAAAAATTTGCTTTTGATGTCCAAATTGCTCTAATTACTTGACATTCTCTCGGGTTTAGCTGATTCCCAGGACATACAGATGTCAGAATCTGGTCTGGTGAATGACGTAGAGGGATGAGAACAGACGATATTCGGAGGGGGATGGGGGGTAGGGGGGTGGGGGTGGGGGTAACCATCAAAAATGCTGAATTTGTTGTTTTTGCTGTCTGTCTGCCTCTCTGTGTCTTTCGATATGTCTGTCTGTCTGTCTCTGTTTGCCTCTCTGTCTGTCTCTGTCTCTCTCTCTCTCTCTCTCGATATGCATATCTGTCTATCTTTGTTTTCCTCACTGCCCCCCCCCCCCCCCCTCCACTCTCTCTCCCTCTGTCTCTCTCTCAGGGGACGGGATAGCCTTGTGGTCAGAATACTGCGCTCGCAATTTGATGACCCGGGTTCCATTTGCCTGTCTCTGTCTGTCTGTCTGTATCTTTGTCTCTATCTGTGTCTGTCTGTCTGTCTGTCTGTCTGTCTGTCTGTCTGTCTGTCTGTCTGTCTGTCTGTCTGTCTGTCTGTCTGTCTGTCTGTCTGTCTGTCTCTCTCTCTCTCTCTCTCTCTCTCTCTCTCTCTCTCTCTCTCTCTCTCTCTCAAGATGCTGATGATATTCTCAGTCGGTTTGTCGGTCTCTAATTCCATCAACCTAGCGCTCATTTTTGCCGCAAAAGATTACAGTCTTTGTGCATACTCAATAAAACAAACAAACAAACAAAAAACCAGTCACCTAAAACTCAAAAGTTCTGTTTCGAAAAAAACACACACATATACAAAAACACGAACACCCACCTTGTTGAAAAATCGAATCGTAGGTAGGTGCAAAAGTGTGCCACAGAAAAAAAATGTTGAGCGTCCAATACAATATAAACGACACAGCACTGTGTGTACCACTTGTAAGGAAAACAAAGGCATTTTTCTCAAAGGGAAATTCGCGCAGCTCCCTACGTGGAGATCGCATTACAACACTGCAACACTAGCCGTGTTTTTTCCTTTATTGTTTTTTTTCGTATTCCATTTCTCTGCCTACAGTTTGTTAAAAAAAGAAAAAGAGTAGTGGGATTCCTCAACTGAACTTTTATTTTACCAGACACAACTCCGTTGTTATTATCAATGATAAGAAAATGATTTATAAACTAGTCAAATAGGATGTTTTAAAAAGGGGGTGGCGCTGCTCATGTGGCGACGCTTCCCTCGTCCCCCGATGAGTGGAGCCTGAATTTCACAGAGAGGTATATGTAGTATACAATACAGGCAATTCAAAACAAAAATTATACACTATAATGCAATACAATTCATAACATACTAAAAACAAGACAATGTAATACTATGCAATCTAAAACAATATGATCCACAGATACAAAATAATACAATAAAACACAGTGTATTTTCTAAAAAAGAAAAGAGAAAAAAAGTTGTACAAGTACTAAATTTAAAGGCTCTCGGTTTATTTATTGTCTGATCCGAAAGACTAGCTCTCAGACTAGCAGTTAGAGACAGAGACAGAGACACAGAGAGACAGAGACAGAGAGGCAGACAGACAGACAGATAGAGAGATATCAAAGCAAATTATTTTATTTCGAGAATAATGAATAACATTAATAAGCTCTCATCCAGTCCCGAGAGAGAGAGAGAGAGAGAGAGAGAGAGAGAGAGAGAGAGAGAGAGAGAGAGAGAGAGAGAGAGAGAGAGAGAGAGAGAGAGAGAGGAGAGAGAGAGAGAGAGAGAGAGAGAGGAGAAGATATGGAGGAGGAGGAGGAGGAGGAGGAGGAGGAGGAGGAGGAGGAGGAGGAGGAGGAGAAGGAGAAGAAAAAGAAGAAGAAGAAGAAGAAGAAGAAGAAGAAGAAGAAGAAGAAGAAGAAGAAGAAGAAGGAAACGAAGGAAAAGAAGAAAAAAAGAAAAAGAAGAAAAAGGAGGGGGAGGAGGAGGAAGGAAGGAGGAATAGGAGGAGGAGGGAGAGGAGGAGAAGGAAGAACAAGCATCCATCCATCCATCCATCCATCCATCCATCCATCCATCCATCCATAATACATACATACATAATACATATACCATACCATAGATACATATATATATATATATATATATATATTATATATATATATATATATCTATGCATACAGACAGACAGACAAACAGACGGACGAACGAATACATAGCACAAAATCAAAAACAGAAATAAAACAGAGCAAAATACACAAAAAGCAACAAACAAAAGGAGGAAGGAAGAATACAAGAAAAAAGAAAAAGAAAAAAGGAAAGAAAGAAAGAAAAGAAAGAAAAGAAAGAAAGAAAAAGAAAAGAAGAAAGAAAGAAAGAAAGAAAGAAAGAAAGAAAGAAAGAAAGAAAGAAAGAAAGAAAGAAAGAAATGATAAAAATAAACACAAACAAAAAACAAATAACATGCAGAAAAGTTCAACTTTCTCTTCCGTACATCTAACTCTATTACATTTCTGCTTGTATGCTTTCTTTCTTTCTTTCTTTTGGTTCTCTTGTTTTTGCTTTTTAATTGCATCTCTATTGTAATGTCTTGAGCCCTTTTTTCTTTTCTTTTTTGTTTCTTCATGCAGAAGGTCTATGGAAAAAAGTGGTATCCTACATTTTTCTGTCACTCTCTTCTTCCTTGCCTCGCCCCCCCCCCCCTCTCTCTCTCTCTCTCTCTCTCCAGCTTGCTCGCTCTCTTTCTCCCCCCCCCTCTCTTTTACTCCACCTCCCCTCTCTCCATTCTCAAAACGTCTTCCTCGGTTGTTAAATGCATAGAATTTTTATTTCTCCCAGCGTCTCTCTTCTCTCTCTCTCTCTCTCTCTCTCTCTCTCTCTCTCTCCTCTCTCTCTCTCTCTCTCTCTCTCTCTCTCTCTCTCTCTCTCTCTCTCTCTCTCTGTCTCTCTCTCTTCCTCTCTCTGTGTCTGTCTGTCTGTCTGTCTCTCTCCCTCTCTCTCTCTCTCTCAGCACAGGGTTTGGGGGTTATGGCACTGTCATGGCTTTCTTAACCTACCTTTCTGTCTGTCTCTCTGTCTGTCCATCCGTATGTACGTCTGTATGTCTCTCCAAACACACAAGCCAATCATTTGTGGATCATCAATTCTTTATAGGGAACAAAGGAATATAACATACAGCTGGACAGCCGCTCTATATCTGTAATCATATCACTTGTTCTCATAATATCCAATAGAGACTTTTGGTCTGTCTGTGTGCCTGTCTGTATGGATCTCTGTGCCCTCTCTGTCTGTCTCTCTGTCCACCCTCTGCCTCTTTCACTGTCCGTCTGTCTATGTCTTTGGGTCTGTCTTTGTGTCTGTATGTTTGTATGTCTGTCTCCCTGTCTGTCTGTCTGTCTCTGTCCCTCTCTTTTTCTCTGTCCCTCTCTTTTTCTCTGTCTGTCTGTCTGTCTGTCTGTGTCTCTGTCTCTCTCTGTCTCTCTCTGTCTCTCTCTGTCTCTCTCTGTCTGTCTGTCTCTCTCTCTCTCTCTCTCTCTCTCTCTCTCTCTCTCTCTCTCTCTCTCTCTCTCTCTCTCTCTCCCTCTCTCCCCTCTCTCTCTCATTCCCATATGTCGGTTTTTTTCAAGTAAAACTTAAAGCCAGTATGCCATATTCACTAACGCACCAGCAATGCTAAAACAAACATATAAACAAACGAACAAAACAGGTAAACAAACAGACAAAAAAGTCAGAACGAAACAAAACACACGCAAACAATAACCAAAACAATACAAAACTGATTAAAGCAAACACCATTTTCATTTGAAGAATATGGGAGGCAATTTCAGCATTTTTAAAAATGATCAAATCTCTCTCCTTGATTTCTTACTATGAAAAGAAGCGACTGGTCTCTCTCCCTTTATATCTACGATGTCTGCGAGCCTTTAAGAAAAGAGGGGAAGGTGGGGGGCACTTCTGAATCTTTCTGCCGTATGAGTCAGATGACTGAAAAACAATGACATCAGAGAGAGAGGGAGAGAGAGAGAGAGAGAGAGAGAGAGGAGAGAGAGAGAGAGTAGAGAGAGAGAGAGAGAGAGGAGAGAGAGAGAGAGAGAGAGAGAGAGAGAGGAGGAGAGAGAGAGAGAGAGAGAGAGAGAGAAGACAGACGAAGACAGACAGACAGACAGACAGACAGACAGACAGACAGACAGACAGACAGACACAGACAGACAGAGACAGAGACAGACAGAGAGACAGACAGACACAGACAGACAGAGACAGAGACAGACAGAGAGACAGACAGACCGACAGACAGACAGACAGAGACAGAGGGGGGAGCAAGAGACAGACAGACAGAGACAATGAGATAAAGACAGAAACAGGGAAAATGACAGGCAGACAGACCCAGACAGCACTTTACTTTTATTCACTTATTTATTCAGGACTTCTTTTCTTTCGAGGATAATGGAATAAACACTCATGTGCTGGGGTTTTTTGGTTGTTGTTTTTTTTTACATCTAGTTTCACTGCGCATGCAGTTGTGTAAATTCTGTCATCCGTTCCCACCGGCTTAAATAGCCTGTGTGGAAAAGGACCTCCTGTATAGTAAAAAAGGTTAATGCCTGAAAATGCAAATACTGGTAATAGCCGTGCCCCTGAATACTTTATACTCTGTCCACCCGTTACCCGTTTTATTGTTGTTAATCATGCCGTTTAATTGTTGTTAATCCTGTGTGTAGTTTGCTGAGCTGAGAGTGAAAAAGAAAGTAAAAAAAAGAAAGAAAGAAACTAAAGGAGAGGGGCGGAAAGGAGAGAGAGAGAGAGAGAGAGAGAGAGAGAGAGAGAGAGAGAGAGAGAGAGAGAGAGAGAGAGAGAGAGAGAGAGGATGAGAGAGAGAGAGAGAGAGAGGAGAGAGAGAGATTCATATATTAATGGAATAAACATTTATGAGAGAGGCAGACAGACAGACAGACATACAGGCAGACAGAGACAGACAGACGACGGACAGACACACAGACAGAAAGACTGAAAGACACACAGAAACACATGCACCTTTCCTTTACAGAAAATAACCTCCTTCTTGCGAAAACAAAATCTCCTCTAAAACCACGAAGATATACAGGGATACTTTCAATCTCTTTATAATTCTGCTTACTGCAATGCACATTTTATCGGTTTTAATCTCATGTGTACTTTGGTAAGGGCTGGGATTTTAGTTTAGAAATATTTTCTAAAGGCCAAACAAAAGGCATTTTGATTCCTGTCATCTTGTCTTCAGCTTTCAGTTATAGGCATATACCCTTGTAAGCACGTTCTCTTGGATGCGATAAAACACACACACGAACGCACGCATGCACGCACGCGTACGCACGCACGCACACATACACAAACACACACACACACGCACGTATGCACGCACACACAAACACATACACATACACACACGCACGCACGCATGCACCCACATACGCACGCACGCACGCACGCACGCACGCACGCACGCACGCACACACACACACACACACACACACACACACACACACACACACACACACACACACACACACACACACGTTGCTGCTTTTTCTGTTTAGCGGTACCCAGCTGAGGGGGTCACCCAGAGAAATTGATATATACACTACATCTCATCATCACACCCGGGAATAACTTTCAAAGTGCACACTGGATAAGACATTTGCCTGTATAAAGTACCTCGCCATATTGCAGGCAGCCATACCCCGGCTTCAGATTTTTTCCCTCTTTTATAGATCAATATAAGAGTAAAGGTGGATCGGGGGTCTAGAGGTATCGCGCCTACCTAGAAAGCAAAAAGTCTGGGTCCGAAGTGTGCGGTGGTTTGAATCCCGTTTGGGCCCAAAACTTTTCCCCATCCATTAGACCATGAGTGGTGGTCTGGGTGCTTGTCTTTCGGATGAGACAAAAAATCGAGGTTCAGTGTGTTACTCATGATTATTCAGCGCATGTAAAAGAACCCACGGCGACAAGAGTTGTCACTGGCAAAATTCTGTAGAAAAAAGCCACTCTGATCGGGAAACAAACACAGTTGCAGACAGAAAAAGAAAAAAAAATAGTGGATGGCGCTGCTCTTGTGGCGACGCACTCTCCCCGGGAACAACAGTCTGAATTTCACGCAGAGAAATCTGCTGTGACATAAAGTGGTATAATTTTTTTTTTAAAGATTGTTACGCTAAGAGCCATGTGTACACGCAAATTTCTCATCCAATGTATTTTTTACACTCTCACGGTAATTATCTGGCGGGATGAATGAGATAAGAGTACGTATTTTAGCTTACCCCCAGAGTGTTAAGCTCGGGAACACCCAACCATTACCACCACCATCAACGAGAATGATAGCACAGCGGGGATGCGAACTCAAAGCCCTTACAGTACATTCCCATCACGCAACAGATGCTCTAATAACCCACGACAAATAAAATTACAAAAAAACAGGGACTGGAAATGTCACACCGACCACTCAAAACGAAACAAGTATACGAGTAGTTGGTCGTTAAAAGTCGCCATGAATAACACATAGACCAACAGTAAACCTTGTCAACTTTGACCCGCACTCGAAAATTAATAGACTGACCATCCTGATCATGAGAGGTCATCTCCAGTTCAGGGTAAACTCCTGTAATCAGTGAAGCTTTTAGAATTCAGTCGCACTGTCAGTCTTTCGGATGAGGTTAAAAATTCTCCCGTAGGAAATGTTTGGGGAGGTCTGTCAGTATAAAAAGCATCCCCATCTAAGTCTGTGCTAGGAATTCCCTCTTTTCTATCCCTCTCTGTGTGTTTGCCTTGTTCTGCTTTTTTAACCTGTCACCTCCTTCTTGTCGATTTTCAGCCTTTTGGGGGGTCCATCCTCCTGCCTTTTTTGGCCCAGAAGGACTCAAAAGGTAGTTCTCTCCCATGCTGAAGTTGGATGCGCTGGGCCAGACTTGTTTTTTAATTCATTTTATCTATTTATTTATTCTTTTATATCGAGGATAATTGAATAAGCACTCGTGTGCTTTTCTACATCCAGTCCCCGTGTATATGCAGTTTTGTAAATCTTGTCATCTGTTCCCACCGGCACACAATGATCTACTCTTACGAAAAACGGAACAGGATTTAACGTGTGCGCAAGATGTTCTGCGTGCGTTCGCACACGAGGCCTCGGTTTATAGTCTCATCCGAATGACTTTGACATTCAGTTCGATTTTTTCGTCAAACTGGGAAGAAAGGGCGAGGCTGGGTATGAACCCAGAACCTCACGGTTTTACTTGTTGGCAGGCGAACGTCTTAACCATCCTGCCACCTTCCTTCCTACTTGTTTTGAGAGTTGGTCAAATTATGATTTTTCTTTTCACCGAATCCTGTGCTTGTCAGTGCTGTAATTGCCCTTCATGGAATGATGACAGTATTGTGACTTTGACTTGACTCTGACATGCGTGTAGAGGTTTTAAATTTCAGAATGCATCTTAGAATTGTAAGAATGCGCATTATAACTACACGGTATTATAAACAAATAGCTAAAGAAGCTTAAAATGAAAAAAAAATTGCTTGTGACCAAAAAAAAGTGTTTCATTTTTCAATACTTATTGTCTTTTTCTTTACAGATCCAAAACGTATCTTAGAACTGGAAGAAAAAGCACAGGCATTGCTGGAAGTTTAAACAAAAATGTAATCCCCGGAGTTGGTGTATGGCTACCTTCATGGTGGTTTGTTGAAAACGGTCGAACATGCAAAATCTCCCCTTTGGTGAACCGCAGGAGTTCTAGCCGAGGAACGTAAAGAAAACAACCATAAAACAAAAAATTATATTTAAAAAAAAATTCCAAACAAACAAGAAACTCCATCAAGTTTGTTCCAAATTGCAACATTAATAGAATTACAAGTGATTTCAGTAAACGAAATAAAACCGGCTGAATTAGCGGTATTTCTTGCGAAACATTCTCCGATACTAGTTCTATTTCAAATTCTAAGAATTACCCTCCATAAGAAACAGTGCTTTCAATTCCTAAAACGGAACATTATTGCCGTCCTTCTATCGTTTCTATTTTTGTATTGTCAAGATCTTGTGGAAGGGAGGAATGGGGATTGAACGGGGATCAATGCACTCTAACGGGATAATCACCTGAATGGGGATTATTCAATCTTGAATGGGGGATTAATCATTCTTTGAATTGGGATTATTCAATCTTCAATGGGAATTAATCACTTTTGAATGGGAGATCAATTATTCTTGAATGGCGGATCAATCACTCTTGAGAAGGGGATTAATCACTCTTGAAGGGGGATTAATCACTCTTGAAGGGGGATTAATCACTCTTGAAGGGGGATTAATCAATCTTGAAAGGGGATTAATCGCTCTTGAAAGGGGATTAATCGCTCTTGAATGGGGATTAATCACTCTTGAATGGGGATCAACCACTCTTGAATGGGGGATCAATCACTCTTGAATGGGGATCAATCACTCTTGAATGGGGATTAATCATTCGTGAATGGGGATTATTCAATCTTCAATGGGAATTAATCACTTTTGAATGGCGGATCAATCACTCTTGAGTGGGGGATTAATAGGGGGATCAATCACTCTTGAAGGGGATCAATCACTCTTGAAGGGGATCAATCACTCTTGAAGGGGATCAATCACTCTTGAATGGGGACTTATCACTCTTGAATGTGAATCAATAAAATCAACCGATGTTCCCGACTCTCAGGTTCTACAGACAACATTAAATGCTATCAGAAACTGCTACCACCCTTTCAATCCTCTGCTGCTCTCTAGAACTTTGGTCAAGAGTTTTAACCCTGGCACAGGCAGCTTGTGAGCAAGTGACTCGGGCTTGGCAATCGCCTTAACTCCTGAAGAAATCGTTTGAGGTGCTTCACGATTCTTTTGGGGCCAGCTGTTTGTCCTAGGACTGCTGAACCTGGCGGAGTCTAGCTCTCCCCAGCTGGCAAGCTGCATGCTTGGTATTCTTTGTGATCCATACCACCGGCCATAGCAGACCTACTCAACTACAAAAGGAGGATCGGGTTCTGCTACACCAAGCTATAGTATACAACGCCATACCATGCCATACCATACCATACCATACCATACCGTACCGTACCGTACCGTACCGTACCGTTACCGTACCGTACCATACCATACCATACCATACCTACTACACTACACGCCATGTTTCCACGTGAGAAGTATATAAACTAAACAGCAACACACTGCACACTACACTACTCTATTCTACGCCACACCACACCACACACACACCACACCACACCACACCACACAAAACACAACACATTCCACTCTCCTCTCCTCTCCTCTCCTGGAGTGGATACACTCCAGTACCACAAAACACCACGTTACATATATGAAGTAACCCTCCTCCCGCCCCAAAATGAAAACCCCATTCGCGAAAGGGGGCCCTCTACCGGGCTGCATCTGCCAAATGAAATGTCAGCAAATACACAAAGAGGGGGAAAAAGAGAGCCGCATTATGAAGGATGGAGGCACAAGAGAAGGAAAGAAGAGGAAGGAAAGAACTGCACGAGGAAAAATGGGATAGTGAGGTGGGGGGGGTGGGGTTGAAAACCTTATAGACCGTACCCTTGGTTTGGACACAAGTGTGTTTACCTTGCTCTTCTCCTGCATCATTAAATCAGGGGAGAAATTTTTCAGCCGGTCTCTTGTGTCTGTATGAAGTGCACGCAGCGGTTAAGAAAGGTGGACCACAGGCTAAGATGTAGGGGGTTCAGATCCCTGAGATATGTCATGTGCGTATGCTGTTTGGTTGTTTTCCTGTTGGTTGGGTGTTGGTTGCTAAGTTTGGAGGGGCAAGGCAAATTTGCAAGGCAAGGGCAAGGCAAGGCAAGGCAAGGCAAGGCAAGGCAAAGGCAAGGCAAGGTAAGGCAAGGCAAGGCAAGGCAAGGCAAGGAAGGCAAAGGCAAGGCACGGCAAATTCTTTTATTCGAGGATAATGAATAAGCACTCGTGTGCTTTTCTTACATCCAGTCCCCGCCTTTTCAGGGACAACATCACGATAAAAAAATAAATGGGGGTGAGGAAGGGGCGGGAGCCCTGGCCGGCTCTTATACAGTATGAATTTGTAGTGGGTTCAGGAGAGGACTCCTAGCTTGGAGGCTGTGCGTTCGATTCCCATGAGATGCATATCATGTTCGTGAGATTTCTTTTTTGTTGTTGTTAGTGTGTGTGTGTGTGTGTGTGTGGTGTGTGTGTGTGTGTGTGTGTGTGTGTGTGTGTGTGTGTGTTGTGTGTGTGTGTGTGTGTGGTGTGAGTG
>CM060334.1:24398227-24403227 GCA_030674155.1 Stramonita haemastoma | reverse complement strand
AGGGTTCTGAAGTGTTGGGAATTTTTTTTCTTTATGTCAGCAAGAGTTCTTTGTCCTTTGTGTCGGCTTACGTTCTAAAAAGGGCTGGATAGTGTGTGTGTGTGTTGCGTTTGTGTGTGTGTGTGTGTGTGTGTGTATGTGTGCGTGTGTTTGTGTGTGTGTGTGTGTGTGTGTGTGTGTCTGTGTGTGAGAGAGATAGAGGGTGTGTGTATGCATGCGTGCGCGCACGCGTGTGTGTGTGCGCGTGCGCGTGCGCGCGTGTGTGTGTATGTGTGTGCGCTCATTGTATGTGTGTGTTTAGCTATTTATTTATTCTTTTATATCGAGGATAATGGAATAAGCACTCATGTGCTTTCTTACATCCAGTCCCCGTGTGTAAGCAGTTTTGTAAATCTTGTCATCTGTTCTCACCGGCACACAGTGGCCTACTCTTACGAAAAGCAGAACAGGATTTAATGTGTGCGCAAGATGTTTTGTGTGTATTCGCACACGGGGCCTCGGTTTATAGTCTTATCCCAAGGACTTTTGGAAAGAGTGGAGTCAGCATTGATGTTAACTCCAGGGGAAAAATCTCCTGAAACGGGAATTGAACCCAGGTCATCAAATTGCGAACACAATGTTCTGACCACTAGGCTATCTCGTCCCGTGTGTGTGTGTGTGTGTGTGTGTGTGTGTGTGTGTGTGTGTGTGTGTGTGTGTGTGTGTGTGTGTGTGTGTGTGTGTGTGTGTGTGTGTGTGCATGTCTGTGTGTCTGTGTGTCTGTGTGTGTCTGTGTCTGTGTGTTTCTGTATTTTTCAATTACAAAATACAGTACTTATCCAGGTCTTAAGAAAAACAGTACAGTTATCACTTATCTGTTTCTTTTTAGAGTCTTTTTCCCTTTGTGGTATGCATTCGTTATGTATGTTTTTCACAAGAATGGCACACCATAAACTTTGAACTTGTTTTATTTCGTTCACTATTGCTCTTTAATATTGAATCAGTTGTGTTGTATGATACGGCATGCTTTGAAACTATGGCTGAATGAGTTCCAAAAAAAGAAAATCTAAGAAAAGAACAGAAAAAAACAAAAAAATACACAGAGAAACAAACAAGCCAAAATGACACATGCACAGAAGAAAAGGAAAATTCCTGACGAATCAAGCATGAGAACAGATTGGCATGGCACAGAATGTTTGTGTGGAAATTTGCATGTGCCTTGTTGAAATGATTCATGGCATCACTGGAAAGAAAAGAAAACTGAAAGTAAAGATCTAAACAGAAAGATGAAATATAGTAAAAGAAAATAAGGAAAAAAGATAAAAACAAAGAAAAGAACAGGAAAAAAGGTAAAAAAAAAGAAAGAGATACAACCAAAGCTTATCCCTCCTCTCTCTCTCTCTCTCTCCTCTCCTCTCTGTTGTCTTGTGTCGTCTGTCGTCTGTCTGTCTGCGTCTCTGTGCAGCCTGCCTCCATCCAGCCTGCCCCTCTCTCTCTCTCTCTCTCTCTCTCTCTCTCCTCTCTCCTCTCTCTCTTTCTCCCCTCCTCCTTCTCTCCCTCTGGTTTTTTTTTCACTTCTAGTACTCATTTAGATGATGCTCGTACCTCCCCCCCCTCCCTCCCTCTAAAACTCTCTCATAGCAACACACTATTCTTCATGACATGCTAACCCAACGCTTTCTCACCCTAACTTCGTCTCTATCACTCCCCACCCTCCCCTTCCCGTCCCTACTCGCTTGTTTACAGTTCTGGATCCCAGATATGACATAAAAGAAATGAGAAAACCCACCCTCCCCCACCCTAACCTCTATAGATAACGATAAAGTAGAGAAACAGCTATAGCATTGAGCTGAGGAACATGTACCCAAGCTTTTCACACACTGAATTGTCTCTTACGGGACATGTGCGAATCCCTTAATCAACGCTGGTCGTTACAGCTAGGGATGACAGAGTAGGGAACAGACAAAAAAAGAGAAAGAAGCATTGATTGAGAGAGCCGAAATCCCTAGGAGATGTTGGAAGAGTTGAGGGACAAAAGAGAAGAGAAGGCTAGCTAGATTGTGTGACAGGTACATCAGAAGCTTTGACAGACAGATGGTCTGTAGGCGGACAGACTGATTGAATCACTTATTCAACGTGGGATAAAGATGCAAGGGGAGAGAGGGAGATGGGAGAGAGAGAGAGAGAGAGAAGAGAGAGAGAGAGAGAGGAGAGAGAGAGAGAGAGAGAGAGAGAGGAGAGAGAGAGAGAGACAGAGACAGAGACAGAGATAGAGATAGAGTGAGAGACAGAGACAGTGAGAGACATACAAACAGAGGCAGAGACAGAGACAGTGACAGACTTTGACATTGATCAAATTCTTTATTTCCACAGATGGCATAAAAGCAATTTTTCAAGCCATTCATATCTTATAAAAGACATACGAAGTGAGAAAGAGAATGTAGAAGAGAATAAGGGGGATATAGAATAAAGATACAAATAGAAGGAAGATAGCAGGAGATTGAGACAGAGGGAGAGTGTGTGAATGAGTGAGTGAGTGAGTGAGTGAGTGAACGAGTGATAGAAAGAGAGAGAGATGGAGATGGAGAGAGAGAGAGATGGGGGGGAGAGAAAGAGAGAGAGAGATGGGGGGAGAGAAATAGAGTGTGTATGTGTGTGTGTATGTGTGTGTGTGTGCGCGTGCGTGCGTGCGTGCGTGTGTGTGTGTGTGTGTGTGTGTGTGTGTGTGAGTGCGTGCGAGCGTGCGTGCGAGCGTGCGTGCGTGCGTGCGTGCGTGCGTGCGTGCGTGCGTGCGTGCGTGCGTGTGTGTGTGTGTGTGTGTGTGTGTGTGTGTGTGTGTGTGACAGAGAAGAGCACGAAACTGGTAAAATGACAATCAAGCCGATTACTGTCACAGCACGTTGACAGCATAAACTACCAGTGTAAGCCCATCTGCCAACGTGTTGGCGGCAGATTTCTAATGTCAGAACTTAGCTTCAATCTGTCCCACCCACCACCTCTTCTTCCTCTCTTCTGTTTACCGACAGAAACTGGATACAAGCACACAAGTGATACAAACTCAGGCGCCTTGGATTCATTAACATTTCAAAGCACAGTATTTCAATATAGACCTTGACACTTTGAGAACAATATGTCAAAAACGTACACAGTTTTTGGCTTTAGCCAGAATGAGGTTAGAAACTGCGGTGCTATGTGCGCGTATATAAGTATAGCATCTTGTACCTATCTTTGGAAGACGAAAACACCAATAGTTATTATGGTTGATGGTATGGAAGACAGGAATATTCCCAGCATGTAGCTAATGTCCTATGACGCTTTAAACGAAATCTACAACTGTGATGATTCGATGATGTTCCCAGTTATTAATGTTCGGTATTTCCCCAGCTTATCACCGTGGGGGTGGGATCCAGAATATACACTCTCTATCTGTTATTTATTTAATTTTTTCAATTCATTCCTTTTATACGAGGATAATGGAATAAGCACTCATGTGCTGTTTTTTTACAAATCAGACCTGTGTGTATGCAGTTTTGTAACTGTCATCATATCTCATCTAAAATAATAATACATGGAATTTGTATAGCGCTATATCTTGTAAAAACAAATCAAAGCGCTTGCATTCACAGACAACACACAATCAACAGCAATTTACAGTTTTAACAAAATCGAATGTACACACACACGCACGCACGCAGCACTGCAGCACGCGCGCACACACAACACACCTACAAACATTATCACTTTATGGCAGGTGGATGTTGAAGGCGGACAGTAAGAGATGGAAAGGAAGGACAAAACTTAGGTTTGTAATAAGTGTTCTTGAGGTTGGATTTGAAAGTGCCATAAGTAGGCTGGTAACCAATGTGAGACTGTACGTACACCGCACTGAATGAGAAGTATCCAAGTGTGGCTGTGTTTGAGGTTCCTCACCAATCTATTAGGCAGCCGTATTCAGACTTCAGACGATTTTTCTCCTTTAGAGGAGAGTATCATTCGTTTTGACAGGAGGTTGTCATGGCGGAAGGCAACTTCAGCAGGATATGTCCAAACATGATCAAGTTTTCATGTAGGCATCCGTACTTAGCTTCCTCAATAGCTGACATGTAGACTTTGGCCCGGGCCAATTCTCAGTTGGACACCAAGATCATGAATCGATTTTCTGTCACAGACATGCACACACTCATTTCGAATCTCTCTCTCTCTCTCTCTCTCTCTCTCTCTCCTCTCTCTCTCTCTCTCTCTCTCTCTCTCTCTCTCTCTCTCTCTCTCTCCCTCTCTCTCTCTCTCTCTTCTCTAACGGACACTGGATGTAAAAAAACACACGAGTGCTTATTCATTATCTTCGAAATAAAAGAATTTGCCTTGCCTCCCCCCCCCCCTCTCTCTCTCTCTCTCTCTCTCTCTCTCTCTCTCTCTCTCTCTCTCTCTCTCTCTCTCTCTCTCTCTCTTTCCTTCCTCTTTTTTAACGTCTAAAAGTTCAAAATTGTCACGAGTAGTATGTGCCAAAACGTGTGGTTGCATCTAAGCCAATGTATGCAATCTAAACATGATATGTTCTATCGTTGCCCTATAAAGCAATCCTCATATTATGCTCTATTGATATTCATTTCTCGTTCACTGTCGTTATATCTTGATCATGTTTCAGACATTGTAATATTCTGGTTTATAATTCACCCCCATGAATACAGCATTAGGCTTCATATCACTAAAAAAATTAATTCGAAGTCGAAATTAGACACCTTCTCTCTCTCTCTCTCTCTCTCTCTCTCTCTCTCTCTCTCTCTCTCTCTCTCTCTCTCTCTCTCTCTCTCTCTCTCTCTCTCTCTCTCTCTCTCTCAACTCTCTTTCATTTGCACACTTGGCAGAGGGTTTGGATTCAGAACATTTCCACTGACTACAAAGTGAGCAGTGAAGAGAAGCGATATGCAAACAAGATGGTGAAAGAAAAGAGAAGAGATACATATGGAAATTCAAGTCTCTTCCAGATGGTCATGGCATCAAAAACTCATTAGTTTGGAGAG
>CM060334.1:24355727-24370727 GCA_030674155.1 Stramonita haemastoma | reverse complement strand
CTATGGCAGGCATCTGATTTATGAAGCAAAGAACAAAAAAGATTCCAGCCACAGTTAAAGAACAAAATAAGATTCAACCCACGGTTCATTTTCTCCCCTTGCCAAGTAGAGGCTTCAACAGGAAACGTTAATCAATTTCGAACTTGTTCTGTTCTGGTGGGGAAGCTTTTTTATGATTACATCCTCAGTTGTTTGTTTTTTTCCGTGTGGCATCTAACAGAATAAGGGCAAGTTATCTTCAGCGTCAAATCATGTCAAAATAAATCAGCCATTTTCTTCATCATACCTGTGCATGAAAAAGAAAAGATCAAATATCCTCATTCAAAAAAAACTCTCAACATTCATTTTTTTTAGTGACTTGCGGAAATATAAAAGCACTCAGCACGCACCCCTGGTTTCAACACAGCAGTGGATTACAGTAAAGCATTTGTTGCGAAACTTTCTGTCAGACATGGTGAAGTGTTTTCCCAAAAAAAAAACCCACACACTTTGCAGCAGAAACTGCGAAGGGTGTATGGAATTTTCAAGACGCAGTAACACCCCCCTGCAACAAAAATTCCACCCAACGTTTTTATTTAGAATTAAGCTCAATCCTGAACTAAAGTAGTGGGGGGAAAAAAGATGGTTGACCGTGTAATACTGACACAAAGCAGAAGTGTGATTGTAGACACGAACCCTCAGCGGGTTATTCTTATGTTTGTAGGATAGCGATAAAGCAGATCTAGTTGTTTGTTCAGAATTTATCGGATTGTTTTGTTAGAATCGTCTGTAGTGTGTACACCTTCCTTTATCTTTGGCTGGCTGGCTGGCTATCTTTCTGTCTGTCTGTCTGTCTCTTTGTGTTTTTTTATCACCCTATCCCACACCTAACTACTCTTTACTTAAATTTGGACAATAATATTCTCTAGGTATTTTCGCCTACCTGGCCATGAGTCTGTCCTCTCTCTCTTTTCCTCCCACGTTTTAGAGGAGGATTGTCTGTGAAATTAAGTGAATGAATAAATATAAAAGATGAAAAAGATCCAAAAAAAATGAATGAATAGATAAATAAAATGCACGAGTAGGTCGACAAATCAAACAATCGATAAATAAGTAAATAAAAAGATACAAAATGGGCAAAGGAAAAGACATGACACAAAAGTGGTAAATGCACGTATAGATAAGATTGAAAGAAATGTAATGACGAATAAGGATGAAAAGAAAGTGGTGAAAACAAACAAACCACCCTTAAAACAACAAGCAACAAAACTCCAATCGAATAAGAACAGAACCCCAAACAAAGAAACACAAAACAAAGCAATGAAACTGAATGCAAGGGGTTGTTCTCACTGTCTCTGACGGATCTGATTGCCTGTCACATACCAGTCTGTGACTTATGACTTCTCCTTACTTCAAACCCCCTCCCCCAAAAAAAAACCTACCAGGATACCTTTTCCTAGCATACAGATAAGTGCAAAGTAGACTTTATTGGTACATTCAAATCTCAGACCTCCCCTGCTTTTTGCCTGGGTTTTCGTTCCCTTCTGAGTTTTAAGTCACCAATGATGAGATTGTATAGTATGCAACCATGAAAATATTGTTTGCCAACCAATAAGGTAACACTTTCCGAATTCAGGGATACAGCCTAAACACAATAAAAGCGTGTATGAGTTGGGATTTTTTTGGGGGAGCGGTATTTTGTCATGCATACCTAGTGCCACACAATGGCCTAATCTTCCAAAGACGGAACACCTTTTAATGTATGCCCAAGTTTATTCCGTGAGCGTTCACACACAGAGGCCTCAGTTTATCGCCTCATCCAAAGAACTGTGGGGGAAGTGAAGTAGGCACTGCTGTTAACTCCAGCCCCAAACCCCACAGACTGACAGAAACTGAAAACAAACTGTTGTGACTTCTGCTTCCAAGCTGTGTTGCCAATGGCATTCACTCTGAATTCCTCATCAGACCATCCCACCTTCTACAAACAGGTTCAAAATATTCCACAAACGTACCTTGTAAAAAATGCTCTATCCAGCTACACGGACAAACAGGGCTGATAGTGTTGGATAAATCCCTGTGTTTGTTTTGTGGAGCTCCTCAAATGCTGATCATGTTTGAAGTCAGAAGAAGCTGAAACCTTTTGTCAACTGAAACAGCTATAGCCTCTGTGAGGCGAGTTGGTTTTTTTGGTTGACATTTTTTAGTCATGAGCTTTCCTCTTGTGTCTCTTCTGTATTGTTTTCGCTGGGCGTTCCCCAGCTTAACACCCTGGGAGTTACCCAGACAATGCACTCTTCCTCAATCATCTCGCCTAGTAATCACTCGGAGACCATGAATAAGACACACTAGATGAGAAGTTTGTGTGCTTTTTTTTTCTCGGTTGGAGCTAAGAGGTTCACCAATGGTGAGATTTTTGGAAATGTAAGCGTGTTTCTGCCCACCGTGAAGGTAGCCACATTCATACTTCAGAAATGTTTAATGTGTATGGCTGCTATCGAGTACCCTGCCACAGAGGACTTTGGGGATGGTTGTGTATATAGTTGCTATCAAGTTCCCTTCTGGTCATGTAGGCAGCCATGATCCATCTTCAGATGTGGTTTGTCCTTCGATGGACAGTGCCGATTGCTATGCCAAGAGCAATTTACGGACGTACGACTGCGACGTACGACTGAGGTCTCTGACGCCTCGCTCCCCTACGACCACACAGGTTATGGGACACCTTTACCTTCACCTTACGACTGCCATCCTTATATACAGGACAGTTGAACGCATAACATCTTCATGTAGGCCTTGAGACTCGTATTGCATCAATAATGTCAAATTCTTTTGGTCTTGGCGATACCTGCCTGTCTGCTTGAGTGTCTGTTTAACACTGTCTGCCTTCCCCTGTGTTTAATTAATTGTGTGCATTTGTGTTCTTTCTTTTATTCTGTCCATCTGTCTGTCTGTTTAACTGTGTCCCCCTACCTGTGTGTTTAACTGTGTGTATTTCTGTTCTTCTTTCTTTTATTCTGTCCATCTGTCTGTTTAACACTACCTGCCTACCCGCGTGTTTTCCTGTGTGTATTTGTGTTCTTTCTTTTATTCTGTCCATCTGTCTGTCTGTTTAACTGTGACCCCCTACCTGTGTGTTTAACTGTGTGTATTTGTGTTTTTTTTCGTTTATTCCGTCTGTCTGCCTGTCTGTTTGTATCTGCCTGCCCGTGTGTTTAACTGTGTGTATTTCTATTCCCCTTTTTATTTTCTCTGTCCGTCTGTCTGTCTGACTGACTGTCTGTCTGTCTATCTCTTTCTCTCCCCCCCCCTCTCTCTCCCTCTGTGTCTGTCTGTTTGTCTGTCTCTGTCTGTCTGTCTGTCTGTCTGTCTGTCTGTCTATGCACTGGCGGGATTTTATTTTATCCAACCTAGCCAAGGACAATTAATTTACACGTGATACTTCATTTTCCAACAATCAAAAAGCGCACATCCATCGCATCACGGCCACAGAATCGATTGCCATCCAATTCTACCCCTCGCTATAAAGCTAATGGCTATCTGTCACACACACACACACACACACACACACACAACACACACACACACACACACACACACACACACACACACACGCATACACACTCATAAATACATACATGCATACACGTATACACACATACGCGCACGTGCGCATGCACACCCACACACATACATACATACACGCACCTATCTGTTCTTTAGGTCTATTTTTTTGCTTCTTTTGTTGGTTGATGCTTGTTTTGCCTACAAAGTGCATGCCTTTTGACATTCCACTCACCTCATCCGCCATTCTAACCTTTTATCTTTCGCATTCCTATCCACTCACACACGCACACACACATACACACACACACGCGCGCGCACGTACGCACGCACGCACGCACTCACATACACAAACATACATGCAAGCGCGCACACAAACACACACACAGAGAGAACACTCCCCCCATACACACACAAACACACATCAAACAACCCCTCCCATCCCATCCCCCACCCTCTACCACACACACACACACACACACACACACACACACACACACACACACACACACACACACACACACACACACACATCAATTCACACGCATATACATTCACACACATATAAACACACACTCTCTCTCTCTCTCTCTCTCTCTCTCTCTCTCTCTCTCTCTCTCTCTCTCTACCACCAACACCACCAGCAGCGCTCCCCCCCCCAACACACACACACGAAAACTACCACCCCCCCTCCCCCTCATACACACACACGCGCGCGCGCGCGCCAGTCACTCGTCTCGTCTCAAGTGGATCGCGGCTGAGCAGTATGGCACCTGTCTGCAATGCAAGTGGTCCCAGACTGTTTTTGCTCTCTCTCCTGTCTTTACGATGGACGAACTTTTTGTTTTTGTTCCTCTCCAGCCTCTATAGATACACTTTCATCCTGCAGGGGACACTTGAGGGAGGAAGATGGGGCTGGGTAGGTAGGGGTAGACAGAGGGATGAAGAACTGGATGCAGCACATCAAACCTTGCACACTACACCGACCAGCCTTGACATGGCTTCGTGTGTTGGTGCCTCAGGCTGAAGACCGAAGACAGACATAGCAGCCTGGGGAAAACTGTCCATGAAGACAGACATGCCAGCCTGGGGAAAACTGTCCATGAAGACAGACATACCAGCCTGGGGAAAACTGTCCATGAAGATAGACATACCAAGCCCTAGGGGAAAATTCATGTGTACCAGCTGGAAAATGTCATAAGAGACATACCAGCCTGGGAAAATTGTCCTGAAGATAGACATACCACCTGGGAAAATTGTCCATGAAGATAGACATACCATGCCATGGGAAGGAAAATTGTCCATGAAGATAGACTACCAGCCTGGGGAAAATTGTCCATAAGATAGACTACGATTTGGGGACTTCTGAAATATTCCATGCCTGGGAAATTGTCTACCACCGCTGGATCTACTCGTGTACCCGCCCGATGACTATCTTAATCAAGGGATTAACTTAACTGATTGGTGGTTGACTATTGATTGAATAGTTGCTTGATTGATTGATCGATTGATGATTGATTGCTGTGATAAAACTTTTCTATCCATCTAACTAGACCGTAAGTTGTGTCTGGTGCTAGGTATTTCTTTGTGTTGACGATATGAAAAACAAGATTTCATGATTGTATTTTGTAGGAAAAGATTCTATGAAAACATAGGGGTGGTTTTTCCTGCAAAATCGTTTAAGATGTGTTATATATATAGACAGAAGAGGACAGATACAGAGGAAAGATTTGTATGTGCATGCCGCGTGAGTGTGTAAATTATAATGTTTTCAATGTCTTTTTTTACAGAAACACAGATACACAGCAGGCAACAACAACACACAACAAAACATAACTAATGCATACTCACCACTCTCCTCTCTCCTCTCTCTCTCTCTCTCTCTCTCTCTCTCTCTCTCTCTTCTTCTCTCTCTCTTCTCTGTCTGTCTGTCCTGTCTGTCCTGTCTGTCTGCTCTGTCTGTCTCTCTCTCTCTCTCTCTCTCTCTCTCTCTCTCCTCTCTCTCTCTCTCCTCTCTCCTCTCTCTCTCTCTCTCCCACCCCACCCCCCTCCGAGAAAAGCAACCGAGACACTAAGCAGAGAAACCTTCCGTGACGCCACGTCGTAACTGCTGCAAACACTATACTACACAACGCACGGAATACCATACACCAATTAATTACATGTCTGTACCTCTACCATTCTTTTATGTATAAAATGCACGCCATCCCAGTACAAAAAAGTTTATCAATGTATTGATGTAAACAAAGTGCCAAGGCCCACATTAAAATGTATGTTATGGTTTTAAAATGTTACGTGGAATCTGTCTTCCTCCTTGAAAAGCTCTTAGTATTACAGCCAGTAATTTCCATCGAGGGATACTAACAAAAATGATCCACTTAAGTCTGAGTATGGCTGCCTATGTAAAATCCTTGAACACAGCCATACCCGCAAAACCTTCTCAACCAGTGTGCAGCTAACAGTCTCACAGCGATTCCTATGTGTGATGCTTGACAGACAGACAGACAGACAGACAGACAGACAGACAGACAGACAGACAGACAGATAGACAGAGACAGATAGGAGACAGAGAAAGAGAACTCACCAATCCCTGTTCTAAAAAAACACATTGTGATGAAATAAACTATTCTGGTCAGGGTTCTTCTCTGCAAAGCCTTGCCTGACAGAGCTCTCAGAACAAACAAGGTAGTGATGTCGCTACAGCCTGTAGTTTGATTTGTGAAGCTGTTTAAACACAGCTCTGTTTGAAATGAAGCGTTTTGTGGTTGTGTTAATTGCGGTGATTAGCCTGTATAAGGTCGCTCCTTTGCCCCTCTTTTTAAATTTTTTTTTTCTCAATTTGGATTGCTGTTTTTGTACTTGTTTCATGTCTGTCTGCTTCTTTTTTTTTCTGTCTGTCTGTCTGTCTGTCTGTCTGTCTGTCTCTCTCGTCGTTTGAGTGCTGCACTGAATAATCCTACGTCGTGTCTCATGGGCAAGTTGATCCTGTCGGAGCCCATCTCTTTCCATGTATAAGATGCATGCTGAGCAAGCAAGTTTGTGTTTCCGTAACACGCTGATATTAAACTACTTGGATTTAAGCGTACATATCTGATGTTCTGTATATACACGAAAAATTGTTTTTTCAACATTCAGATCACAAAATGATAAGCACGCAGTGCAAGGAGAAAGTCAGAACAAACATCTGTATCCAAATCCGGGAGATTTGGTATAGGGGATTTTGTCACACAAAAGTTCTTTTGTTGCTGGATCGTTCAAATCCATTCCCCGGACCCTTCTACCTTCTACAAACATCCTCAGGTATGTCACTGAAGTTCACAGCACTGATAGTTCTACAGCGTTGAAGCCTTATTCTCTTGTTGTGGAAGTTCATTAGCACAACTACAACACGCGCAGTACAAAGCCACAGGAACGGAACAAACAGGGTGGTGGCCATGTTGTTAAACCCTGGGGCTTAGTTTCGGGAAGCTGTGGGAATTGACTGTTTGAAATCAGTACGTGTACAGATTGGCTAACATAAATGGCTAGCGTACTTCTGAGATGAGTTGATGAGTTTTTGTCGGAATTAAAGTACAGTGTTCGCCTTTTTGTTTTCTTCTCTTGCGTCCACTCCTCTCTCTCTCTCTCTCTCTCTCTCTCTCTCTCTCTCTCTCTCTCTCTCTCTCTCTCTCTCTCTCTCTCTCTCTCTCTCTCTCTCTCTTACCATGTAGTAATGGGGAAGTTTTTTGTTACCATTTTGAGCCATGCGTTTTTACAAATACAGATCTGTAAGACAAGGCTTGGCCTAAACTTTATATTCTTTCAAGTCAAAGAGGATTCAAATTCTGTTCCCATCCCCCACACCTTAACCAGGAAATAAATTTCCCTAATATCCTTGCTACAAGACTACTTAGTATTAATTTGTACATGTGTACCATACCTCAATCATCCTTCAGATAAGACTATATAAACTGAGGTCCTGGGTGTAAAGCAAACAGAACATCTTGCGTACACGCTAGCATAAATCCTTCTCCCCTTTTCGGGCCTATTTGTGCCAGTCGTAAGGAAGGACAACATTTACAAAATAGTAAGAACACATGGACTTACTGTTAAAAGAAAGACAAACACGAGTATCTATTCCATCAACCTCTAGATGAGAGAATGAATAGATAATAACTCTTTTTTCCTCATAATTATTGTTTATAATCTCAAACATTTCAGCTGATATTATTTTTCGTTCCCTTCTCAGATTCTACCTGTCCTACTATTCTCAACTTTACCTACAAGACCTGATCTCTGGAATACACATGACAGTGGAACTATAACTTTAGATTTCTGTCTATACAAAAATTGATCAACATTACGACTGCTAAGACCTCCCATCCTTGAAAAACAAACTCTAAGGAACACATCGTGATTTGAACACTGACACACGCAATCTGTGTAATCAAACTTGTACTATCATTACGTAAGCAAAATGTAATGTACAAACCGAAACTACCACTCAAAGTATCAGAGCCTCGCACAGTTTGCTGGTGTGTCCAATTTCAGTAACAACCGGCGCTGCGCGTTTACTTCTTTCGCAAGGGAGGTGAGTAGGACGACTCCTACGATGATATTTGTGGTAAACAGTATCTAATGCAATGTCATTATCATAACTGGTATGTATCTATAGATGTCCTACAGACTATATTACGTGTGTGGCAGAGAAAGAGAGAGAGAGAGAGAGAGAGAGAGAGAGAGAGAGAGAGAGAGAGAGAGAGAGAGAGAGAAGAGAGAGAGAGAGAGAGAGAGAGAGAGAGAGAGAGAGAGAGAGACAGACAGACAGACAGACAGACAGACAGACAGACAGACAGTCAGACAGACAGACAGACAGACAGACAGACAGACAGACAGACAGACACAGGAACAGAGACATACAGACAGACATACAGACAGACACGCACGCACGCACACATACACACACTCACGAACACATGAACACACAATTAGACAAACTGACCAACACACAAACAAAAAATGACCGGAGTTATTATACAAAACAGACAGACCGACAGACAGACAGACCGACAGACAGACAGACAGACAGACAGACAGACAGACAGACAGACAGACACATGACAACAAAGACACCGAGAAAAACAGACGGAAATGGCAAACACCCACACACACATCTGCCTCAGCCCTTCACCCCCCATCTCTCTCTCTCTCTCTCTCTCTCTCTCTCTCTCTCTCTCTC
The DNA here is from genome assembly GCA_030674155.1 of Stramonita haemastoma. Classification (NCBI taxonomy): domain Eukaryota; kingdom Metazoa; phylum Mollusca; class Gastropoda; order Neogastropoda; family Muricidae; genus Stramonita; species Stramonita haemastoma. The sequence goes on along the minus strand of CM060334.1, from coordinate 24,361,972 downwards.
TCTCTCTCTCTCTCTCTCTCTCTCTCTCTCTCTCTGGGACTGGATGAACCACAGCACATGAGTGCTTATTCTATTATCCTCGATATAAAAGAATAAAATAAAAATAAATAAAAAATGAATTGAAAATTACTCTCTCTCTCTCTCTCTCTCTCTCTCTCTCTCTCTCTCCTCCTCTCTCCTCTCTCTCTCTCTCTCTCTCCCATCATCATCATCATTATCACTACCATCATCGTTATCATCAACATCATCATAATACCCATCATCGTCATCGTCATCATCGTCATCTTTCCAAGCTCTCCAAGGGGTCATTGGGGCGCAGCACTGAATTTTTCAGACCATGGGAAAGTCTTGAACGAAGTTAACAAGTGTACAAGGAACGTGCGAGATATACTCGTGTTTCCATAAACCACCAAATCCTGACTCCAAGTACGGGGTCTTTAACGTGCATATTTTATTATTCTGCTTGCGGGAAATACACGATGGGGATTTGACATACCGGCTATGAACCAACAAGAACAGCTGAGGGGGGGGGGGGAGGGGAGGGGGGGGAGATGAGAGAATAACAATTTTCTATCTGAATCTTCTATCTTTCTATCTGGGGCTGTAAAAAACAGTTTTCTTGTTGCTGGATTTTTTTGTGTGTAAAACCGTTTCTAGAACCCTCCCACATTCTATGAACATCCTCAGGTATGTCACTGAAGTTCACAGCACTGATAGTTCTACAGCATTGAAGTCTTATTCTTCTGCTGTGGAAGTTCATTAGCACAACTACAACACGCGCAGTACAAAGCCACAGGAACGGAACAAACAGGGTGGTGGCCATGTTGTTAAACCCTGGGGCTTAGTTTGGGGAAGCTGTGGGAATTGTTTGTTTGAAGTTAATGTATGTGTGCGTGTGTGTGTGGTGCGTGCGTGGCGCGTGTGTGTGTGTGTGTGTGTGTGTGTGTGTGTGTGCGTGCGTGTATGTGTGCGTGTTGTGTGCGTGTGTGTGTGCGTGCGTGCGTGTCGTGTGTGCGTGCGCGCGCGCGCGCGCGTGTGTGTGTGTGTGGATAAATAAACCAAAATGACATAGTTATGGAGTGACTTAACGTTTTCTTCTGAATTTTATTGTTGGGCATTTGGATTTTTTCTACAGCTTTATTCTGTGTATGTCTTCATGACTAATACCTTTATTTTTCTCTCTTCCAGTTGTTATTTTCCAGAGTGCGTTTTCTCCCATGTTTTACCCCCCCCCCCCCCAAAAAAAAAAAAAAAAAAAAATGATGCATGTATGTGTGACAGACTGTAACGTTAGCTTGATCTAAACACTTTATACATTACAATTAATTTTTCTAAACACACACACAATAATTATAGATAGATAGATAGATAGATAGATATAGATAGATAGATAGATAGACAGACAGACAGACAGACAGACAGACAGAAGATAGATAGATAGATAGATAGATAGATAGATAGATAGATAGATAGATAGATAGATAGATAGATAGATAGATAGATAGATAGATAGATAGATAGAAGATAGTAGTAGGTAGTAGATAGATAGATAGATATAAGATCATTCACCTCTTCATTCTTTGCCTCCCCCTTCCTTACTATTATATCATCCAGAAAGAAATATTCTTCAACAGTTTTCGAAAAATCATACTTTATCTTACATTATAGATTTGAACCTTAACCACACTGTACAGGCTTATAATGTGTTATTTTACTGACAAATATTCGAGTTGTCTACTAACAAACGTTCGAGTTGTTATCACTTTCCTTTCAGATTCTTCTCTCCTATCATTTCCACCCTCATCTTAGAAATCTTAGCACTGTAGTCATAGTCCTCAGCAATACATGTTTGCGGTACTATAATAATAGATACGCGTCTTATGTGAATCTAATTATTGGTAAAATCAACACTGTGAACTCCCATTCTGCAACCATCTCCTTCCTACACAACGAAATCAGACTACTGGGTTTTTTTCAGTTTGCATGAAAGCATTCTATATCATCAGCTAAAGAAATGGTACCTCTCATACTTCTGTGTCTGTCGGATGTTCTTTCTTTTCTCGTTTTCTTACTTAGTCCTCATTTTCTTCCGACTAGAAAAACATGTAAGTAATATTAGTATGCCGAAGTTTTCCATATTACTGCTACATAGTTATATGTTTCTTCAATAGGAGGTTTCAAAGCCTTCTTCACAGGTGTTAAGACAGCAGGGTTACATATCATATCTTTAAAATATCAAGTACGCTGACTTGGTAAGGATTGTGACAAAGACATGTTTTTGTTGGGTTTTTTTTAGCTGCTTAATAACAGATATTGTGTTGTCTGATGGCGGAGTACCGTATAAGCTATGAGCTTGTTGCTGCTATGTGTGTACAACGCAATTTTTCCCCCAATAAACATGTGTTTCACTCCATCAGAGTACTGACGAATGCAATCTCTATGATGTGACTGCGAGAACTCCAGCCGCTGCAGAGATAAACATGTAATCGGCGATGTCCCAACCACCCCCCAAGGCAACACAGCGCTGCATAATTTGCCGGTGTCCCATTTTTAGTAACAAACGCTGTCGCGCTGTTGCTCCTTCCGCAAGGGGGGTAATTAGCACCACTCCTACCATAATGATTGTAAACAGTCTTTAATGTTACTATAATCATCATACTTTTATCTATGCATTATGACCGTGTATATATCGTGTGCACGAGAGAGAGAGGAGAGGAGAGAGAGAGAGAGAGAGAGAGAGAGAGAGAGAGAGAGAGGAGAGAGAGAGAGAGAGAGAGAGAGAGAGAGAGGAGTAGAGAGAAAGAGAGAAGAGTATAACTGTCTGGTTCGGTGTACGTCTGTGTATAAACTAAACTGAGCTAATATAGAAGAACACTAGGTAGACTGAATCAGACGCACAAATAATATGTAGAAGATTTTTTTTTTTTTTTTTTTACAAATGACAAAGTTAAAAAATTTAAATCATCCGACTCAAACTTAAAGATAAAAAGTGAGAAATAAGGAAATAAGACAAAGTAATTTTCAAAGTGTAATATGACTGTATCATTCAGGAAAACTTCAGATAAGTACCATTATTCAGCAGAGAGAGAGAGAGAGAGAGAGAGAGGAGAGAGAGAGAGAGAGAGAGAGAGAGAGAGAGAGAGAGAGAGAGAAGAGAGAAGACAGACAGACAGACAGACAGAACAAAAGACAGGACGACAGAGACGACAGAGACCGAGAGAGGAGAGAGAGAGAGAGAGAGTGTTGTTACACAGACAAAAGACAGAAAACACACAGGCAAACCGACCAACAAAAAAGTGACTGATATATAGGCAAAACAGACGCAAATAACGCAAGAGACACAAAAAAGCCCAAAGAAACTGCAATTTTTCTTTTTTAAACACTCTTTCTCTCTCTCTTTCTCAAATCAAATCAAATCAAATCAAATCTCTCTCTCTCTCTTCTCTCTGTCTGTCTCTCTGTCGTCTCTTCTTCTCTCTCTCTCTCTCTCTCTCTCTCTCTCTCTCTCTCACTCCTCACCACACCACCACCTCACTACACCAACACAACACAACAACAACAACAACAAAAGCACTATCACACAACACACAAACTCACCGAGAATTTTCCAAAGAAAGAGATGCTTGTCCACACGCTTAAAAAACAAGAGACACAACACACATGAAGGTAAGAGACGAAGAACCACACACACACAGAGAAGTGGATACGGTCTTTCTTCTTCTTCGTCGTCGTCTCGTTTTCTCTGTTATCAGCACAGCAATGCGGTCAAGAGTTTCTTTCATCACAGAACTAAGCGGTAAAGTTCACGACTGGGACGTACGAAGATGATAGTTAAGTTGTCCATGTCACTTGTCACCTTTGGTTTAATCTTTCGCCAGGAGGGTGGTGGGGCAGATAGAGGATAGATAGATGCGGTGTATGATTATTATGGAGATGGTAGTCTTAGTCGCTCTTCCATCCCAAAATCCTTGAATGAATACGAGGATAACTGAGGATTAAGCTTGTGATAACGATGATGATGATAATAATAACACCTGGTGAGGAGTTGATAAGAGAGAGAGAGAGAGAGAGAGAGAGAGAGAGAGAGAGAGAGAGAGAGGTGATGGGTGTGTGTGTGTGTGTGTGTGTGTGTGTGTGTGTGTGTGTGTGTGTGTGTGTGTGTGTGTGTGTGTGTGTGTGTGGTGTGGTGTGGTGTGTGTGTGTGTGTTGGATGGGGAGAGGTTTAGGGGTGTAGGTGTGGGTGGGTGGTTGGTTAGTTGTTGAATTTAACGTCCTTCCAGCAAATAGTGATTTCAGACCGGCAGTGTGCGTGTGCGTGCTGATGTGTGTGTGCGTGTGTGTGTGTGGTGCATGTGTGTGTGTTGTGTGTTTGTGTGTGTGTGTGTGTTGTGTGTGTGTGTGTGTGTGTGTGTGTGTGTGTGTGTGTGTGTGTGGTGCACAGTTACAAAATGAAGAAAAGTAAAAGATCTTTAACAATGAATGCGTGGATACCCCCCCCAAAAAAAAAAAAAAAAAGGAAAAAATAAATGAACAACGCCAGATAGCGCTCATTATTGAGTAACAGATTAATGAAAAATAGATATTAATAGATTAATTAATTACAATAAATAGAAGTACCGCTATCAAGCAAATAGTCTATCGTTGATTCAATCGAATTAGCTAATAAACTGACCTACTAACCAGTAAATCAATTGTTTAATGTTTTTACAGTCCCCCCACAACCTTCACCCCCACCCCCCTCTACAAATAACAAACCAAACAGAATAAGCAAAGTAATACCGGAATAATAACTTTACGTTTTCATGTATGGGTTAAAATTTGAATTACTGAGTTTTCTATTACTTCGAACTCTTTTTTGATTATATTTATATGGCTCCTGTTTCATTTTTGATAATTTCAATTTTTATCATTTCTTTCATAAAAACCGAACTCCCATATTTCACGGTTAAACGAAAGTAAAACCACACACACACACACACACACACACACACACACACACACACACACACACACACACACACACACACACACACATACACGCGCGCACGTCAATACAACATACTCGACAACAATAATGATAATATTAAAATAATATGATGATATGATAATAATAATAATAATAATAATAATAATAATAATAATAATAATAATAATAATAATATAATATATGATATATAATGCTTCGCTCATAGACCATGATGAAATGAATTTTTGTAACCTATCTATAAACTACGATTTCGTAATCAAATGCAAAAACAAAACCCGAAAGCAGACAGCTAGAGAGTGAATGGATTATCTGCCTGATTTAGATATTTATGATTCAATAAAAGCAGCCATCGGTTGTGATCATTACTTATTAATCTAGCACAAAACACTAGCAAACTGCCCTTTTTAAGATTAAACGAATGTAGTAAAAGAAAAAAAAAAACAAAAAACTCAAAAATCAAAAAAGCAACCTGTCTTTAAAATATGCAAGGAAGAAAAACATCCCACATAATAAATCATACACTACTTATTCGACGTATTATTTTTTTAATGAAAATTTAATGTTCGTTACATGAAAATGTAACGATAATGTTAAACATATAAACTTTCAAGAAAAAAAGAATGTCTTTAAGATGGGCGAGAAAGAAAATCACAAATGATAAATCACACTCTCATAACTCGACGTATGATTTTGTTTCTGAAGCTTTAATATTTGTCATTATCAAAATGTAGAGATAATTGTAAAATATATGTTAAACCTTAAGAAAGGAAATATACAGCGCATAAACATTGAATCCAGAAAATTTTAACCGCACACACAAAATCAAAAACGCAGAGTTTTGTTTTCTGCTTTTTTTCTCCCACAAAACGGATAAAACTTGTCAGAAAACACACAGAAAACACAGCTTTCCAATTTCGTAATCTTCCAACACCAGCAAAAAATCTCTTTGCTATGAAATTAATCCTTTAAGCAAAGAACTTTAAAAAAACCACAACAAATTCTTCTATACTGAATCTGATTCGGCGAAGAAAACCCGACAACTCTCACATAAACTCGTATCAAATCCGCACTATGTTCTCTATTAATTCCCTCACAGCACTCACAGTCGAAAGGCACACACAAAAGAAAACAAAACAGAAAAAAACTTCACACTGGTAAAAACAGTATTTTCAACAAACCGTTGATCCAGTTCCACAAAACAGCCGACAGTCTTCACAAACCAACGTGAACAGTGAAAACTTTACACACACACAGTAAG
>CM060334.1:24338227-24343227 GCA_030674155.1 Stramonita haemastoma | reverse complement strand
CTCGACTGCACTGCACGACGTAAAACACACATTGTCGCTTAACATTATCATAATTGTAGTTCATTAACAAAAACAAATCCAGATAAGCTTAGCGACATAAGCGTCATTGTCTTCACAAGAAGAGAATTTAAAATGCTGAAGCGAGTTTGAAGCCATCCCAAAATTGCAGTCTGCAGCAGGCGCACGACTTTATTTCTTGTGACTGTGCCACTGACACAATGCAGGACAGCCGAGACTGCCTTGCGATACACCTGGCATCACAGCATCCTGCCTGTCACTCTATGCCTTTCCTGCCATAAACTGGGGATAGAAAGAACTGCAAGAATGCAGGAACAGCAAGAATAGAGGAAGAATAAAGGGAAAAAAATAAGTGCAGATAAAACACAAAGATAAAAGACATGTACAAAGAGAGGAATAAATCGCGGCTAAAAATTAGCGAGAAAGAAAAATATTTAGAAAGGTGAGAAAGAAAAGAATAAAAGTAGAAATGAAAGAAGGAAGGAAAGAAGGAAGAAGAAGAAAGAAAGAAAGAAAAGAAAAAGAAAGAAAGAAAGAAAGAAAGAAAGAAGAAAGAAAGAAAGAAAGAAAGAAAGAAAGAAAGAGAAAGAAAGAAAGAAGAAAGAAAGAAGAAGAATAAAATGAATGAATGAATGAAGAAAGAAAAGAAAGAAAGAACGAACGACTGCATGAAAGAAAGAAAGATAGAGGGAACAACGAAAACAAGAATAGGAGGGAAAAAAGAAAAAACTGATAGGGAGACAGACAGAAAAATAGAGAGGAGACAAACAGAAAAAGAGATAGAAGAAAACAAAGCAAAAAAAAAAATACGACAGAACATAATACAAGAAGACAACTAAAAAAATTTTAATCAACAAATAAGCAACAGAACGAAAACCCAATCCAAAAGAAATTAATTAAAACAAAGCAAACTAGATAAACAGAAAGCAAGAAAAGAGAACAACAACAAACAAATAAACAAATCAAACAATACAAAATTTCTGACCCTTCTAAAAAATCTGAGTACATATAATAAAGATCAAATATCCTAGAATTAAATTTTTAAATCCTAAACCCATCGAAAAGGCGTTTCACAACTCGGTGTATCGGATTCCATTTGAACACCACAGGAATATCAGAGTTACCCTTGAATACCCCTGGCAGCAAACTTCCTGCCTGCCATTCCATTCCTTTCGTGTCAAAGACAGGCAGGAAAGAAGAAACTTGCCCCCCACACCCCACCCCTCCAAAAAACACAAAAATCAGCTAGAAGTTTTCATTAAAAAAAATTGAAAAAATACCCTCAAAAAAAGGAAGAGAAAAAATCGCATTGAGAAAAAGTCATTAAAAAAACAGAAAAAACAGATGAAAGAAGGGTGAATAGAACTGTGGGAATAAACTAAAAAAAAAAAGAGAACAACAGCTAGACACAAGCAAAAAAAACAGACAGACAAGCCCAGACTAACAGACAGACAGGCAGATAGACATTCAGACAGACAGACAGTCCGAAAAGAAGGAAGAAATTCAAGTTTGAAAATAAGGATGGCTCACAACAGAAAAAGAAAAAAAAAAAAGAAAAGTTAAAATGAACAGAAATAAACGATTTGCAGAAAAATAGGAAAGAAAGAATCTTATAGGGTATACAGAAAGAAAGAAAGAAAGAAAGAAAGAAAGAAGAAAGAAAGAAAGAAGAAGAAAAGAAAGAAAGAAAGAAAGAAAGAAAGAAAGAAAGAAGAAGGAAGAAGAAAGGAAAGAAAGGAAAGAAAGAAGAAAGAAAGAAAGAAAGAAAGAAAGAAAGAAGAGAAAGAAAGAAAGAAAGAAAGAGAAAAGAAAGAAAGAAAGAAAAGATAAGAAAGAAAGAAGAAAAAGAAAGAAAGAACAAAGAACAGAAAACAAAACAAAGATACAAAGAAAGGAAAACGAAGAACATAATGAAGAACAGGAAAGATCACAGAACACAAAACGCAGAGAGAACGCAAAGAAAGAGACAAAAGAACAAACACTTTTTTAAACAGCCCAAAAGATAAGACACAAAAGCTAAGAAGAAGGACCATGAAAAAAGACAGAAAGCAAGAAACGAGATACTCCCAAAAATTTTCAATCCAAAAAATCCTAACATGCGCACAAACGAAAATTGCACGCATTTGACTTCTCAACAGATAAAAAGCCACAAATAAATCTTCATCAATGGGAAAGCGCCAGTACTAACCACTTCATAGAGATGTCCAGGATTTTTCTCTTTAAGCCACAGTAGCATACAACACAGTGGCACAAGAAGTTGTCAATCTTCTGGGACATTCTGTTCCCACGCCGCTTATCTCAAAGTGTCGGCCGCAGCCATACCCAGATTTGTTAGTTTGCATCAGAAGTCTACAGCAAGCTCATCACTGTCAGGCCCCCGCAGGGCCCCGGCCAGATGTGAAAGAAAAAAGGTAAAAATTACAAAAACAAAGACCACAACAAGAAGAAAGAAAGTATGTGGCACGAAAACATATAATTTTAAAAAAACGTTAAAAAAAAAACCCTTCCAAAACACATACGAAAGAAAATGAATAAAAAACAACAAAGAAAACAATAAAGGAAAAACCGCAACAAAGATAAAGAGGAAGACAACAAGGAAAAAGAAGATACACGGAGTTAAGAAAGAAAAACATAAGAAAAGAAACAAGGGCTACAAAGCATTAAAAGAACATAATCATACTGAAAACATGAAAAAAGAGAACAAGATGAAAACCGAAATATAATGAAATATAAAGGAACACGAGAAAAAAGTCAAAACGATGAGAAAACAAACAAAAACTACAGTGGAAAATGGAAGCCAAGAGATGAATATCACCAAAAAGCCAAAAGCACTAATTCCCCCATAGACAGGCAAACCATGCTAATCTTCAACCCACTCCAAGTCAAAGAATTCCATTCAAGATCACTTCAAAGATTCTTCTGCAGCTTTTTGTCTTTAGGTTTTAGCCAAGGAACTCTCGGATTTCAGAACACCACTGGGGCATCATAATAATAACCCGTTACGTAATGGTCACTTAGAGAGTCATACTCGTTATAAGAATTATTCCATCAATTTTATGTCATTTGGTTTGAGCAGTCAGATTTTATTTCAAAGTGAGTGACCGCAGAAGCCATAAAGAGGTTGTCACTTCCTTAGAAAGTCAGAATCACCACAGCTTTACTATCACTTGTCAATTGATTTGATTTTTTTTTTTTTTTTTTGGGGGGGGGGGCTTTTTTCCGTTCTTCGGTTAGAGCTCCGAGGTGTTCCAATGGTGAGATTTTGCGTAAGCGACACTTTTTGCCCACCATGAAGGTAGCTGCATTCCGACTTCGAGGATATAGGTTGGGTATGTTCGTTTTCCGTAACCAACCGAACGCTGACATGAATAACGGTATATTTAACGTGCATATTTGATCTTCAGCATGCATATTATACACACAAAGGGGAAAAGGCACTGACAGATCTGCACTTAAAACTGACCGGGAGATCATAAAATTCGCAACTCTATCTTATTTATCTATTTTATTTTATGTCTTCTTTCATTTGAAGGACAGTGGAATAAGCACTCATGCGCGTTTTACATCTAGTCCCCGTGTGTATGCAGTTTTGTAAATTTTGTCATCCGTTCCCACCAGCAAACAATGGCCTACTCTTCCGAACAACAGAACGGGTTTTAACGTGTGCGCAAGATGTTCTGCGTGCGTTCGCACACGGGGCCTCGGTTCAAAGTCTCATCCGATGGACTTTTGGGGAGACTGGAGTCGGCACTGATGTTAATTCCAGAGGAAAAAATCATCTTGAACGAGACTCGAACCTGGCTCCGCAGATCACGAGTGCATCACTCTGAAGGAAGGTGGCAAGATGGTTAAGACGTTCGCCTGCCAACAAGTAAACCGTGAAGTTCTGGGTTTGATTCCCAGCCTCGCCCTTTCTTCCCAGTTTGACGAAAAAAATCGAACTGAATGTCAAAGTCATTTGGATGAGACTATAAACCGAGGCCCCGTGTGCGAATGCACGTAGAACATCTTGCGCACCAAATGTCAGTTTACCACATACGACCAGCGGTATGAAAGTCCCGAACATATCCTGCGTGTAATCAGCAACATGGACAGGGATGGGTTTCATCCAATTCCAGCCTGCCCAAGACATGCTGCTTGAAAAACTCCCTGCATGCAGAGCAGCGGTCTCAGAGCTCCTTAGGAAGATATTGAAGTAGCCTGATAAAGTCAAGTGTTGATGCCAGCAGAATAGTTTTACATACTCTAGAGGCATATGGCTCAGGCCAAAAGCTTTGTCTCTTAACAATTCTAAGGGTTCTGGATAGCTCAGTGGTCAGAGCACACGCTTTCCTCAAGCTAAGGTAAGTAGCATTGAGCGGGGTTACCAAGTGGATGGGTGACCGTTTGCGCGCCCTGGCTTCAGTACAGTTCCCCAGTTCACCCATCTGTCAGTAAATACCTGCCCTCTTTAGGGTCAGTGAAAGTAAAGCAGCGATGAAGAGGAGATGAGCGCTGCCCTCAATATGCCGGACCCTGGAGAAGCTGAGGTCTCTGACATCTGGCTTCTCACCTACTGCAAAGGTTATAGGAACGCCTTTACCTTTTAGAATAAGCGAAGCGCTGAAGACTACATAAGATTGTCGCTATGCTTTGAAAAGTTCTGTTGATATTGTCATTATCAATGTCAAGCACTCCTAGCATAACAACCTATATTCTCCACGTAAAGGGGGTAGCAAAACATTTTTTTGGAAAAAACCTCTTAAGTCGGAATATGGCAGCTTCAATGCCGAGACCCTTGGAAACAGTCAAACTTCTCATCCAGAAGGCACTTCAGCTTTCACAGTGATACCAAGTGTGGTGAGTAAGAAGTGAATACTTTGGATACACCCCAAGTCAAGTCAAAATTTTATTTTCAGATGATACATAGGTTTTACCCATAGAATTTAAGCTGGAGAACGCCCAACAGTATTAACAACAACAACAATAATATCATCATACTC
>CM060334.1:24323227-24333227 GCA_030674155.1 Stramonita haemastoma | reverse complement strand
TTCATCGTGGGGTGTTCAGCTGTCAAAAAACGTTTCTGACCCATGCCAAAAGCTTTGTCAGTTGTTGATGTAAGCTAAGTGCCATGGCCAATATTAAATGTTGTTATGCTTTGAAATGTTGAGATCTTCTTCAGCCATGAAAACAACCTGGGTTTAACAACCTCCAGTGTCCATTAAAGGAGGGAAAAAACTCAGCATTCGGAGTATGGTTGCCTATATGGCGGGATACACGAAGATGGTCATACACGCAAACTTTTCCAGTGTGTGTAATCATGGTACCACAGTGAGTCCTGTTATTTATTTATTCATTCTTTTAATTCGAGGATAATGAAATATGCACTCATGTGAATTTTTTGTTACATCATCACCGTGTATATGCAATTTTGAAAATGTTGACGTCATTCCCACCAACACAAATGGCTTACTCTCTAGAAAGCCCGAACGAATTTTGACGTGTGCACTAGACTGATGTTCTGTGATCGTTCGCGAACAGGGCATAGTTCGGGTTATAGTCTCATCCGAAGGACATTCGGGGGAGTGGACTCTGCACTCATGTTAACTTCTGCGTATGAGGATTGAACCAGCGTGCATAATGTGGGTGATATCCAGGATGCTACACCAGGGAACGCACACTGCCACAACCACCCCTACTACCAACAACAACAAGAACACTGCCACCACCACCACCACCAACAACAATAATATGAAGAATCTTGCCACCACTATCACCAACAACACAATAAAAAAGAACACTACCACACCACTACCAACACCAAACACCATCAAGAACACTACCCACCACCACCACCACACACCAACAATAACGTCGGAATATTGTTTACATCATTAGCTAATAAAACTTCTGGACAAGGCTAATAACTTGTTGTTTCAAACCAAAATGAAAATGACTTCTGAACAGTATGCTTCACCTTTACTTTTCAGAGAGAAGAATCAAATGAACCAACAAAAATAGCAAAACAATAGCAAGGCAACAGCAACATTAATAACAACATATACAACATAGCTGTGTACCTATCATTTGCATATGTAACGAACTCCACTACACTTTTTCCTCCATCTATAGCCTTGAACTATCAATGACACGAGCTGTCTTACTATGTGCAGCTTAAAGGTGACATTCAAACACTACATAATGCCAGTCCAATCATATGACGTACTTCCTCTGTCATGTTTTTTTTCTTTGTCATTAAGGTCATAGGCTTCAGGTGATTTACCTAGCAAGTACGCCACTAGGTCACACAGTTACATAACACGGGTGGTGGCGGGTTGCAGACGAGGAAACATGTGTGGTTTTCCTGTATTTTTGTATAAATATGTTTGGCAGACAGACAGATGATTTGAGGCATCATTGACGTCCTTTTTCTTTTTTTGGGTGGGGGGGGGGGGGTGCATGAAAGTTTATACAGGTTTTCATGAGGGGAGACAGAGAGAGAGAGAGAGAGAGAGAGAGACAGACAGACAGACAGACAGACAGACAGACAGACAGACAGACAGACAGACAGACAGACAGACAGACATTTTCAAAGGGAGGTATACAAGCTTTATATACTTTCATCGTATCAGCGCTCTCTCTCTCTCTCTCTCTCTCTCTCTCTCTCCTCTCTCTCTCTCTCTCTCTCTCTCTCTCTCTCTCTCTCTCTCATCAAAATAATTTTCTTTAAGTTTTCTTTAAACCAATAGTTGTGATTATTAATGATAGTTCCTTCTCACGGCAAGGGCCGGATAAAATAAGTCTATCGATGCCTATCTGTAACCCTTGGGGATAAATAGTTGTCAATCAATCAATCAATCAAATAATCAATCAATCAAATAATCTCTCTCTCTCTCTCTCTCTCTCTCTCTCTCTCTCTCTCTCTCTCTCTCTCTCTCTCTCTCTCTCTTCCTCCTCCTCTTCCTCCTCCTCCTCCTCCTTCTCCTCCCCCTTTCAAAAGACTTCATCAGTTTCTTTTCTTCCTCCTGCTACAAGATGCATCCACCCAGCCCTGCCTTGCCTGCCAAATGCATCACCAGACACACTTTCCCCTCAATGTGCTTTCACTTTACCTCTTCACAGCTTTTGAAGACAATTTAGAGGCTGAAACAAAACGCCCCTTTCTGTAAGCAAGATGCTTTTTTTTCTATTTAAGCCGCTCCTGTGACGCCAATGTTTCTGGACTTCAATGAGCATGTGTCAGCTTCCTTCTCTATAATTATAAAACAAGCTTTTTTCATTTTAAAGTTTATTGTAGACTTAAAAATCCTGCACGTGCATACGCATCATAAGCTAGCACGTGTGTTGTTATGATTATATAAATGCAGGTTGTACAAATGCACATGACTATGCGCAAGGCCACGCAGGTAAACATACTCAAGCACGTACACATACGCACTCATGAGCATTAAAATGAATACACACACACATACACGTAGGCGTGGATGCCAGCACACACACAAACAAACACACAACATACACACACACATGCACACGCGCGCGTGCGCCACAACACACACACACACACAGATGGCTTGATGAAAAAAAGCAAATCTATTTATTGCTTACTCATACTCAATGTACCATCTGGAAATAAAACTTTGACTTTATCTCTCTACTCTCTCTCTCTCTCTCTCCTCTCTCTCTCTCTCTCTCTCTCTCTCTCTCTCTCTCACTCACACACACACACACACCACACACACACACACACACACACACACACACACACACACACACACACACACACACATACACGCACGCACACACACACACGTACGCACGCAAACACAACGTCTAGATTTGTGCAGCTTTCCATAACCAAGGCAAGGGAAATCACTTTACGAGCCCCCCCCCCCCCCCCCCCTTTTGTTTTCTGTCTCCCCCCCCCCCCTGCCCCATTCTCCCCACTAACCTGATCGATGAGTGATTGACAGCTAGTCACCCAGTCTGTGACTGCTGCTGATCACATCAGAAATCAGATCGATATATTCTGCCCAGAGTTCTCTGAGGAAAACTCTCTTTCACTGGATCAACACTATCCATAGGCACTCACTGAAGCCTGCCTTGCTTCGTTTCCACTACCTTTTGTATGGTTACTGTTGTTTGGCGTTCCCCAGCTTAACACCCTTGTGGATCACACTGGGTTATGAAATGTACCCTGTCTAACTCATCCCACTTGGGGACATTTCTGTGAGGTTGGAAGAACGGAGTGGATGAGAAAGTTTTGCGTGTGTGAATGTGTTACTTCTTGCTGTTGTCATTGTTGTTTTTGTAATTGCTGATGTTGATGATGATCATCTTCTTGTTCTTGATCATCATCATCATCTTCTTCTTCTTCCTTGCTCTTCTTGTTCTTGTTCTTGTTCTTTTTCTAATTGTTGTTGTTGATGATCATCTTCTTCTTGTTCTTGATCATCATCATCATCTGGTTCTTCTTCTCCTTCTCCTTCTCCTTTTTCTTCTTCTTCTTCTTCTCCTTCTTCTTCTTCTTCTTCTTCTTCTTCTTCTTCTTCTTCTTCTTCTTCTTCTTCTTCTTCTTCATTTTCTCCTCTCTCTCTCCCTGGTGGGGTGATAATTATAGAGAAACACCTTGAAATTTTGGAATTGCTAGTTTGATCAGATGTCATAAAACTGAAAAGGTAAGAAGTTAAACTGTGAGTTAGGAATTGCCGATCTCTACGGGAATCGCCCCCTAACTTGTAATCCTCTGAGCATTGGAGGAGATGTGTTGTCTATCTTCCAATGTTCGTGCTGATTTAGGTAGGAGGATGAGGTGGAGTGGGAGGAGGAGGGGGAGGGGAGAGGAGGGGTGGGATGGGGAGAGGAAGGGGTTGGGTGGGATGGGGAGAGGAAGGGGTGGGTGGGGTGGGGAGAGTGGGGTGGGGTGGGGAGAGGGGGTGAGGGAGGGGAGTTGAGGGGAGAGGAGGGTGGGGGGAGAGGGGGGGAGGGGGAGGAAGGGAAGGGGGGAGAGGGGGGAAAGAGGGAGGAGGGAGGGGGGGGTGGAGGGGGTAGAGGGGTGGGGAAGGAGGGGGGTGGGTGGGGGAGGGAAGGAGGGGTGGGGGAGGGAGGGAGGGGGGTGGAAGGAGGGGGAGGGGTAGGAGGGGGGATGGGGTGGAGGGAGGGGGTGGAGGAAGGAGGGTTGGTGGGGTAGGAGGGGTGGAGGGAGGAGGGTTGGTGGGGTAGGGAGGGGTGGAGGAGGAGGGTTGGTGGGGTAGGAGGAGTGGAGGGAGGAGGGTTGGTGGGGTAGGAGGGGTGGAGGGAGGAGGGTTGGTGGGGTAGGAGGGGTGGAGGGAGGAGGGTTGGTGGGGTAGGAGGGGTGGAGGGAGGAGGGTTGGTGGGGTAGGAGGGGTGGAGGGAGGAGGGTTGGTGGGGTAGGAGGGGTGGAGGGAGGAGGGGGTGTGGCGTGGGGTAGGAGGGAGGTGGTGGGGGTGGATGGGGGGAGGGGAGGGGGAAGGAGGGGGAGCGAGGAGAGGGCTGGGTTGGGCTAAGAGGGAGGTTGTGGGGGATGGAGGGGGGTGGATGGGGGCAGGAGATGAGGGAGAAGGAGGGGGGAGGGGAGGAGAAAATGGAAGGGAGGGAGGGATTGGTGGATTCGGATGTTAAAGAAATCACATGGGGCGCCACTGCGAGGGTCACTCTCCGCCTAAGAGAGTGGAATAGTCTAGTGATTAGAGCGCTGCGCATTGCGCTCGTGATCTGCTGACCCGGGTTTAAATCCCTTTGAAGGAGATTCTTCCCATGGAGCTAACATCAGGGCCGACTCCTTTACAAAACTGCATACACACGTGGACTAGACGTAAAAAGCACAAGAGTGCTTATTCCATTATCCTCGATATAAAAGAATAAATCAAATCAAACTCTACTGCCCCCAAAAGTCCTTCGTATGAGTCTATAAACCGAGGTCCTGTGCGCAGAACGTCTTCCGCACACGTTAAAACCTGTTCCACTTTTCGGAGGAGTAGGCCTTTTTGTGCGGGTGAGAAACTGATGAAAAACTGACTAAACTGCGCGCGTGCACATGGGGACGTGATGTGGAAAATCACATCAGTGCTTATTCCATTATCATCAAAATAAAAGAAAATGAAAACAAAAGGGGAGTAGGAGAGATCTGCACTCTAAGGCTGTTTTCAAGTGTCTAGGCAGCCATATAGGCAGCCATACTCCCACATCAGGGGATTGTGTCTCCTATAATGGAAATTACAGTTTTTATTTTTTTTAATAATTATATTGTGCATCAATTACCCCACTTAGTGCGTACTCGATGCATGCGGAAGATCTTATACCTCTACGTATCCTCCTGAAGTATGGCTAATGTAAAGTCACTGACAATAACCACTTTTATGTGACGGGAAAGTTATACACAGCTGTAAGGGGAAAGTTCTATACAGTTTTCACCTCCACAGGGAAAAAAAGCTTACATACACGAAGTCTACATTTTTACACATGCAGAGGTCAGGTTTTACCACGGGCAGGAGAAAATGTGGGTATGGCAGATTATATCACTATTCTTCCGAAACTGCAGGATGGTAAAACATGGTGACTATCTCTGTTATCCACTTTTCTTCAGCAAATATTTTTATTTACCTGTATAGAACACTAAACAAAAATGGACCGAACGACTGACAAAACACACAGACAGACAGACAGACAGACAGACAGAAAGACAAAAAGACAGACAGAGAGCGACCAAGAGAGAGAGGGGGGGAGGAAGGGAGGGTGAGAGAGAGAGGGGGGGACCGACAAACAGACAGACAAACAAACAGACAGAGACAGATGCATTTCCCTGTCCATTATTATTAAGCTATCACCACTGCCATTAGAGCTGCCTTGTAACTCAAACCATGCACGTAAAAGTTCGGGAGTGCTTTCTTGTTTTTGGTCCACTGTTGTCTCCCCCCCCCTCCCCCACCAATTTTTTTCCCTTTTTGTAGCAAACCTTTTTCGATTGGCCAGATCACCGTTACTAAAATGATGCATGTCGTGTGCAAAAAACATGATAAAAATGTCTGGGCAAAGCTTTTGCAATCTCTCTCTCTCTCTCTCTCTCTCTCTCTCTCTCTCTCTCTCTCTCTCTCTCTCACACACACACACACACACACACACACACACACACACACACACACCACACACACACACACACACACGTGCGCACACGCGCTTGCGCGTGCCCCCCGTTCATCATAATCAAGCCTTCATCAGTGTCGCCAACACTCTCATGAGATTGGAACCATTCACAGACTGTCGGATAATTCTTCCCCTCGCCCCACCCTCTCTCCCTTGCCCCACTCTCCCTCCCCTCTCCTCCCTACGTCCTGCCCCCTCCCGTCTCCTCACTTTTATCTTGGCCTATGACACAGGGTTTTTTTTCTTTTTTTTCTTTTTTTTTCTTTTTTTTTCTTTTTAAATCCAGTGGGCTGGATAATGGTCTGCCCTCTCATACATCTGTATTGAGACCACGGCATGCATGTATCCATATTTTCTCCATAGATCCCTTTACTGCACGTCTGCTTTTTGTCTGGTGTCTGGGCGGTTTTACTAGTTGATTCTCTCCCTTTCTCTCTTGTCTCTCTCTGTCCTTCTGTGTGTGTGTGTGTGTGTGTGTGTGTGTGTGTGTGTGTGTGTGTGTGTGTGTGTGTGTGTGTGTGTGTCTGTCTGTCTGTCTGTCTGTCTGTCTGTCTGCCTGTCCGTCTTTGTCTCTCAGACACTTCCATCCAGTCTCTCTCTCTCTCTCTCTCTCTCTCTCTCTCTCTCTCTCTCTCTCTCTCTCTCTCTCTCTCTCTCCACACACACACACACACACACACACACACACACACACACACACACACACACACACACACACACACATACACAGAGACACAGATACAGACACACAAACAAACACACGCACACACACACCACCACCACCACCACCACCACCACCACCAGGCTTAACTTAAAAAAATGAAAAAGCATTTCAGTAAAGAACGTCTCGACATTCTCCACAAATAAAATTACGCTGCCTACGATAAACAACAATAATGACAACGATAATGCATGAGAGGAAACGGAAGATAAAAGAATCAGTTTTGATATAATGATGATCATCATGAATATGCGATCCCAAGAGATGAGAGATGATGATTAATAATATACGACCCGAAGAGAGGAAAAGAGATTGTGAATCACTACAGTTACTGCATGAAAAATCAGCTACATATGACTGCCGCTGACACTGATGACGAAAAATAATGATGACGCAAAAGTGAACAGAGAAGATGAAAGAGTCTGTTTTAATGTAATCATAATGATGATAATGTAAGACTCTAACCCAGTTATCTTTGATGCTTTGAACACGGCGCTGGTGCCCCGAATTCAATAACCAACCAGACTAATGACTATTGGATATATCACTGAAAGAACATCTCTGATTTTTTTTAAAAAATGATTTAAAATTATCTCGAAAAGGACATGCCTTTTGGTTATTTTCCGTTATGATGCAAAAGCAGTTTTAAAACGATTTGATGTAATCAGACATGTCAATCAATCACACTATATAAACCTAACCTTGTCAGCAAATAACGGCATCGTCTTACGCGAAAACAACAACAGTATCAACGAAAATCTCAAGGCAACATTGTTGTTATTGTTTGCTGAGCGTTCCTCAGCCTAACAGGGTGCAATATTTATCACTTCACCACACCTAGGAATCACTATCACTGTGAGACTACCAAGTACTACTACACTTTGGATGAGAGACACGCGCGGATGACGACTTTCAAAAATGTCGTCATAGAGGAAGCCCTACTAGGGGCGTTTTTCTCCTTTGGAAGAGAGTGCAGGTTGTTGGTGTGTTTAGAATCTGCCGAGACTGAGGACGATTTCAATATTTTAAATCATAACAACATTTCAATGTAGGATTTGTTGCTTTGCCTACATCAATAACCAGTAACACTTTCGATCTGGGCAAAAATTAAAAATGATTTTCGTTCCTCGGTGAGAGCTTTTACTTTCGCTAAATGTGAGATTTTTGCGTATGCAACTGTTTTTTAAGGCACCGTTAAGGTAGCCGCAGTCTAACTTCGGGGATGATATCTAAACACGACACCTGTGTCCATGCAGTTTTGCTTTTAAATATATTTTGGTCGTTCGTTCTTACCGACACGAATGGCCTACTCTCCCAAATGGCGGAATGGGCAAGAAGTTCTGTATACGTCCGCGCACGGGACTTTGGTTATTGGTCTTATTCAATACTGGTGTAAACTCCAGGGGGGGGGGGGAGCCTCTTGAACAGGTTCAACCCGGGCTGATCCTTGGCTGAAAGATAACGAGCGCAAAGCTGTGGCCACTAAACTATCCCGCTCCAATAACTCAACATATAAACTTTATTACCCGTACACTGAATGCATAAATGCATAAGGAAAGTTAGTTAACTTTTAAGAAAGGATCAGATAGGAAAAAGATGCCCACCCATGATTTTAAAAAAAAAGAACCTGTGGTGTATGGTCCAACCATGTATTTTATTGCATTATAACGTGTTGTGTTACATTGTATTAAATTCTGCAGTACATCACTTACAATAACGGGAGATTTCTTTTGGATAAGATGAACAGACGGCTTTCTGTGCAAAATAAACAACAACAACACACAAAAAAGGGAACAAAAAACCCCGCGTTGTCACAAAACGTAAAAGTGTTGCGAGTGTATCTCCTCTTCTTTTCTCTTAACAAGATGCATTGCTCTGCAGAACTGAGCCACAGGCAGCACTCTTCACCCCCCCCCCCCCCCCCTCCCCCTCTCTCTCCTCTCTCTCTCCTCTCCCTCTCTCTCTCTCTCTCCTCCCCTCTCTCTCTCTCTCTCCCTCTCTCCCTCTCTCTCTCTCTCCCTCTCTCTCTCTCTCCCTCTCTCTCTCTCTCTCTCCCCCCTCTCTCTCTCTCTCTCTCCTCTCTCCTCTCTCTCTCCTCCCTCTCTCTCTCTTCTCTCCCTCTCTTCTCTCTCCCTCTCTCTCTCTCTCCCCTCTCTCTCTCTCTCTCTCCCCCTCTCTCTCTCTCTCTCTCCTCTCTCTCCTCTCTCTCTCTCTCTCTCTCTCCCTCTCTCTCTCTCTCTCTCTCTCTCTCTCTCTCTCTCCCCTCTCTCTCTCTCTCTCTCCTCTCTCCTCTCTCTCATCTCTCCTCTCTCTCTCTCTCACTCTCTCCTCTCTCTCCCTCTCTCTCTCTCTCTCCTCTCTTCTCTCCTCTCTCACTCTCTCTCTCTCTCTCTCGTCTATCTTTCTCATCTCTCTCTCTCTCCTCAGTATTTATCACCTAGTTTGGATGCAACGGTGTTGGAGTAAAACTTTTCTTACGTATGTTTAAACAAAGATTAATAGATATGTTCATTCAAGAATGGGAGGGACTATAAGAGATAAAGAGAGGTATGAAAATTACAGATCATTTAAAAGTATTTTTGTAAAAGAGGAGTATATAAACTCTATTGATGTCTACTGCTTTCGAGTCGCAATTACTCAAGCCAGATTTAATGTTCTACCCCTTAATAATAATGTATATAGATATAGTGAGAATTATCGAGAAAAAATGTGTCCCTTCTGTAAAACGAAAGTTGAAAATGAAGCTCACTTTTTATGGGAATGTTACGTATACCATGACTTGAGAGAAAGATTCCTAAGTAAATGTATCAATGTACCATTGCACGATCTGTTCAGTGGAACAAATGATGAGTACAGGCACAGTTTGTCTAGATATGTTTTTCATTCTATCAATAAAAGAAAGAAAATGCTAATTCAGGATGTATTTTGAAAACTTTTATGATTCGTTTCGTAATCGATATACATGATTTCCACAATTTTCCCTAGAAATTATGTTTCTGTGATTTGGTTTTGTTTCATGTTAGATTCATAATCATGATTTAGAATAATGTGTGTTTATCTTCTTTTGATCAGCATGAATCTATACCTTTTGTGCATTTGCCTTGCCTATGATACGAATGAACCCTTTGTTCCATCCCAAGCCCAAGAAATGTATTGTGGTCCAT
>CM060334.1:24305727-24310727 GCA_030674155.1 Stramonita haemastoma | reverse complement strand
ATTTGGACTCTCTTTGCAATGAAAACAAGTATTTTAGTTCCGTTTGCTCAGTTCTGTGCATATGAAAAACAAGATGCCTATCAGTAGCCTACTTTCAGTTTTGGTAGAAATTTTAAAAAATCACGAAAGATACTGCGTGAAATGCGATAGTGATGATATCGGTGATGAATTTCACAACTTTTTATTTGTCCATTCTTGAATGAAACGTGGTGGAAATTTTGTGCTTGGAATTCGCTCTTTTCTATTCCTTTCTTTGTTTCTGCTTTGTTCTTTTTTGTATCTGTCACCTACTTCTTGTCTTTTTAAGCCCTCTTGTTCCATTCTCCTGCCTTTCTCTCAGAAATACCTAGAGTATAACAATTCTTTCCCACGCTGCAGTCGAATGTACAAGGCTTGACTTGCCAGGTGTTTACTGGAAGCACAACGCATTTTCGTTCGTGACAGACAACAGTGGTTACTGTCTGAGCGTTCGACAAAGAAGAAGAAGAAGAAGAAGAAGAAGAAGAAGGAAGAAGAAGAAAGAAGAAGAAGAAGAAGAAGAAGAAGAAGAAGAAGAAGAACAAGAAGAACAAGAAGAACAAGAAGAGCAACAACAGGAAGAAGAAAAACGAAAAGAACAAGAACAAGAAGAACACGAAGAACAATAATAACAAGAACAAGAACAACAAGAAGAAAATGCGCGAAAAGCTGTAAACAGAATATTACGCTAAAGATTTTAAAACTTTGAAGTGGGAAAAAACTCTTTTTTTTCAACCAACAGAGGGCTCTGCACAATGTTGTTATAACGATTGATACAATCAGAAATTGATTTACATGTAAATCATTTTCCAAAAAAAGTTTTAAATATTGTAATTAGAAAATTAACCACCATTCTCCCTATGGTACCGTATAGAAATTCTGTGAAGTAATGTTGCATGTCAACTAAACCTGCTCAGTTATGACATTGTTTCTTAATATTTTGTGTTTTTTTAAAAATATTTTATTTATATCACTATAGGGATGACAAGACATAAAAGACTTTGAATTTGTAGCCAATGGTCACTGTTTCTGTATAAACTCTGCCCGCATGGCTCTCCATCTATGGCGTATATGTTGTTGTTGTTGTTGTTGTTGTTGTTGTTGTTGTTGTTGTTGTTCCCCAGCTTAACGCTCTAGGGGGTCACCCAGAATGCGTTCTCTGACTCACTATTCCCACCTGGGAATCACTGTGAGATTGAAATTGCACACACTGAATGAGAAGTTTGCGTGTATGACTATTTTCAAGTACCTCGCCATATAGGCAGCCATACTCCGACTTCAGAGGAAATATAGCGTATATGAGCTTCGAGAAAAACCAAAGACTCTATTACAGCATAATAATTCCTTTCTTATTCGATTTCTTTTTTACACTGGAGAAGAAATTGATATTTCATGGTCCTTAGGTTTTGCTAAAGTATTTTCATTGCAATGCAAGCACAGAGTAGACGATAGAGAAAAGCGATGAAACCCTGTACTGCCTCACTCATAAATATCATGGATACATGGGAAGTACATAAAGCTGCAGGTGTCTGTACCTCCCTGGCTTGATAAAGCTGCGGGTGTCTGTCTATATCACTGGCTGAGAAACTGCAGGTGTCTGTGACTCTTTGATCTACCCCCAACAAGAAATCGTTCATGGACAGGTGTAGTAGCACAATCACTGTGCAGGAGAACGTCCAGACGTAGACGGAGAGATCGTGGGATTCAGTCTCGCTGTCAGAGGGTGATTATACCTAGAGATGTTTATGATCTCCAAGAGCAACCCGCGTATGGAACTGCAAAGGGGGTGGGGTTGCCTGGTGGTCAGAGTGATGCGCTAGTTATCTGCTGACCTGGGTTCGAATCTCGTTCAAGAGGATTTTTCCTCTGGACTTCATATCAGTGCCGACTCCACTCCCCCAAAAGTCCTTCGGATGGGACTATAAACTGAGGCCCTGTGTCCGAACGCACGTAGAACATCTTGCGTACACGTTAAAACCCGTTCAGCTTTTCGGAAGAGTAGGCCATTATGTGCCGGTGGGAGCGGACGACAACATTTACAGAAACTGTACACACACGAGGAGTGTATGTAAAAAAAACCCACACAGGTGTGCTTATTACATTGTCTTTGAAACAAAAGAATAAATTAAATACATAAATAAATGAATGAATGAATTACTTAATTAATTAATAAGTAAATAAATACAGTGTTCGACTTTGTGTGGATATGCATGACGAAGAAGAAGTATTTTATGGAATTTTCCAAGATCTATGATCCTTTACTGAGAAAACTGAAAATCAAATATCGACAAATTTACCTAAAGACATGTCAGATGAAAAGCGGAGTCACAAGCGCAGGCAATTGCAGACCAGACACAACGCATTCCACCCGATACTGTCATGGAAACAATTCACAGAAAAATGGTAGTGAGAATGCAACAATACGGAAACATCACACAGAAAAATGGTAATGACAACGCTACAATACGGAAACATCACACAGAAAAATGGTAATGACAACGCTACAATACGGAAACATCACACAGAAAAATGGTAGCGAGAATGCTACAATACGGAAACATCACACAGAAAAATGGTAATGACAACGCTACAATACGGAAACATCACACAGAAAAATGGTAATGACAACGCTACAATACGGAAACATCACACAGAAAAATGGTAATGACAACGCTACAATACGGAAACATCACACAGAAAAATGGTAGTGACAACGCTACAATACGGAAACATCACACAGAATAATGGTAGTGAGAATGCTACAATACGGAAACATCACACAGAAATATAGTAGTGACAACGCTACAATACGGAAACATCACACAGAAATATAGTAGTGACAACGCTACAATACGGAAACATCACACAGAATAATGGTAATGACAACGCTACAATACGGAAACATCACACAGAAATATAGTAGTGACAACGCTACAATACGGAAACATCACACAGAAATATAGTAGTGACAACGCTACAATACGGAAACATCACACAGAAATATAGTAGTGACAACGCTACAATACGGAAACATCACACAGAATAATGGTAATGACAACGCTACAATACGGAAACATCACACAGAAATATAGTAGTGACAACGCTACAATACGGAAACATCACACAGAAATATAGTAGTGACAACGCTACAATACGGAAACACCACACAGAATAATGGTAGTGAGAATGCTACAATACGGAAACATCACACAGAATAATGGTAGTGAGAACGCCTACAATACGTTTTGTACGCATTTTCAATCACGCCTGGTACATGGAAAAGGAGAGAGAGTATCTTGAGACCCGGAGACTAGCACTCACAGACATGATACTGAAAACGGGCGGTACTGCTTCGGCGTCCGAGTGCTAGGATAAAAGAGAGTAAAATTATTGGTCCTCTGGGACGTTCTATACCTTATCCCCTCTCTCAGAAACAGACATGTAATCCTGATATACTATCGTTTTTTTTATTGGGCCCAGCTGTGGTGCTGTATCTTAGCGATTCGGGCTTCTTTAGGGGGGAGGGGGAAGAAGGGATTTCTTCTCGCATTACATCCAATCTTATGATTGCATTGAGTAATGAATGAGTTCTCTTTGAGTATTTTCACATGCCCACATCTGTAGATTTTAGTATTGTTCGTGTTACACCCAGGGGTAAAGAGTAGGCGGAGGGGGGGGGGGGCGGTTCTTGACATAAACTTTATAATTATGTTGAAGTTTCTATTCTGATGTAATGTACTAAACAATAATTATACGGATAAATTGGACTATACTGCGGTATGTTGTGCTGTGTTGCGCTGCACTGTACTATACTGAACTGCACTGCAATCTATTACACTTCATTCTATTGAGCCATTCCATACTGCACTGTACTTCAGGTCATAACCAGTCAAGCTGAATGAATGAATGAATGAATAATCTTTATTTTTCAAGGGTAACAGAGTAAGTAATCATTACATACTTTTTTTCATCCGGCCCTTGCCCTGATCAGGGAATAAAGCTAAGAAACCCCCTCCCTACCCCTACATACCAGCATCACCACCAGCAGCAGTTCAACCAATATTAAAAAAAACAAACATAATACATTAAACAAAACGCGTCATCCTAACTGTATACACTGATAATTATTTAAACAAAAAATAACATAGCAAAAATATTAAAAATAGCAAATATTCAGGACCATGAAACAGAAGGCATTACAAATCTATAATGCATGAGTGTGTGTGTGTGTGTGTGTGTGTGTGTGTGTGTGTGTGTGTGTGTGTGTGTGTGTGTGTGTGTGTGTGTGTGTGTGTGTGTGTGTGTGTGTGTGTGTGTGTGTGTGTAAGCGGGGAAAACAAGCAAAGTAGGCATAAAAGGGGGGAAAAAACAGATTAAAACAACAACAACAACATAAAATCCTTTAAACACAAAAAACTATATGAAAACACATTTCAATATTCAAATGGTAAGAATACAGTTTGAATCCAACATAACAACCAAAATACTCCTCTCCATAATAAGTCTAGGATAGAATATCTGAAGGTGGAAGTTGGAGGGGAAAGGAAAGGGAAAGGAAGCAAGAGAGAGAGAGAGAGAGAGAGAGAGAGAGAGAGAGAGAGAGAGAGAGAGGAGAGAGAGAGAGAGAGAGGAGAGAGAGAGAGGAGAGAGAGAGGAGAGAGAGGAGAGAGAGAGAGAGGAGAGCATCGCCAAATTACATCGTCATCAAAACAAACCAGTCAGCAAAAATATTTCAAAAAACTCACACTTCCATAAAAAATAACTATCATCAATGAAACCTAAAAACTCCCAATTTGACCAAACCTAACAAGGAAAAGAAAACCCAGAGAGAGAGAGAGAGAGAGAGGAGAGATGGAGAGAGAGAGAGAGAGGAGAGAGAGAGAGAGAGGAGAGATGGAGTGGAGAGAGAGAGAGAGAGAGAGAGTATCTTCAAATTACATCAAAACAATTTAGTCAATATTTCAAAACACTCTCACTTCTGA
>CM060334.1:24298227-24300727 GCA_030674155.1 Stramonita haemastoma | reverse complement strand
TTATGTCTACTAAATTATCCTCTTTTCATGTCTTTGTTATCATTTTATCAGTACATTGCACACCAGATATTTATATATCTTGCAAAGTGGACAACAGTCACTAGTGTGGGATTTAACGGTTTGTCTCCCGCGTTAACGAACAAAAATTCTTTCCAAGCATTCGATAACACCCACTATCACCGTTCCTCTGTCCATCTGCGTCTCTGTCTCTGTCTCCCCCCCCCCCCCCCCTCCTCTCTCTCTCTCTCTCTTACTCTCTTTGGGGTGTGGGTGTGTGTGTGTGGGAGGGGAGGAAGAGAAAAGCTGCGGACGTTTCCGCTTTCAAAACCCCTGCCTGCTGTCTGTCTGTCTGTCTGTCTGACCCCTCCAGCGCTTACAAGTTTCTCACAGCAAGCAGCCTAGCTAGCTTAGTTCCGAAACGAAACTGGCCATGCCAGCCCACCACATATATATACACCCTGCAAGTTAGTTATTTCGGGGACCACGCTTCCTCTTCTCTTTTCTCTCCCGCTGCTTGCTTGTTGACTTACGTCGTTAGCCAGCCCGGACCGCTCATTGGACGATGACTTGCCTCTGCTGTTTTGAAAAAAAAAACCCCCAGGAAACTAGTGTCCTGCTTTTGTTTTGGTGTTGGTGTTGCTGTTTTTGTTTTAAGTTGATGGTGGTGGTGGTGGGGGTGGTGGTGGAGTTGGTGGTGTATTTGTTGTTGCTGGGCTTTTTTGCAGTTGTTGTTGTAGTTATTGGTGTTGCTGTTTGTTGTTGCTGTTGCTGTTGCTGTTTTTGTTGCTGCTGTTGTTGTTGTTGTTGCTCTTGATGTTGTGGTTGTTGTTGCTGCTGTTTTTGTTGTTGTTACTGGGTTTTTTCTCTCTTTTTTTGCAGTTGTTGTTGTTGGACGTTCCCCAGCTAAGTACTTCTCGGGATCATCCAAAATATAACTATGCATTTTGGTTCACTCATACTGTCTGGGAATCAATGTGAGACTGTAAATACACACCTGAATGAGATGTTTACATATAGGATTGTCTTGAAGTACCTATCCATGGTAGCAGCCAGCCATTCTCTGACATTAGAGGATTATTTTCTCCTGTAAAGGAGAATCTAGGCTGCTATGCGTAGAACTTGTTAAGAATTTTCATTTATAGATACTGTTTTATTTCGAGGATAATGGAATCAGCACTTGTGTGCTTTTTTTTATATCCAGTGTATGCAGTTTTGGGGGGCAAATTTTGTCATCTGTTCCCACTGGCATACAATGGCCTACTCTTCCAAAAAGCGGAGTGGGTTTTAACGTGTTCGCAAGATGTTCTGAATGAAGACATTATCGATATTCTAAAGCATAGCAATATTTTGATGTAGGTCTTAGCATGTAGGTTTTAGTATTAACTGACAAAGTTTTTTTTTACCTGGGCCATCAAACTCAGTTCTTAAATGCATTTTTCCGGTCACCCCATGATATATAGCTTACATGAAAGATTTGCGTATCTCCTTTTCTCCAAAAAAGCGTGGTGGGTAGTTTTACTTTTATCCATATTCATCGATGAAAAAATTAATCTTGGACAAAAATCTCAGCTAAAATTTTTGACTGTCACCTGAACAAGCCTTCCATACTTTTATTGTTGTCGAATTCGTTCATAATATGCGAAGCAGATTGCACAAGGTTTCTAAATAAATAAATGCTGTTTACTAAACAAATGCTCGTGCGCACGACAGTAAACACACATGCACACACAAACAGGTGTGCATTTTCAGGCGCTTAACAGCAGAGTAATGCATTTTCGCTTATATGACAGACAACAATAGTTGTCTGAGCGTACGACAAAGAAGAAGAAGAAACGCAGGCACGTATTTCAATATAATTATATACTAATGATTTGAGTAGAAAAGGAAAACAGAACAAAAAAAACCAAAACGGGTGATTATTTCGCTCTTTTTCAATCCTACATTGTGCGGTAAAATTTACAGTATCATACCAACATGTGCAGATTTTTTGAATGTCTGTATAAAATGTGTATCATTCTCTCTGTCTTGTCTCTTTTCCCTTTTTCGTCTCTCTCTGTCTCTCTCCTCTGGCTCTGTCTCTCTCCTCTCCTCTCCCCCCTTCTCTTCTCTCTCTTCTCACACACACACACACACAACACACACACACACCCCACAAAAACAAACACCCCACACACAAAACCACCACGCACAACATTTACATCTTCCCCCAAGAACACTAAAAAAAAAGCTATATAAAATTTAACCTCCTTTTTTAAGTTATTCACTGAAAATTACCCCCGAAATTTAAAAAAACTCGTACATCTTTTTTATGACAAACGAAAAAGCTAATTATGTTGCTCACTTTTTCGTGCAAGGCGCAGCGCGCGCACGCACACAGACACAAAAAACACAAAACAAACATATATATATACACACACGCCGCACGCGCACACACACACATCTCCCCTTCTCTTCTCTTTTCTTTTCTCTGTCTCTTCTCTCTCTCTCTCTCTCTCTCTTT
>CM060334.1:24286858-24298127 GCA_030674155.1 Stramonita haemastoma | reverse complement strand
AAAGAAGAAGAAGAGAAGAAGAAGAAGAAGAAGAAGAAGAAGAAGAAGAAGAAGAAGGAAAAAGAAGAGCAACAACAACAACAACAACAACAACAACAACAGGAAGAAAAAAGCTAAAAGAACAAGAACAAGAAGAACACGAAGAACAATAACAAGAACAACAAGAAGAAAACTTGCGAAAAGGTGTTAAAAGAATATTACGCTAAAGATCAAAATACTTAGAAATGGGAAAAACTTTTTTTCAACAGAGGACTCTGCACAATATTGTTATAAACGATTGATGCAATAAGGAATTGAATTACATGTAAATCATTTTCCCCAAAAAAGTTTTAAACTATGTAATTAGAAAATTAACCACCATTCTCCCTATATGTTACCGTGTAGAAATACTGTGAAGTAATGATGCAGGTCAACTAAACCTGCTCAGTTATAACTTTGTTTCTTAATATTTTGTGGGTTTCTTTTTTCAATTCCTTATATAACACTATAGGGATGACAGGATATAAAAGACTTTGAATTTTTAACAAATCGCCACTGTTTCTGTACAAACTCTGCCTGCATGACCCTCCATCTATGTCATATATGAACTTCGAGTAAAAGCGATGAAACCCTGTACTGCCTCAATCATAAATATCATGGATACATGGGAAGTACATAAAGCTGCAGGTGTTCGTACCTCCCTGGCTTGATAAAGCTGCGGGTGTCTGTCTATATCACTAGCCTGAGAAACTGCAGGTGTCTGTGACTCTTTGATCTACCCCCAACAAGAAATCGTTCATGGACAGGTGTAGTAGCACAATCACTGTGCAGGAGAACGTCCAGACGTAGACAGAGAGATCGTGGGATTCAGTCTCGCTGTCAGAGGGTGATTATACCTAGAGATGTTTATGATCTCCAAGAGTAGCCCGCGTATGGAACTGCAAAGGGGGTGGGGTTGCCTGGTGGTCAAAGTGATGCGCTAGTTATCTGCTGACCCGGTTCGAATCTCGTTCAAGAGGATTTTTCCTCAGGACTTCACATCAGTGCCGACTCCACTCTCCCCAAAAGTCCTTCGGATGAGACTATAAACTGAGGCCCTGTGTCCGAACGCACGCAGAACATCTTGCGTACACGTTAAACCCGTTCAGCTTTTCGGAAGAGTAGGCCATTATGTGCCGGTGGGAGCGGACGACAACATTTACAGAAACTGTATACACACGAGGAGTGTATGTAAAAAAAACAACAACACAGGTGTGCTTATTACATTGTCTTTGAAACAAAAGAATAAATTAAATACATAAATAAATGAATGAATGAATTACTTAATTAATTAATGAGTAAATAAATACAGTGTTCGACTTTGTGTGGATATGCATGACGAAGAAGAAGTATTTATGGAATTTTCCAAGATCTATGATCCTTTATTGAGAAAACTGAAAATCAAAAATCGACAAATTTACCTAAAGACATGTCAGATGCAAAGCGGGTAGACCTTGCACAGAGTCAGAAACGCAGGAAGCAGAAGATCAGGCACCACGCATTCCACCCGATACTGTCATGGAAACAATTCACAGAAAAATGGTAATGACAACGCTACAATACGGAAAACATCACACAGAAAAATGATAGTGACAACGCTACAATACGGAAACATCACACAGAAAATGGTAGCGAGAATGCTACAATACGGAAACATCACACAGAATAATGGTAATGACAACGCTACAATACGGAAACATCACACAGAAAAATGGTAATGACAACGCTACAATACGGAAACATCACACAGAAAAATGGTAATGACAACGCTACATTACGGAAACATCACACAGAAAAATGGTAGTGAGAATGCTACAATACGGAAACATCACACAGAATAATGGTAATGACAACGCTACATTACGGAAACATCACACAGAAAAATGGTAATGACAACGCTACATTACGGAAACATCACACAGAAAAATGGTAGTGAGAATGCTACAATACGGAAACATCACACAGAAAAATGGTAGTGACAACGCTACAATACGGAAACATCACACAGAAAAATGGTAATGACAACGCTACAATACGGAAACATCACACAGAAAAATGGTAGCGAGAATGCCTACAATACGTTTTGTACGCATTTTCAATCACGTCTGGTACATGGAAAAAGGAGAGAGAGTATCTTGAGGCCCGGAGACTAGCACTCACAGACCTGAAACTGAAAACGGGCGGTACTGCTTCGACGTCCGAGTGCTAGGATAAAAGAGAGTAAAATTATTGGTCCTCTGGGACGTTCTATACCTTATCCCCTCTCTCAGAAATAGACATGTAATCCTGATATACTATCGTTTTTTTTTATTGGGCCCAGCTGTGGTGCTGTATCTTAGCGATTCGGGCTTATTTAGGGGGGAGGGGGAAGAACGGATTTCTTCTCGCATTACATCCAATCTTATGATTGCATTGAGTAATGAATGAGTTCTCTGTGAGTATTTTCACACGCCCACATCTGTAGATTTTAGTATTGTTCGTGTTACACCCAGGGGTAAAGAGGAGGCGGAGGGGGGGGGGGGGGGGGGGCGGTTCTAGACATAAACTTTATGATAATTATGTTGAAGTTTCTATTCTGATGTAATGTACTAAACAATAATTATTCGGATAAATTGGACTATACTGCGCTATGTTGTGCTGTGTTGCGCTCCGCTGTACTATACTGAACTGCACTGCAATCTATTACACTTCATTCTATTGAGCCATTCCATACTGCACTGTACTTCAGGTCATAACCAGTCAAGCTGAGAAAGAGGCAGAGAGACAGAGAGACACAAAGAGATAGAGAGACAGAGAGAGATACAGACAGACAGACAGGGGAGAGAGAGAGAGACAGACAGAGAGAAAGAGAGAGAGACAGACATAGTCAGAGAGAGACAGAGACAGAGAGACAGAGAGGAAGATTGCTCCTGAAGCACATTGTCGGTAAGATGCCTAAAATAATTATAAATATCTGCGTTTAAAACGACACTTTCATATAAAACAGCTGCTATACTATACTTGCACAAGGCATCAAACGAAAACCTTTATATACCAATGATAGCCAACAGCAGCTAACAACATGGAGAAAGTAACGCAATAACAAAGAGTGGGAGTAAGGAAAGGAGGAGGGAAGGAGAAGATGAGACAGAGACAAAGGAAGAGTGGAGAGAGAGTGAAAGAAAGAAAGAAAGATAGAGATAAGAAAGAAAGAAAGAAGAAAAGAAAGAAAAAGAAAGAAAAAAGAAAGAAAGAAAAAAGAAAGAAAGAAAGAAAAAGAGACAGACAGACAGACCAACAGACAGACAGACAGACAGACAGACAGACAGACAGACAGACACACACACACACACACACACACACACACACACACACACACACACACACACACACACACACCACACACATTCACAGACAGACAGTAAGAGACAGACAGACAGAGACACAGAAAAAGATAGACATACAGACAGACAGACAGGCAGACAGGCAGACAGGCAGACAGACAGACAGACAGGTAGGCAGACAGACAGACAGACAGACAGACAGACAGTATCACTTTATGTGGAAGGACGTAAAATTGAAGACAGACAGACAGACAGACAGACAGACAGACAGACAGACAGACAGACAGACAGACAGATGTTTATCCTCAGGCAAAATCTGTCGTAAAATCACTAGTCATTGATCTGATGTCTAATACTCAACTTAAAAAAAAGAGTCATTAATGACCGTCTCCCCTTTTTAAACCATTATGATAGGAAAAAATGCAGTGTGTGTGTGTGTGTGTGTGTGTGTGTGTGTGTGTGTGTGTGTGTGTGTGTGTGTGTGTGTGTGTGTGTGTGTGTGTATGTGTGTGTGTGCCTGCCAGCCTTCTTGCCTGCCTGCCTGCCTGCCTGCCTACATGTGCGCGCGTGTGGGTGTATATGAGAGAGAGACAGCCAGACAGACAGATGGACAGACAGAGACAGAGAGAGACTCTATGTCTGTGTGTGTGCGCACGCGCGTATGAGTGTGTGTGTGTGTGTGTGTGTGTGTGTGTGTGTGTGTGTGTGTGTGTGTGTGTGTGTGTGTGTGTGTGTGTGTGTGTGTGTTTGTGTGTCTATCTGTTTGTCTGTGTCAGTGAGTGCATATGAGTGTGTGCTGCGTGCGTGCTTGCGCGCGCGCGTGTACATGTGTGTGTGTGCGTGCGCATGTGTGTGTGCATGGGTGTGTGTGTGTTTACGCGTGCGCGATCGTGTGTGCACGTGAGGGTGAGTGGGCGCGCGTGTGTGCATGCGTGGATATGCGTGTATGTGTGTTTGCGTGCGTGCGTGCATGTCTGTGTGCGTGTGCGTGCATATGTGTGTATATATGTGTGCGTGCGTGAGTGCGTGCATATGTGTCCGTGTGTGCGTGCATGCGCGCGCGCGAGGAAATGAGAAAGCAGGAGTGGAAAGTGTTGTGTGACTTTTCCTCCCTAATACCGAGTGTCTGGAACCTCCGGGGGCTGACTGGTGGCTGGATGGACTCAGTTCCTATATGTTTCAAGTTCTGCGAGTTATTTTTGGGGTGCCTTTGGCCTCTCCTCTGCTGCTGACTGCTTGTTAAGGTGTGCATGCACACACGCGCGCGCGCGCGCGCGCACACACACACACACACACACCACACACACACACACACACACACTGCCTACTGCTGCTGCTGCTGCTACACTGATTTAGGTTGTTTATATAATTATGTTGGACACCCACATACATCAGTTTACAGCCAAGCTGCTAACAGTTACTACTTAGATTATCGACGTGTCTTGTCTTGTGTCGTTTGGGTTTTGTTTGTTTCTTATGAGGGGTTTTTTGTTTGGCTTAGTTTGGGGGTGGTTTGTTTTATTTTTTGTTGTTTTGTTGTTGTTTTTGGGGGATGCTATGTTTTTAAAGAGATCAGTGGTCTATAGGCTACGTATCTGCCTAGAAAGGAAAAAGTCCAGGTCGGAAGTGAATGGTGGTTTGATCCCCGTTTGGGCCCAAAACTTTTCCCCCATCCATTAAGTAGACCATGAGTGGTGGTCTGGGCGCTAGTCTTTCGGATGAGACGACAAACCGAGGTCCTGTGTGTTAGGCGTAATTCGTTAACGCACGTAATAGAACCCATGGCAACCAGAGAGTTATCCCTAGCAAAATTCTGTGGAAAAAAACCACTCTCATTGGGAAACTACAGTTGTAGACAGGAAAAGAAAAAAAATAATGGGTGGTGCTGCTCTTGTGGCGACACGGTTTCCTCGCGGAGAGAGGCCCAAATTTCACGCAAACAAATTTGCCGTGACTTAAAGAGGTATAATGTGAAATACATCGATGACAGTTGATTATGTCTACTAAATTATCCTCTTTTCATGTCTTTGTTATCATTTTATCAGTACATTGCACACCAGATATTTATATATCTTGCAAAGTGGACAACAGTCACTAGTGTGGGATTTAACGGTTTGTCTCCCGCGTTAACGAACAAAAATTCTTTCCAAGCATTCGATAACACCCACTATCACCGTCCCTCTGTCTGTCTGTGTCTCTGTCTCTGTCTCTGTTCCCCCCCCCCTCTCTCTCTCTCTCTCTCTCTCTCTCTCTCTCTCTTTGGGGTGTGGGTGTGTGTGTGGGGGGGGGGGGGAGGAAGAGAGAAGCTGCTGACGTTTCCGCTTTCAAAACCCCTGCCTGCTGTCTGTCTGTCTGTCTGTCTGACCCCTCCAGCGCTTACAAGTTTCTCACAGCAAGCAGCCTAGCCAGCTTAGTTCCGAAACGAAACTGGCCATGCCAGCCCACTACAATACACCCTGCAAGTTAGTTATTTCGGGGACCACGCTTCTCTTCTCTTTTCTCTCTTCTCTCCCGCTGCCTGCTTGTTGACTTACGTCGTTAGCCAGCCCGGAACGCTCATTGGCCGATGACTTGTCTCTGCTGTTTTAAAAAATAAAACAGGAAATTAGTGTCCTGCTTTTGTGTGTGTTGGTCTTGCTGTTGTTGTTGTTTTAAGTTGGTGTTGGTGGTGGTGGTGGTGGTGGGGTGGTGTGTTGGTGTTGGTGGTGGTGTGGATTGTTGTTGTTTTTGTTGTGCTGGGCTTTTTTGCAGTTGTTGTAGTTATTGGTGTTGCTGTTGTTGTTGCTGTTTTTTGTTGTTGCTGATGTTGTGGTTGTTGTTGCTCTTGATATTGTGGTTGTTGTTGCTGCTGTTTTTGTTGTGTTACTGGGTTTTTTCTCTCTTTTTTTGCAGTTGTTGTTGTTGTTGGACATTCCCCAGCTAAGTACTTCTCGGGATCATCCAAAATATTATAACTATGCATTTTGGTTCACTCATACTGTCTGGGAATCAATGTGAGACTGTAAATACACACCTGAATGAGATGTTTACATGTAGGATTGTCTTGAAGTACCTATCCATGGTAGCAGCCAGCCATTCTCTGACTTAGAGGATTATTTTCTCCTGCAAAGGAGAATCTAGGCTGCTATGCTTAGAACTTGTTAAGAATTTTCATTTATAGATACTGTTTTATTTCGAGGATAATGGAATCAGCACTTGTGTGCTTTTTTATATCCAGTGTATGCAGTTTTGGGGGGCAAATTTTGTCATCTGTTCCCACTGGCATACAATGGCCTACTCTTCCAAAAAGCGGAGTGGGTTATTTAACGTGTTCGCAAGATGTTCTGAATGAAGACATTATCGATATTCTAAAGCATAGCGATATTTTGATGTAGGTCTTAGCATGTAGGTTTTAGTATTAACTGACAAAGTTTTTTTTTACCTGGGCCATCAAATTCAGTTCTTAAATGCATTTTTCCGGTCACCCCATGATATATAGCTTACATGAAAGATTTACGTATCTCCTTTTCTCCAAAAAAGCGTGGTGGTAGTATTTTACTTTTATCCATATTCATCGATGAAAAATTAATCTTGGACAAAAATCTCAGCTAAAATTTTTGACTGTCACCTGAACAAGCCTTCCATACTTTTATTGTTGTCGAATTCGTTCATAATATGCGAAGCAGATTGCACAAGGTTTCTAAATAAATAAATGCTGTTTACTAAACAAATGCTCGTGCGCACGACAGTAAACACACATGCACACACAAACAGGTGTGCATTTTCAGGCGCTTAACAGCAGAGTAATGCATTTTCGCTTATATGACAGACAACAATAGTTGTCTGAGCGTACGACAAAGAAGAAGAAGAAACGCAGGCACGTATTTCAAATATAAATATATACATAATGATTAAGAGTAGAAATGGAAAACTGAATGCAAAAAGACCAAAATACAGGTGAATATTTCGCTCTTTACAACCCATATCATTATGCGGTAAAATGTACAGTATCATAGCTAACATGTAGCAGGATTTTTTGAATGTCTGTATAACAAGTGTGCTATCATTCTCTCTGTATCTGTCTCTCTCTGTCTCTCTCTGTCTCTCTCTCTGTCTCT
This sequence comes from Stramonita haemastoma, assembly GCA_030674155.1. Lineage (NCBI taxonomy): Eukaryota > Metazoa > Mollusca > Gastropoda > Neogastropoda > Muricidae > Stramonita > Stramonita haemastoma. The sequence goes on along the minus strand of CM060334.1, from coordinate 24,290,689 downwards.
CTCTCTCTCTGTCTCTCTCTCTCTCTCACTCTCTCTCTCTCTCTCTCTCTCTCTCTCTCTCTCTCACACACACACACACACACACACACACACACACACACACACAACACACACACACACCACACACACACACACACGCACACACAACACACCACAAACACAACATTTACATCATATCCCAATGAACAGCTAACAAAACAAGCTATACCTCCGAAATTTAATCAAACTCATACATCTTTTTCATGACAAACGAAAATGCATAATTATGTTGATCACTTTGCGTGCAAGGCTGCGCGCGCGCGCACGCACACAGACACACACACACACACATATACACACACAACCACGCACACGCACGCACGCGCACACACACACACACTCTCTCTCTCTCTCTCTCTCTCTCTCTCTCTCTCTCTCTCTCTCTCTCTCTCTCTCTCTCTCTCTCTCTCTCTCTCTCTCTCTCTCAGATGCATGATAACATGTATGCAAATGTGTATTTGAGCGTGAACACGGCAGTGTAATGATGAGAGTGTGCACATTGTAACAACAAACTCATTAACTGGTTGACATTTATAACAAAAAACGAAGAAGAAAAACACAGTTTAGACAAGCATAGGCTGAAGGGAGTCAAAAACAATATTGATGTATATGATATAAAGTAATAGAAAACAAAAAGAAATCGCACATGTGCGCATCCGCACGCATTCATACACACACTTGCTCGCACACGCGCGAGTGTGTGGTGTGTGTGTGTGTGTGTGTGTGTGTGTGTGTGTGTGTGTGTGTGTGTGTGTGTGTGTGTGTGTGTGTGTGTGTGTGTGTGTGTGTGTGTGTGTGCATGCGTGAGCGTGTGCGTGCGTGTGTGGGTGGGTGTGAAAAAACTCCAACTGAAAAGCAAGTATTTTTTTCTCCTGATAATTGATAAAATAAAATATCGAAAAAAAGTTGTACACAAACAAACAAAAGAAGGAAACAAAGAAGAAACAGAAGAAAGAAAGATAAAGAAAAACCACAAAAAACAATCAGGATATAAAAAGACCCTGAAGACCCATGGTATTTAAACTTGCCTCCACTCTAAGCTTATCTTTTTCAAACTGACAAAATGCCAAAAAGAAAATAAACAGAAACAAATACTATATCCTCGACAACAACAAACATTACATCATCTAAAAACATAACCTTTGAAGAGCTTTATTCTTTGATATACAAAATACTTAAATCTCATATAAAATTTAATTTGGTTTTCAGACTCAAACTCGCCAACTACATATTACGCAATTACCTTCTAGGGAGAGTTATTTTTATGGAAAAAGCAACAGAATTGAAGAGAACAATAACAACAAATCTAACTACTTTCTTCCCATCTCAATTGCTGACCTTCACTGAGTTGTCTCGATCTTTGGAATTTCCACCAGACTCTGTGACTAAAATAATAGCATCAAGCAATACAGTGATACAATGAATCCAGAAAAGAAGAGACTAAAGAAAGGAGAAAGAAAAAGAAAAGAAGAAAGAAAAGAAAGAAAGAAAGAAAGAAGAAGAAAAGAAAGAAAGAAAGAAAGAAAGAAAGAAAGAAAAAGAAAGAAAGAAAGAAAGAAAGAAAGAAAGAAAGAAAGAAAGAAAGAAAGAAAGAAAAAAAGAAAGAAAGAAAGAAAGAAAGAAAGAAAAAGAAGAAAAAAAAAAAAAATCTAATTGTTTCTAAGTACGAGATAGACTTCTTGTCAGAACATTGCGCTCGCAATTTGGCGACCCAGGTTCGATTCCCGTTCGAGGGGATTTTTCCCCTGGAGTTAACATCAGTGCTGACTCCACTTTCCCCAAATATCCTTCTGATGAGACTATAAATTGAGGCCCGTGCGCGAACACACGCAGGACATCTTGCGCACATAATAATTCCTGTTCCATTTTTCGTAAGAGTCAGCCATCGTGTGCAGTGGGAACAGATGACAAGATTTACAAAGCTGCATACACACGGGGACTGGATGTGAAAAGCACACGAGTGTTTATTCCATTATCCTCTATATAAAAGAATAAATAAATAATAATAAATAAATGAATAAATAAATAAATAAATAAACACAGACACTCACACACACAAACACACAAACACATACACACATACACACACGTACGCACACACCACACACCACACACACACACACACACACACACACACACACACACACACACACACACACACAATGGGGGGGAGGTAAGAGAGATGGGTCGTAGAGAGTGAAGATAAACGGAACGAGACACAGAGATATATAGAGACAGAGACAAAAACCAGCAGAAAACAGTTGGACTCAACCAGAAAAAACAACAACTGAGAGACAGACAGACTGACAAACTTACTACCAAACCACCCAGAGACACAGAATCAACAACAACACTCAAAATCCCATCACAATTCTAAACCATGAAAATCAAAATCAGATACTTCAAAATGAAAAGACAATTCTTCACCCTGAAAATCAACATCAGATATTTCAAAACTAAAAAAAAAAAAACACCTCCAAATCTCATGGATATGCATCTGTCTGTGCTAAAACAAACTGTTTTCTCTGACGAAAAAGAAAAGCAATTTTTTCCTGTGTTTGGAACTGAAATCTCCATCGAGAAAGGTTAAGGGCACGGAATAAAATTGAATGTCTGCTGAAGTGACAGGGACCCCGCTAACTAAACACGTAAGGGCACGCGCAGAATGATCTATCAACACCATGTCAAACATCAAGGGCCCTTGATTGAAAGGGCAAGTTTGCTCAAAGTGTTTTGAGAGATTTTCTCTCCGTCTCTGTCTGTCTGTCTGTCTGGCAGTCCGTCCGTCCTTCTCTCTCTCTCTCTCTCTCTCTCTCTCCTCTCTCTCTCTCCTCTCTCTCTCTCTCTCTCTCTCTCTCCTCTCTCTCCTCTCTCTCTCTCTCTCTCCTCTCTCTCTCCTCTCTCTCCTCTCTCTCTCTCTCTCTCTCTCTCTCTCTCTCTCTCTCTCTCTCTCTCTCTCCTCTCTCTCTCTCTCTCTCTCTCTCTCTCTCTCCTCCTCTCCCCTCTCTCTCTCTCTCCTCTCTCTCTCTCTCTGTCTGTCTGCTGTCTGTCTTCTGTCCCTCTGTGTCTGTGTGCCGTGGAGGCTGTGTTGCTATAATCATGTGTGTGTTTAGCACAACAAAGCAGAGCAGACAAACAGATAGATAAAGACAACAATTTTACATCACAAGTATCCACTTCAAATTCATCTCAAAGTTTCCTCTCAAGGACTTTGTATTTTTCTTTTACCTTAATTCTTTCATCAAATTTTCTGAAGCAGTCATAAAAGGGAGACCAATGTCGTAGTTCTGAAAGGGAGACAACAGTTTTCTTTGTACCCAGACTGATGGCATTTTCACCGAGACAGACGTTCTGTAGTGGCCACAATTGTGGACAGTCCTGTACTGTGGTAATGACAACGGTGACAGTCAGTGCTTCAGTGAGACACAAGACTGGAGGAAGACAGAAGCAAAAGTGGACTTACAGGAAATCAGATCGTCTTCTTCGTATTTTTTTCCACTGATTTCTTAAAGTAGCGACTTTATCCCTTTTTCTCTTTTTGTTCTTACTTTTTTTTGTTTTCCTTCGATCTGTCATTTTGTTTTCTTTTAGCCTTTAGTGTGGGTTTTTTCTTAATATTATTTTGCTCCCTTTGTGACTTTTTTGTTGACAGATTATCTACAGGTTATTAGTGTTGTTACTTTTGCTGTTGCTGCACTGTCAATATAGCTGCCTGTCCCTTGAAAACTACTGTAATATCTATATAAAAAAAATAACAATGGGCCTCTGTCATACAGTCATGAGTTTTGATCA
>CM060334.1:24269358-24274358 GCA_030674155.1 Stramonita haemastoma | reverse complement strand
TGTGTGTAATCTGCTTGTAGGCTAGAACATACAATATTCCTGGCGGTCTTTTTCTCCAATGGTTTTAAGGGATTGTGTAATACAGAAATTTTCCTGTCCTGAAGTGTTACAGGTGTCAATATCTGTTCACACTGTTTGTTGGATCGTGGAAAAGATTGCTGTTTATTCAGTTTAAAATATATCTGTAGTGTCTTTGTCTTGTGTGTGCGCGCGCGTGTGTGCGTGTGTTTATGTATGTCTTCGTGTGTGGTGTGTGTGTGGTGTGGTGTGTGTGTGTGTGTGTGTGGTGTGTGTGCGTGGTGCGTGGTGCGTGCGTGCGTGCGTGTGCGTGCGTGCGTGCGTGCGTGGTGGTGTGTGTGTGTTGTGTGTGTGTTTGTCGGGTTTTCAATGACCGCTTCCTTTAAATCTATCTACTGTTGTCAGTATGGCTTAATGACACTTACTATTATATGATACAAAATATGTGCAGTTGAATAAAACCTCGTTCATCTTTTCTCACCCAAATCCACAGAACTGTCGGTTGCAAGTTGAGACTGATTGTAGTCAGACAACACCTAAGGACACAAAGAGTCGCAATGTCGATTTGTCATTCATGAGATGCATTCGTAGAACTGTATCTGCTTTCCGTTTGGCAGCGTGACTAATAGGAAAGGTGGTATTTCCCCAACTAAGGCTGCAGCCGATACAGACAAATCGGTTTTGTGGGTACTGCGAATCAACACTTTGCTGCTACGTGCATGCATTGAACAGACAAAGATTACTCTACACTGCATGAAATGAGATAATGGTTACATGTGTATAATCCGCAACGTGTATACAATGCAGAGATAATGATTTACGGTGTGAACTCTGTATATAAAGTGAAGGAAACAGACTATAAACATTTTCGTGTATCTTCTCCCTGTTTTCTTTTTTTTTGTGCATCACCATATTTTACAAAAAGTTTCTTCTCTGAAGTGTTATAGACAACAATGCATGCTCATTCTGTATTTGCCATATGATCCCGAAAATAACTTTTCATAGCTTGACTTTAGAACACCTGCTAGGCTTGTTTGGGGTTTTATTTTTCCTTTAGCGTCTTTATAAATGCTTAACTACTTATCTTAGCGTAAGCAATACTGAATACCGTGTTATAAGTTTGGAAATAAAAGTCTCCGTTATCTTTTTCTTACCACAAACTACCTAAACTCTTTGTTACCAATGCAGAGTACTTGCAAGTAGACTACCCAGCGCAGAAATTGCATCAGAATCAGTTTGCTATGTATGATATGCATTCGTAATCCTGCATCTGGTTTTTGTTTGGACAGGTTGATGAAGACGAGACAGGGCATTTCCCAGACCCAGGCTACTATAGTGGACACAGACAAATTGGTTCTGCCAGTGCTAAAAACCACCACTCTGAAATGTGCATACGATAGAGAGATAATGGTGACGTGTGTAATCTGCTACGTGTATACACTATAGAGATCATGAATAACTGTGTGAAATATGTGTGCGAAATGAAGACAGACATTTCGTGTCTTTTTTCAAGTTTTCCATACTGTTATTTTACACAAATTTATTCTACTGGAATTTCATAGACGACAATGTGTGCTCATTATGTATTTGCTATTTGGTCCCCCAAAAATATATTGATCAGTTTTAAAAACTATATGCTGGGATTTTGGGGGGCGTTTTAGTGTATTTAGACAGGTTCGCGTACTTATTTTATTATAATGAATACTGTGTCACATAGTTTTTGAAATGAAAATCTGTATTTTCTTACCACAAACTACCTAAACTTTTTGTTGCCAATGCAGAGTACTTGCAAGTAGACTACCTAGCGCAGAAATTGCATCAGAATCAGTTTGCTATGCATGATATGCATTCGTAATCCTGCATCTGGTTTTTGTTTGGACAGGTTGATGAAGACGAGACAGGGCATTTCCCAGACCCAGGCTACTGTAGTGGACACAGACAAATTGGTTCTGCGGTTGCTGCAAATCACCACTCTGCAATGTGCATACGATAGAGAGATAATGATGACATGTGTGTTATCTGGTACATGTATACACTGTAGAGATCATGATTAACTGTGTGAAATATGTGTGCAAAATTAAGAAAGTTAGACATTTCGTGTCTTTTTTCAAGTTTTCCATACTGTTATTTTACCAGAATTTCTTCTACTGGAATTTCATAGACGATAATGTATGCTCATTATGTATTTGCTATTTGGTCCCCCCCAAATAATTTATATTGATCAGTTTAAAAATTATATGTTAGGTTTGTTTGGGGCGTTTTAGTGTATTTAGACAGGTTTGCCTATTTATTTTATTATAATGAATATTGTGTCACCATAGTTTCGCAAATGAAAATCCCTTCGCATTTTCTCACCACAAACTACCTAAACTTTTTGTTGCCAATGCAGAATACTTGCAAGTAGACTACCTAGCGCAGAAATTACATCAGATGTGATTTGCTATGTATGATATGCATTCGTCAACCTGCATCTGGTTTTTGTTTGGACAGGTTGATGAAGACGAGACAGGGCATTTCCCAGACCCAGGCTGCTATGGTGGACACAGACAAATTGGTTCTGCCGTTGCTGCAAATCACCACTCTGAAATGTGCATACGATAGACAGATAATGATTGCATGTATGTAATCTGTATGTAGTGAGAGAAAGATTCGAAGTTTACCGATGGTGAGATTTTGCGTATGCGACCGTTTTTGCCAACCGTGATGGTAGCCGTATTCTGCCACTGGGGACAATTTACTGATAATAATGTAAGTTTTCAAGACACTGGGTCGCTAGTCTTGATAAAAAAAATTCCGTTTTTTGTCTTTTCTCACCAAAAAGCTTTTACGTAACCGGCTGTAAATGTATTGCAACTGAAGTCAGACGAACCAAGCACAAAATTTGTATAGGGAAACTCTTACTGTCTATGACATGCGTCCGTAAGACTGTATTTGCTTTTCATTCCTTTGGCAGTACAGTTTGACTAATATAAAAATGCGGTATTTCTCAAACAAAATGCTACAACTGCAAAAACACACAAAGTGGTTACGGGGCAGACGAACCGTGAGAGAGAGAAAGAGAGAGAGAGAGATTGATTGATTTGATTGATTTGATTTGATTTATTTTTTATATCGAGGATAATGGAATAAGCACTCCTGTGCTTTTTTTCATCCAGTCCCCGTGTGTATGCAGTTTTGTAAATGTCATCTGTTCCACCGGCACACGATGGCCTACTCTTACGAAAAGCGGAACAGGATTTAACGTGTGCGCAAGGTGTTCTGCGTGCGTTCGCACACGGGGCCTCGGTTTAAAGTCTCATCCGAAGGACTTTTGAGAGAGAGAGAGAGAGAGGAGAGAGAGAGAGGAGAGAGAGAGAGAGAGAGAGAGAGAGAGAGAGAGAGAGAGAGAGAGAGAGAGAGACAGACAGACAGACGACGACGACAGACAGACAGACAGACAGTCAGACAGACAGACAGAGAGAGAGAGAGAGAGAGAGAGAGAGAGAGAGAGAGAGAGAGAGAGAGGAGAGAGGAGAGAGAGAGAGAGAGAGAGAGAGAGAGAGAGAGAGAGAGAGGAGACGGAAAGAAAAAAGGGAAGAAAGACACAGATTTAAGTTCAAATTCCTCATTTCCGATCATCCCTTTGGGGATATGTAGGATTTTGTGTAATATCAATAACCAAAAACTATAACTGAACAACATAGGTGCAACATGTAACTAGATATCTGAAAACAATCCAACAGAACAAACATTTTTCTGTTTGCATAATAATTAGTTCAAATTCTTTAAACAAAGATTACATGTTATTTTATATAATATAAATCATTTTAAAAACATTGAGTGGAGTCTTATTTGTTTAAAAAATACGGGGGGGGGGGGGGGGTTGACTATTTCAAAATGTTTAGATGTTTAGCAAAATATTTGGTAAACACTTTTTGCCGAGTTTCATTCCACACATAAACAAATGAAAAGGTAATAAAATTCGCCAGTAATACCACAACTATTGCATTTTGTCGCTTTTCTGTTTCTTGTTTTGTGTTTGGTTGAATGGTTGTTTTCTTCTTTTGTTTATTTTTGTTCCGTGTTTCACTGACACACAATTTCAAGAGAGATGGAAAACATAAATCTTCAAGACAATCAAGGAGACAGTTAACACGGGACTGAAACAGAACCACGCAGAGAGACACTAAGCTAGACATGAGGGGAAAGACAAAAAAAAAGAAGAAGGAAACAGAAGCAGAGAGAAAAGACGCAGGCAGATTAGAGACAGCGAGCGTAGAGGGACAGCAACACAGCAGGATTGAACCAAATTGTGTGGGAGGGAAACACGGAACAAAACCAAAACAAAAATCAAAAACAGAAACGAAAACCAGGAGAAAAAAAAACATGAAAAAAAACACATAAAAACGCATTAAGGAAAGACAGAGGCTAAGAACTCTGAAAAACTCATCTATGTTCAAACCTTCCGAGGTCAGATAGTGGTGTGACGTCACTAGCAGCTATTCAGATTTTTACGCTAAATACGTAATTCATTTTTCCCTTCCACTGAAAAAGAAAAGTTTGCATACATTAACTCTTCATTTTCACCTGAGCAATGAACAGCTTCTAGTTCAGTGGACATGAACACACACAAAATAATAAGGTGTTGCAGATGACCTGAGCAATGACAGCTTTTAGTTCAGTGGACATGAACACATAAAAAAATAATAAGGTGTTGCAGATGACGTCACCACTTCCCCGATTTCTAAGGGATTGGCCATACACGTGAAAATACTCAGAACACACTTTAATGGAAGCAGATATGCGGAAAGGGAATAAAATGTGAGAAGGCTTAAAAAAGATAGAAAAAAAAGAAAATAAACTAGTGCAGGTACTGGATGAACGCATGGGAAAGAAAGAAAGAAGAGAAAAGAGAAATTAGACGAAAACACGCAAACACAAGTAAAGAAAGAAAAGAGAGAGAGAAAAAAAAAATCAAGAGAAATAGTTCGTAGAGGCACGAA
>CM060334.1:24261858-24266858 GCA_030674155.1 Stramonita haemastoma | reverse complement strand
CAGAAGAAAGAAAGAAAAAAGAAAGAAAGAAAGAAAGAGAAGAAAGAAAGAAAGAAAGAAGAAAGAAAGAAAGAAAGAACAGAACAGAACAGTACAGAAAAAAAGAAAGAAAGAAAGGAAGAGAAAGAAAGAAGAAAGAAAGAAAAAGAAAGAAAGAAAGAAAGAAAGAAAGAAAGAAGAAAGAAAGAAAGAAAGAAAGATGAAGTAAAAACAGAAAATAGCAAATTCAAAAGAAAGAAAGAAAGAAAGAAAGAAAGAAAGAAAGAAAGAAAGAAAGAAAGAAAGAAAGAAAGAAAACAAGAAAGAAAGAGAGACGAGAAAAGAAAGAAAGAAAAAAAAAAACAAGAAAGAAGAAGAAAGATAGGAAAGAAAGAAAGAAAGAAGAAGAAGAAGGAAGAAAGAAAGAAAGAAGAAGAAAGAAGAAAGAGAAAGAAAGAAAGAAAGAAAGAAAGAAAGAAAGAAAAGAAAAGAAAGAAAGAAAGAAAGAAAGAAAGAAAAAAGAAAGAAAGAAAGAAAGAAAGAAAGCAAGAAAGAAAGAAAGAGAGCGAGAAAGAAGAAAGAAGAAAGAAAAGAAAGAAAGAAAGAAAGAAAGAAAGAAAAAAGAAAGAAAGAAAGAAACTTTAAACGACTGAAAAAGGTCACGAGGGAGACACGGAAAGAAATGATGACCGCGATATCTTGCATCTTACATGAAAGACCAAGGAAGAGAAAAAGAAAAGAAATAGAAAACCAACAAATGAATAGCTTTTAAGTAAATGTATGAATTGATAACTGAATGAATAAATGAATAAATTAATCAACAAATAGCTGAATGGGTGAGTTAGTAAATAAAAAAGATTAAAAGAATGAACCAACAAACGAACGCACGAATGAATGAATGACTGAAGCCACAGAAAAAGACATTATAAAGACAAAACAGTTTTTTATTGACATCTACGGAAGGGATGGAACAAATTCGATATCTAAATAACACAAAAAATCATAGACGGATCCGAAAGAAATAAGAAAAAAAGAAAGAAAACAGACATACAGACAGGACAGACAGAAAGACAAGAAAAAGAAAGAAAAAAGGAAAGAAGGGGGGAACTTTTATTTCTTTATTTATTCTTTTATATCGAGGATGATGGAATAAGCACTCCTGGGTATTTTTTTCATCCAGGATGAGGAAGGAGGAAGAAAGTAAGGAGGAAAGAAAAGAAGAGAGGAAAATATTAATCATATAAGAACACAAAACAAAAAAAATACAGTTTAAAAAGCACCAACAAAAAGACACAAAGACAGAAACAAGAGAGACAGATAATGAAATAAAGAGAAAGACAGAAAAGTTATGAAAGGAAGAATGAGAAAAAGAAACAAAAAATAGATAGAAAGACTATAATCAAAAGGAAAAAAATAACAGAAAGTGAAAAGAAAGAGCAGACTAGAATGGAAGGAAGAAAGAGATAGAAAGGAGCAAAGAAAAAAAGAAAACAAAAGGGAACACCACAAAAGAAGAAAAGAAAAACTGAAGAAAAATGGACAATTATACAAAGACAGACAAACAGACAGTGACAGATCATAAATATTTACAAAAATGATAGATAAACAACATTTGCTTTAATTCCTACAGTCCTCCATCATTTTCCCTCTTTCTTTCCATCAACCCTCCTCCCCCCCTCCCCCATCTCACTTCTCAAACCCTTAAATCAATATTTCAAAATTCTTTCACAATGAAACGCAGGCTGGAAGCGCAAAATATCCTTGTTGTCGTGGGGGCTTTAACGCACAGCAGTGGTATGGAGCCGGCGTTTGCTTTCCCCCTAGGGGGTTTCGCGGCTATGGGAGATGATTAATCACCTTCCTTGTCATACCACAGAGAACCGTTTTCTGTTTCATGTGGCGTAATGATTATGTGACAGAGAGAGACAGAGAGAGACAGAGAGAGCAGAGAGAGACAGAGAGAGAGAGAGACTCTCTCTCTTTGTGTTGTGAGTGGTGAGAGAGAGAGAGAGAGAGAGAGAGAAGAGAGGAGAGAGAGAGAGAGAGAGAGAGAGAGAGACAGACAGACAGACAGACAGACAGACAGACAGACAGACAGACAGACAGACAGACAGACAGTCAGTGAGTCAGTGAGTCAGTGAGAAGTCAAATCCAATCAAAACAATTTCTTTTATTTCGAAGATAATCAATAAACGCTTGTACTTTCTTATATCCAGTGCCCGCCCTTGTCAGGGATAAAAGATCATGAGGATAAAGAGAGGGGGGAGAGAGAGGGGGGGCAGGCAAGCAGAAAAGCAGGATGACAGATGGACACTTTGTCAGTCAGACAAGCAGACACACAGAGGGAGGGGGGAGGGACAGCCTAGTGGTTAGAACATTGTGCTCGCAATTTGATGACTCTGGTTCGATTCCCGTTCGAGGGGATTTTTCCTCTGGAGTTAACATCAGTACTGACTCAACTTCCCCCAGAAGTCTTTTGGATGAGACTATAAACCGAGGCCCAGAGTGCGAACAGCAACAATAGTAACAACGGGGGATAAAGAGGAGAAGGAGAAGAACATTAAAACCAGACAACAACTTGAACCATAGATGATAATAATTGAAAGTATGATATAATAATAATATAATAATAATAATAATAATAATAATAATAATATAATAATAATAATAATAATAATAATATAATAATATATAATAATAGATAATAATGATAATAATGAAATAATGATAAAGAAGAAGAAGAAGAAGAAGAAGAAGAAGAAGAAGAAGAAGAAGAAGAAGAAGAAGAAGAAGAATATAGAATTTTATATAGCGCTGAATCTTGTAGAGCACACAAATCAAAGCGCTTGCATTCAAATTAGTCACGCCCATGCAGCCTGCCACAAATGAAAATTAACAAATCACACACACACACACACACACACACACACACACACACACACACACACACACACACACACACACACACACACATGCACACGGCAAGGTGACGGAGATGGAGGGGACTGATTGAGAGTACAAATGTACAAATATCAGCCTGCACCATGCTTTTCTACCTACCATTTTTTTCTACTTCATAAGCCTACCACACCCAAGGTCAGCAAATGCACACCAATAACTTTTGATAAACATCGTATTTTCAGCCTTAGACACAATTACAGCATTTGCTTTGCTGAGGGGGGTTCTGCTTTGTACATGACAGATATTCATCCTAAAACTTTTTTTCTATTTTTCCAAAGTCAGTCTCAGATAGTTTTTCTTTCAGATCACTTCAACTAAGATTTTTCGTTCTTTATTTTTTACAATAAAAACTTCAAATTTTGATCTGTGCTGTTAAAAGAAATTATAGAAATATTTTTTAATGTTTGTGTCAAAGTAGTAATGAAAATAAAATGATTGACACATTGATGTCTCTACAACTTGAAATGTTGAAAAACAATTTTTAAAATAAGTTGTTATTAATATCTAAAAAACGATAAAAATAAAAAAAAGCTATACAACAAAGCTTTACAGCGCAATGGAAAAAGAATAAGAGCAACAAATAAACACTCTTCTTTTCTACTTCTACTACTACTATCCCTACTACTACTACTACTACTACTACTACTACTACTACTACTACTACTACTACTACTACTACTACTACTACTACTTCTACTACTACTACTACTACTTTTACTACTACTACTACTACTACTACTACTACTACTACTACTACTACTACTACTACTACTACTACTACTTCTGTTGCTGATGCTGATGCTGATGCTGCAACTAGTACTACTACCACCACCACCACCACCACCACCACCACACTACTACTACTACTACTACTACTACTACTACTACTACTACTACTACTTTTACTACTTCTGCTGTTGATGCTGCTGTTGCTGCTTCTACTACTACCACTACTACTACTACCACTACAACTACTTCTGCTACTGCTGCTGCTGTTGTTGCTGCTGCTTCAACTACAGCTACTGCTAATGCCACTACCATCACCATCACCAGCACAGAGAGACAGACAGACAGACAGACAGACAGACAGACAGACAAAAAAAAATCACACACAGACGAAAACATAAACCACGCACAAAAAGATCAAACACCAGACACCCTGTTTGGCGGCCATGTTGAAAAACATGGAAACTCTCTCCACTTTCCAGTCCCGCAGAGAATACTCTCTGTCACAGCCATTGGGCAAAAAGCTGACATGAGCCAGCTACAAAACCACAATGTCTCACAAGTCTGTCACCCTTCTAACCATTTTCACAAGCGCAACCATAACCCCACACCCTACCCTTTATCACAGGTTTAAACTCTTGCACAACTGAGGCGTGAATGTCCTTGTTGCCATGAGGGCCTTAACACACAGCAATGGTATGGAGCTGACGTTTGTCTTTCTCCCCTCTAGGGGTTTCACAGCTCTGGGAGAAGATTGATCACCTCTTTTGTCATACCACAGAGAACCGTTTTCTGTTTCATGTGGCGTAATGATTATGTAAGAGAGAGAGAGAGAGAGGAGAGAGAGAGAGAGAGAGAGAGAGAGAGAGAGAGAGAGAGAGAGAGAGAGAGAGAGAGAGAGAGAGAGAGAGAGAGAGAGAGAGAGAAGAAGAAGAAGAAGAAGAAGAAGAAGAAAGAAGAAGAAGAAGAAGAAGAAGAAGAAGAAGAAGAAGAAGAAGAAGAAGAAGAAGACAGACAGACAGACAGACAGACAGACAGACAGACAGACAGACAGACAGACAGACAGAAAGGCAAACTGGCAGGCAAATAGACAGGTGTAAGAAAGGTTGGACATATGGAAAGACAGACAAAAGAGATGGATGGAGAGAGAGTTGGACAAATAAATACTTTTCAAACATAAACACGGTGGTAAAACCACAATGTTAGACCAAGGTCAGATACAAGCCCACAGGCTGATGCACCTTCCACCCCATCCCCAATATATATATATATATATATATAGAGAGAGAGAGAGAGAGAGAGAGAGAGAGAGAGAGAGAGAGGAGAGAGAGAGA
>CM060334.1:24249358-24256858 GCA_030674155.1 Stramonita haemastoma | reverse complement strand
TTTTGAAAATAAATGTTTAGCTAGGGTCTTACTTATTGACTTTATTTATTTATTCATTCTTTTATATCGAGGATAATGAAATAAGCTCTCATGTGCTTTTTACATCCAGTCCCTGTATGTATGCACTTTTGTAAATGTCATCTGTTCCCACCGGCACACAATGGCCTACTCTTACGAAAAGCAAAACAGGATTTAATGTGTGTGCAATATGCTCTGTGTGCGTCCGCACAAGGGGCCTCGGTTTATAGTCTCATCCGAAGGTCTTATCATTGTAGCAGGTATGTCCTGGACAGTGTTTCTTATTCTTTGTCGAACGCTCACACAGCTACTAGTGTCTGTCATATGAGCGAAAAAACGTTGCGCTGCCTTTAAGGACCTGACAAGTTAGGCCCCCGCAACCTACTTAGGCATGGGAAAATGCCAACAGCTTGTTTTAGAGATCTCCGGTTAAGTTTTTTTTCATGTCTACATCAAGTTGTTTTTTTAATGATAATTCCCAATGCATCAACAATGTTTGCCGTCAGGACAATGGGTCTATTTTCAATGAAAACGAATGTGATAGTCATTTTGAAATGTTTTTCCCCTATGCACTATCAAGTTTTAAAGCCTAGCATCAGAGTTATTAAAAATTTAACGTAAAAAGCACATTAGCGCTGCAAAAATCATACTGAAGATTACTGGGGGTTTTCTTCAATGATGTGACCTATTTGAAAACATGATCCCTAAAGATATTGTTGGGTGCAAAAAAGATTACGACTTTACTACAGCTGCACTGATCAAAACCAACAATGTGCATTGAACCGCCTCTAACTCTGTGATACCTAATGTTTGGAAGTTTATCAAAGTACTCTCTCACCCTGCACACATCAAAGTTAAAGTTACCACGATGTTTTGTATAAACGATACCTATCTACATGATCAATTACTGCACACGCTTGAATAAATACAAGTTTTGAAATCAGCAGTTCTAGAAGAAAAAAAATTCCACCAGGATGAATATGATGAATCTGTGCTTTTTGTGCCCTCTAACATAAACGTGCAAGTTTGTTGCAGACGAGATCAAATCCATAACTAGGATCCTACAACACTTTGCAGACAAGATTGACCTAAACCGACAGCAGCTGAGAGAGAGAGAGCCGTCTTTCCGATTTCACCATGGAGGCAGTGTCCCAGCCTTTTTGTGACGGCACAGCGAGCGTCCTTCCTCTCCACACCACTTCAGAGCCGCTTCTCAGTTGCACAGAGCAGCACGACCTCGTAGAGTTGGATCCAAGAACCACAATGGAGTACTACGCAGCGGTGTGTTATACTGGTGCTACTTTTCGTGGGTACCTTAGTCACTAACGGTATCGTGCTGATCGCGCTGGTGTTCTGCAACAAGAGACGACTGTTGCAGAAGTCTCCCCTGGACGTGCTCATCCTCAGCATGACCGTTGCCGATCTGTTCCTACTCCTCCCCATCGGCTTTTCCCTTCACGACGTGGCGCATGACCAGACAACAGTGTGGGGGGAGTGTCGCTGCTTGTTCCTCTGCTGCCTGGATTACGGGCTACAGACTGTAACAGTCCTGCACATGGCAGCTGTGAACTTGCAGCGGTTATAAAGGCATACGGGATTCGTTTTATTCCCCTGGAAACCCCACAACTCGCTGGCAAGCGGTAGCAGGCCTGACAGGGTGTTGGTTGGGAGGCTTGGTAGTGTTCTTCTCTCTGCTGCCCATCGTGGACATCGCGGAGTACTCTTACTGGGACCTCACCTGCATCGTGGCTGAGGGGGCCTACAGCTGTGGTGTGGAGGTGATCACCTCCATCTTCCTGCTCGTGTCTGGGACAAGTGTCGTCGTCATTCTGATGCTCACGGTCGCGCTGATGCACACCGTACGGAGGCTCCGAACCCTACCACGCCCTGCTCTGGGCCCGGGGGCTGCTTCTCCCTCCCAAAACGTCGAGATGGAAGAACTGGTCTCCCCAGAAGGAGAGCAAACGCACCCCAGGCCTTCCACAAACCAAGGTAGGGAGAAACAAGGGGAGAGACGAATGACCAGGTCGATGCGGGCGAACATGGAGAATCTGTGCCCTTGCAAGACCAGAAGCACGGGGGACAAGGAAACACAGACCCACGATGACGCCTCGACGGTACAGCCCCTGCCAGAAGAATCGACCCTCAAGCTTTGGATTCTTCTCACGTCCATCGCCATCGTTGCTGTCGTCTGCTATGTGCCCCAATTGTTCCTCA
This sequence comes from Stramonita haemastoma, assembly GCA_030674155.1. Taxonomy (NCBI): domain Eukaryota; kingdom Metazoa; phylum Mollusca; class Gastropoda; order Neogastropoda; family Muricidae; genus Stramonita; species Stramonita haemastoma. The sequence continues at coordinate 24,254,623 of CM060334.1, read as the reverse complement.
ATCTGGGTCGGTGGTTGCGAGGCGACTTCAGGCCTCATCCGTACTGTGCTTTTGCTAGCAGAATCTTGTTTTACCTTGTGGGTGTGCTCAATCCCATTCAAAATGCTCTGCACCGAAAACAAGTTATCAATTCTGCGTTCAACTGTAACTGTCGCCCCTGCTACTTTCTCCTGCTCATGTGCAATTGGTTTAGGGAGAGTGAACGTAACTGATCGATTGAAGCCTTAACGCCCTTTGATTACACTCTGAAAAGAATGGTTTTTGTTACTTTAAGGGCATACTTATCTTTGTGTTGATATTTTTTAACAACTAAACTTGACAAATGTTGATATTGTTTCATAACACTGCATACGTTTGAATGAGGCATTTGTTTTTTTCCTGAAAATTGTCTTACCTGGTATTTCCCCATTTAAAGAAAAAGTGTAAAACGATTATTGGCGAACATGCATAGAACATGAGCTGGTCGGTTAGATTCGACAAAAACTATGTATATAATCATCTCTACCACTGCAAACAAAGGAGCAGAGCAAACGCTGGGTAAGGGTGCATGCGTTAAATTCAACAATCGATTGCGCCATGTCATATCACTTCACAATGAAGAATACACTCAGGAAATGAAACTGTTTAGTCAAACAAAAGGTACTGCGCCTGTTAAAAAGGGTGGAATTATATGCATTTTTAATGGATTACCTCGTTTACTTCCTGACAGAATTTGTATCTTTATTTTAAATCGGAATGTGCTATTTCTGATGAAATGTTTTTAAGCTCAATCATTAGCGTGTTTTTCGCTATTCTGATGTAGAATTTATTTGATCCTTTTAAGATGATGTTCTTAATTCCCGATATGGGATTTTTTCCTTCTCATTACGAGGATGTGTGTACCTACATCTATTTGGATTCGTTACTGATGCTTGAAGGGGATACGTAATGTGCAATTTCATTTTACTTTCTCCCTACAATGAAATAAAAAAATCTCCAATTTGCAGTTTGTTCGTCTGATATGTCTATTTATGGTTTTCAGGCCTATTTACTTCCTTGGGAAAATGATAGTATCAAATCTCATGATCTACATTCAAGACGAATCTGCATTATCACCCATTGACGATAACTGTGATTTAAACAGAGACAATAAAAATTTGATAGACATTAAGCAGAAGAAACAGGATCAGGATCTGTGGTAGTATTCGTGTGTTTCTTTTCCGGCCCCATTCACCTCAAGAAACTACATTCAATCGGGTCTTTCTGATGCACTCACGGAGGTGTGTCTATGTACTCATGCACACATGATTATATCAACACATAATGAACGCATGCACGACCCCATGCATTTCTTTTCATACGTACACAAACGCAGGCACGCATGCACACACACGCACAGCCACGCATCCGCCACACACATACGCGCGCACATACGCACCACACACATCTTTATACACGTACGCACTTATGCACGCACCACACATACACGCGCGCGCGCACACACACACACACACACACACACTATAAAGCATGCATGCATACGCGCATACACAAGCATGTCAGCACACTAACACTGATCATATTCATAAAATTGTCTCGTGATGTGAACCCTCTGTAACACTGAATACAAACAACCTGGTTTCCTTTGTACAAATAATGGTTTTCTTTTAACTACAGATCGACATCTAAAACAAAACACAAAAAGGTCTTGTTTTTACAATCAGTGATGCACTTGGTCCCAATTCTTTGCAACGAAAGTTTTGCGATACTACTATCATATTGCAAAGTATAACTCGGCTGTTTCATTTGCAATACGAAAAGTGTATCGAATACGTTCCTTTGAACTGTGTTGAGCATATTCTAAGATGATTTGAATCTTTTATCAGCGGGTTTTGTTTTCCTTTTGTATCATAAAAGCGGGTTCGTAATGACTATGAGACAAAAGATTAAAACATTTGATAAATAAGTAATGATAAAAGATTGACTTGCAGTGACAAAACATTGAAAATGTGGTATTCATATAACTCTTAAAACCAGCGCGTGAGAATCTGACGATGATAAACATATGATAACCCAACTCGTCGCCTTGACTTATAACTTAGAATATTCTATTCTAAGTCTGTCTGTTTTATTTCTATCATCAGACGGGGGAAATACAATGATTGGCTCAATGATGGTTTACGCCAAGAAAAAAAAAACGTTTTTAATGACAATTACACAGACTGCGCAATAACGAGCTGTAAAGGTTTTACATATGATTTTGGTGGGGGAAGTTTTGTTTTTTTCGGGGGGGGGGGGGGGGGGGGGGGGTACGGGTATCTTATATTTTCAAGACGCAGCAAATCTTTTTTTTTCATGCAAAGATGGCTGGCTATTTCACTATAGAAATGCTCTTGACAGCTGGAAATCGATAGGATAAAATAATGCTGAAGATAACAAAAATTTCTTGAACGATGTATGATTTATGAGAAGCCTTTTTTATATCAAAGGTTCAGCATTGTTTAGGTGCGGTGTGTGTGTGTGTGTGTGTGTGTGTGTGTGTGTGTGTGTGTGTGTGTTGTGTGTGTGTGTGTGTGTGTGTGTGTGTGTGTGTGTGTGTGTGTGTGTGTGTGTGCGTGCGTGCGTCCGTCCGTCCGTCTGTGCGTTCAGTCATGCAGGTTAACCACTAGCCCCCACATGGCTTAACAAATACAGTTGCAGAGAAGAATAGAAAAAAAATAATGGGTGGTGCTGCTCTTGTGGCGACACGCTCTCCCTGGGGAGGGCATCCCGAATTTCACGCAAAGAAATCTGCCGTGACTTAAAGAGGTGCAAAATATATAACAAATTCTCAAGCTTACAACCACACACAAACATTAACCCCCCCCCCCCCCCCCCTCCGTCCAATCTCGTGTCCTTTCAAGTCAATCGTCGTATCAATGATTGCAGAAAAACAATGCACACCTCGGGTCACAGCAACCCAGCGTAGCACAAAGCAATCTCTCCTCACTCAATCTTCAGGATGACTCGAAATAGCGCAACCTAACATTATCATGACAATGCCACAACCGCCACACAGTGCACCACAGCACAATGAAATCAGTCTAGACTGGGGAAAAAAAACAAACAAACAAGAAAACAACAACAAAAGTACACCGCAAAATAATGTCATTCAGAGGAATACCACGAACCCATAATGTAATGGAAAAACAATGTATGTCTGAACGATGCAGAGCAGTTCAAAGTAATGAAATAAAGTGCGGTTTGATGCTGGTGCAGCCAAATAACAATATGACACGAGCCCAATGCGACGCAATCTCTAAAGCAACGCAGCACATGGCTTTTCTTGTTGGGAGACCCCGAGCTTAAACCCTGAGGGGCCGGTCACCCAGAATGATTACATGCACTCTGTCTCATTCACCACACCTGGAACCGCAATGAGAGTCCGTTCAGTACACGCTCGATGAGAAGTTGGCACCCATCAGTCTCCAGAGACTATGAAGTTGTGCTCTAGTCTTTCAGAGCGCAAAGCCTGGGTAGGTAAGTATGGAGGGCAAACTGTTACCCACGCAGCAGACCCCCCCCCCCCCTTCTCCACGCCACTGGAATAATCCATTGGAAAGGCAAAGACCTATACGAATGGTTCCAGTACCGTCGCAGGAGCCGCCAGAACGTTGTCATATACAGCCCCGAACTGCCCTGGACGCCCTGGACGGTCCAGCACCATCCTCTTATACGCAGTCGTCATCTAATTATGAGAGTACTTTTTTGTATATTCCTTTAATGGAGATATGTACAGGTTGTTATGCTTTGGACTTGTCACAGCTGAAGACAAACTCAACATGTAATGTAGGCCTTGGCACTATGCTTACATAGAGTGCTTTTTATATTTTTGCCTCGACTTCTCCCAATCCTGCATCACCTACGCTGCTTATTTCCATCTCTCTTCATTAGCCATAGCCAGATTCAATATGTATCACATCCACGTGGTTAGAAGTTTGCAGAAAGTCCATCAATGCAGAGCCATTAAACAGAACGGTCCTGCACCGCTACTGGGTCACTTTTTCTGGTGGTGCCTGTTCTGTGCTAACATATGCAGGGCACTACTGGCAATAATGATAGTGTAGTCGTGGAGCCAGACAGAGTGAGACGCTCATCCGAGGTGGTGATCACCGCTACGTCCCTCCAAAGACCTGTGAGCATCCAACTCCGAAGTTTTGACACAAACACAATACAGGCACAGAAGTGTATGGGGAAACCAAAACGTAGGTCACCATGAGACCAGGGCAACCAGGGTCATCGAATTAGGGACAATGTTTTTTCATTACATTATGATCAATTGTACTGACGATGATAGCATAATGCTGATATGGAAGTGCACTACCTGTTTTGACACTACTTGACGCGGCTGTACTCTACGCTTCCTATCATAATATTTCTCCGCGCCAACCAGACCTGAGAGATACAGACACCTGGAGTGTTGGTCGGGTAATTTGAGCAACACTCTCCAATGAGCTCAAAGCAATTTATTCTAGGAGAAGTCTGCTTGAGTCTGAAAAATCCCATTAACTTATGGGATTCGAATCCACGACCCACCAGCCCGAAAACCAGGGCGTCAACTGTTGCAGCCTTTAAAGCGCCTGACAAGTCAACCCCAGCACATCCGACTTTGGCGTGGCAGAGAATTTTTTATCTTTAAAGTCTTTCTGGAAAAAAAAACGGCACGAACTGGACCAAGAAGGCAGAAAAATAGACAAGAATGAGGAAACAGGAAGAGAAGGAACAAGGTAGAAACAAAGAGAGGGATAGAAAAGAGGGGTATCCTAGCACAGAATTCCAAGAAGTTGGGGGTGCTACTTACACTAACAGACCCCCGGCATCTCCACGGAGGAATCCTTTGAACTTGACTGCACACAAAAATCCCGCAAGCAACGTACACAGAACATCGTGCACACACTTTCAAAGCCGGGTTCTAGTCTCGTTCAGGAGGATTTTCCCTCTGGAGTTAACAGCAGTGCCGACTCCACTACCCCCACAAGTCCAGCGAAGGAAACTATAAACCGAGGTTTTGTGTGCGAACGTACCAGAATATCTTGAGCACACGTTAAAACCCGTTCCACTTTTCGAAAGAGTAGACCATTGTGTGCCGGTGGGAACGGATGATCAAAATTTACAATACTGGATACACACAGGGATTGGATGTAAAAAAATAAATAAATAAATAAAGCACATAACTGCTTATCCCATTATCCTCGAAATAAAATAATTTTTAAAATACCATCCACCTTTCGTGCAGAAGAGTGGGTA
>CM060334.1:24209358-24244358 GCA_030674155.1 Stramonita haemastoma | reverse complement strand
TCACGTTCATGATCCCAAAGACGAGGCTTGTGTCTGCCCCGGCCTCCGATCAGGGCATTGAACTGCGAACTCTGAACAGCACTCCCTCAGACAGCAACACCGACAACACGTCTGTGTCTGAGGTGCGAACCAGATCATTGGTAGGGAGTGGAAACGACACGAGTGAAGACTCGGCGCTGATCGCTAAGAACCACCCCAGGCCTAGAACTCGTGTGCGAAGTGGAGATGAGATCAGAGAAGAATCCCCGTTGATATCGCCCAGCATGTTGGATAGCAGCGGTACATCCAGTGAGGCTAACGGGACATCGTCTGCAGACAGAGACAGGGGCTCCAGGAGTCAGAATTCAGTTCCTACCTCTGACGAAACGGATCAGTCAGGGCGGCGTGAGCCGCCCCCTCTCCACCCGGCACGCCGTCGCCGAAACACCAGCAGCAGCAGCAGTAACGGCCAAGCTTCGGGAAGGATGCAGCTGCAAGTTGTGCACGAGTCCCACATCATCTCCAGGATCGTTCTGGGAGTGGTGCTGACCTTCACCATCGTCTGCTTCGCCGTTCAGATCGGGTTCAATCTGCGCTACGTGGTCGGGGACATCTACTTCAGCCCGCAGGTCGCTTTTGCCTGCAGGGTCCTCTTCTACTGCATTGCTCTGGCCAACCCTCTTCACTACGGGGTGTATCGCAAAAGCCTCTTCACGGCTCAGTCCAGGTGTATGTGTTGCTGGTGTAGATGCGTTAAGAACAGGTGTGGGATTCGGAACCTGTTTCGTAGGCTCCGGGAAACAAGACAGTAAACCACAACACTCTTGTGCTTTGAAGAAGCGTTCAAAATGTTCGTTCACAAAATTTAAATGACAGCAATCTACTTTCTGCAATTTTTTGCAGCGTATTTATAAGTTTAGGATTGTTTCAGTAAGGTTTGCCCAAGTTTGGTCAAGTGTTGTTCCCAAATGCACTGCAAGTGTAGGAAAATAACTCTGAAATACTTAAGCAACAGGATTCACAAGAAAATATTACTGTATCACATTCAAAAGTTCAGTTTTGATATGCAGCAAGGGCAAGACGGGAGGGAACAAGAACCATTTAGATATCTTTATACTGTTCATGACGGTTCATACAACGCTCAGAACTAGACACTGCATTTAAGCAGAACTGAAGTGTTGAATGCACTATCACAGAGTTAATTTAGCATGTAAAAGGTAACAGAAATGTCAACAGAGCTAAATTATAATTATACAAATGCAAAATATTTTATGCTGACAACAAAATTCTTTTGTCTGAAGAATTTGTTTTATTCAAAAGGGGTACTGGCTTCTTCACGATGGAATTGTCAACTTTAAACATATGTCCACAATGATGACAGAGGTTTGCTTATAGAATGCTAAGAAGAATACATGAAAAGGGCATTAAGTAGGCTTTTTTCATCACACAAGAAGTTAAAAGTACGTATAAATAAACTGAAACTACCCATACATATACACGACTGGTCAAACTTAGAAAATATCATGAAAAACGTACAACTAAAATTTACAAAATAAAAAGCAATTATGAAGAAATAAAATGCATAATAGAATGTCCCTGGAGAATCTGGAATAAAAACAAAGAGCCCCATATAACATGTTTTCCACAAGAGAGCTAATTTCTCACCAATGACATTTTTGTACTATCACCTTACAGTCATTCTGTTACAGCAGTCATCTGAGACTTTGTGGTAAGGCTCTTTCTGTTAATTTACAGAGTACTTTTTCCCCACTTGCCATACGATTTGTTTCTTTCCTACATCATTTTTTCGTGCCTTTATTTTGTAGCTTGGTTATCAAACTTAATTCAGCTTATGTTGGGATTGTGTTGCCTCTCAAGGGAATTCTTCCTTTCTTCCCGAATGCTTTTCATGTTACTCCATGAAGACAGAATTTTCTCGTTTCTGATAATAATTTTCCCTCTTAATCGTAAAGCAGCCACCTGATTCGTCATTTAGTTTTGCTTTGTCCGGGGTTTTCTGTTTGTTTTGGTTAGAGGGGAGCGTTTGCTTTTGTTTGTGTTTTTGGAGTTGTAATCCTTAAAATGAAGGTTTTTGTGTATGCATCTTGTGGGTTTTATCTTTATCAATTCTTTTTTTTTAATATTTAAACTATCTGGGGTTCAGCACGTGCTCTCCAATAAGATTTCCTTTCTATGTCCTAATAAATATTGTTTGTGCCCTTCAAGTGTCTTTCTCAGCATCCCCAAAAACGAATCATTTTGGGGGTAAATTCTTTTCCCGACTGACGTCTACAAATAATGATGATGATGTCCTGTTGAGTTGTATAATGTAGTGATTTACAAGCAATGGGGAACGGTGAATCATACCCACTGATGCTGTCTTGTAAACCGATCAAGAGCGCACCATTATATATAAAGCAAAAACTTTGTAATTCATCGAAAACAACTTTAGTAAAAACAGAAAGAAAAAAAAACAATTTTCATGAAATTGCCGAGTCGTTAAGAAATTATATAAATGAAAGGCTTTTATTTAAGTTATGATGTCATGGATGAAGACCAAAAACTCGAGTGTGTGTCTGTGTGTGTGTGTGTTTGTGTGTGTGTGTGTGTGTGTGTGTGTGTGTGTGTGTGTGTGTGTGTGTGTGTGTGTGTGTGTGTGTGGATTCATTCAAGTTTTTGCTTATATTGTAACAGCTCAAAATAAGTTTCTACAAAATATTCTGATTAAATTTGATCTGAAAACTCCAGATTTTTTTGTTTTTTCTTTCAACTAAAAGAAAACGGTATACCAGCGATACATTCCCTTGTTACTTTTGCTTCTTGATCATAGCTTACGGCAAAGAATGTATCTCTCGTTTCGTTGTCAAATCTTTAAAAAAAAAAAAATTAAACCCAACTCTGAATCAAGCATTCCATTTCAAATGGATTCGTACATTTTGGGAGGTAAAGTGATAAGCAGAGACAGAAAAATACTGTTTTTAATTCAATAGCAGATTTTTTTCTGTAAAGTACATAATTCACAATATGAATGTCAAAGTGTGTTTGACGATGGTATTTAAGATAAGTATTTGAATATTTGTGCAGAGTACATTGTTACTTATTTCAAAAGTCATTTGAGATGTGACACGGAATATCTTATTGCCTATATTTTTTTTCAGATTGAACAAGAAGCTAGCAAAACAAAGTAAAGGTTATGTCCTTTTAATCCAAGCTTTAAGCATATTATTTAGACTGAAGGGGCTCCATTCCTGTGTTGATTGTCTCTATCTTTCGGACTTTTTGCTGCCGTTGCAATTGGGGAAAGGAAGGAACTAATGTTCCGATATACTTTTAATTCGAAATAGTTTGGGTTTTTTTTTTTAATTGATTGTTTTTCATGACATCATGACACAAGCATGTGACCTGTTTTTAGATTGGACAGGACAAAATCCTAAGCAATTTTAAACATTAAGTGCATTAATTAGTATGAAAACAATGGCATGCTCTTGAAAAATAAAATGATGGGTAATGATGCCAAACGGAACTTTGAAAACAAGTCATTGTGTTTATGCGCGCACGTGTGCGTGCAGATGTGTGTGTGTGCCTGCGCGCTTGCATGCGTGCATGCGTGCATGCGTGTGTGTGTGTGTGTGTGTGTGTGTGTGTGTGTGTGTGTGTGTGTGTGTGTGTGTGCGTGTGCGTGTGCGTGTGCGTGCGTGTGTGTGTTTACTCTCTCTCTCTCTCTTCTCTCTCTCTCTCTCTCTCTCTCTCTCTCTCTCTTGCACATAATTACTTGCACAAGTGTAATTACTATTACATGTTTATCTGCTTGTTAATAAGTATCCAATTCTTCATATTTCTTCTGATTTCATGTAACGTGTTCTACACAACCTTTAATCGAATTTTCAGCAGAACAGCACATTTTTAAGGAAAAGCATGGCGCTGTATTACCACGCTACATAACAACAACAATAAGTGCTTAATCTTGTAAAACAACAAATCTAACCGTTGACATTTGCTTACATCACACCATATTTATTTTAAGCTGGGAGTCCCTAGATAACACCAAAAGGGATACCCAGAATATACCCCCGTCTCATTCATCATACCTGAGAATCCCTGAGACTCGCTCAGACCATAAGTACACACTAGATGAGCGATGAGAAGTTTGTGTGTGACTCTGTTTTCAAATACCTTGCTATGTAGGTTGCCATCTTCGACTTCAAGGGATTTTTTTCTTCTTTCATGGAAAAGTACAGGCTTTCATGTTATGAGCTTGATGTGGATGGAGACATTCTGAACATTGGGTTTCAAAGCAGAGTGTAATTCTAATATCAGCCTTGGCATTTTGCTTCAATTAAATGAGGGTGGGGCGGTTTGATCCCGGACCGTCAGATCACAAGGGCAACACTCTAACCACTAGGCTATCCCTCCCCTGACGGTTGATAAGGGCAAGGGTTCGATTCTTTTGAGGTGTGTATTTGTTGTTGGGCTTTCCCCAGCTTTAACGCCCTTGGGATCACCGAAAGAATGCACTCTATCTTGATATTATTTCCCCTGAGAATTACACTGGATGAGAACGTTTGCGTGTGTGACTTTTCAGATACCTTGCAACACAGGCAGACATATTCTGACTTCAAAAGGTGTGCATTTGAGGAATCGCAACAGTACTGACTCTACTCTCCTAAAAGCCCTGAGAGACAATTAACCGAGGATCTGAGTATGGACGCACGCAGCTCATCTTGCACACATGCTGGACCTGTTTGGCCTTTTGGAAGAGCAGGCTATTTTGTACCATTCGGAAAGCTTTAAAAAAATAATAAGCAAGCACACAGGTGTGTTTAGACACAATACCCGAAGTCGGAATGCGACTACTTTCATTGTCGGTGAAAACGGTCTAGTACGGAAAATTCACCGTTGGTAAACCTCGGAGCTTCTAGCCCAGGAACAAAAAAATCCTTATGAAAAATAACCGTCAGATTAATTAAGATTTCAACGCTCCAACCATTAGACTATTCTCCATAGAAGAATGATTCGCCGTTATGTACTGCTACGTACCCAGCGCATGCATTGCAGTTCCAGAGATATACTGCAACGCAACCCACACGTTCCAATAAGACCATGCGGTTTATAAGTCCGTGCTCTCCTCTGAAGTCTGATTATAGCTGCCTACAAGGCGAGGTATTTGAAAACAGTGAGTCATTCACGTTAACTTGTGGTTCAATGTACACTTACGGTCTCACGTTCATTACCCGGGTGGGATGCGTGAGACCGTGCATATCCTGGGTGGACCTCGAGGTGTTAAGCTGGGGAACACACAACAACAACATAGAGGAAGTGAATCCCAGTAACATGCAATATAAGGATTGCCTGCCAGAAGTGGCTATCGGCCACTTTTTCACTTTTTGGTATGTGGAGACTTTTTATAGCATATACTTTACTGTTACAATAAGCCATGTGGCTGTGATTGATTTTTAAGTAGTTATTTACAAAAACCATTCCGGTTCATCAAAATTCTCACGCACAACCGGATTTATGGCAAAACAGTGCAACGCGAAGAGCCCTTAACAATCCGAATAAATCCAATACTGTAAAAGGCAGTATGGCTTCACGGCGCGGCCTACAGGTAATTCACCAACCTAGAAAGCGAAAAATGTGGGTTCGAATCCCGTTTATACCCCAAATGTTTCTCCCATTCATTCGGCTTTGCGTGGTGGACTGAGTGCTAGTCTTTCGGATGAGATAGGAAAGCCAGGTCCCGTGTGCAACACTCAGCGCAAGTAAAAGAACGCACTGCAATGAGAGAGATGTCTCCGGCAAAATTTTGAAGGCAAAAAGTTTGACTCATAGAGAAACAAACACACACGCAAACAGGATTACCCCCCCCCCCCCCCCCCCCCCCCTCCGTCCAATCTCGTGTCCTTTCAAGTCAATCGTCGTATCAATGATTGCAGAAAAACAATGCACACCTCAGGGCACAGCAACCCAGCGTAGCACAAAGCAATCTCTCCTCACTCAATCTTCAGGATGACTCGAAATAGCGCAACCTAACATTATCATGACAATGCCACAACCGCCACAAGTGCACCACAGCACAAAGAAATCAGTCTCAGACTGGGGGGGGGGGAACAAACAACAAAAAAATACAACAAAAGTTAACAAAAGTACACCGCAAAATAATGTCATTCAGAGGAATACCACGAACCCATAATGTAATGGAAAAACAATGTATGTCTAACGATGCAGTGCAGTTCAAAGTAATGAAATAAAGTGCGGTTTGATGCTAGTGCAGCCAAATAACAATATGACACGAGCCCAATGCGACGCAATCTCTAATGCAACGCAGCACATGGCTTTTCTTGTTGGGAGACCCCGAGCTTAAAACCCTGAGGGGCCGGTCACCCAGAATGATTACATGCACTCTGTCTCATTCACCACACCTGGAATCGCAATGAGAGTCCGTTCAGTACACGCTCGATGAGAAATTGGCACCCATCAGTCTCGGGAGACTATGAAGTTGTGCTCTAGTCTTTCAGAGCGCAAAGCCTGGGTAGGTAAGTATGGAGGGCAAACTGTTACCCACGCAGCAGACCCCCCCCCCCCCCTCTCCACGCCACTGGAATAATCCATTGGAAAGGCAATGACCTATACGAATGGTTCCAGTACCGTCGCAGGAGCCGCCAGAACGTTGCCATATACAGCCCCGAACCGCCCTGGACGCCCTGGACGGTCCTGCACCATCCTCTCATACGCAGTCGTTATCTAATTATAAGAGTACTTTTTTGTATATTCCTTTAATGGAGATATGTGCAGGTTGTTATGCTTTTGATTTATCATAGCTGAAGACAAACTCAATATGTAATGTAGGCTTTGGCACTATGCTTACTTAGATTGCCTTTTTATATTTTTTGCCTCAACTTCTCCCAATCCTGCATCACCTACACTGCTTGTTTCCAGCTCTCTTCATTAGCCATAACCAGATTCGATATGTATCACATCCACGTGGTCAGAAGTTTGCAGGAGGTCCATCAATGCAGAGTCATTAAACAGAACGACCCTGCACTGCTACTGGGTCACTTTTTCTGGTGGTGTCTGTTCTGTGCTAACATATGCAGGGCACTACTGGCAATAATGATAGTGTAGTCGTGGAGCCAGACCGAGTGAGACGCTCACCCGATGTGGTGACCACCACTACGTCCCTCCGAGGACCTCCTGTGAGCCTCCAACCCCGGAGTTTTGACAGGCACACAAGTGTATCGAGAAACCAAAACTTAGATCACCATGAGACCAGGGCAACCAGGATCATCGAATTAGACAGAATGTGTTTTTTTTTATTGCGTTATGATCAATTGTGCTGACGATGATATCATTATGCCAATATGGAAGTGCACTACCTGTTTTGAGACTACTTGACGCGGCTGTGCTCTACGCTTCCTGTCATAATATTTCTCCGCGCCAACCAGACCTGAGAGATACAGACACCTGAAGTGTGGGTCGGGTACTTAAAGCAACACTCTCCAATGAGTTCAAAGCCAATTCACTCTAGGCAGAAGTCTGCTCGAGTCTGAAAAATCCCTATAACTTATGGGATTGGAATCCACGACCATCCAGCCCGAAAACCAGGGCGTCAACTGTTGCAGCCTTTAAAGCGCCTGACAAGTAAACCCCAGCACATCCGACTTTGGCGTGGCAGAGAATTTTTATCTTTAAAGTCTTTCTGCAAAAAAATAAAACGGCACGAGATTGGACCAAGAAGGCAGAAAAAAGACAAGAATGAGGAAACAGGAAGAGAAGGAACAAGGTAGAAACAAAGAGAGGGATAGAAAAGAGGGGTATCCTAGCACAGAATTCCAAGAAGTTGGGGGTGCTACTTATACTAACAGGCCCCCGACATCTCCACGGGGGAATCCTTTGAGCTTGACCGCACACAAGAATCCCGCGAGCAAACGTACGCAGAACATCGTGCACACACTTTCAAAGCCGGGTTCTAGTCTCGTTCAAAAGGATTTTCCCTCTGGAGTTAACAGCAGTGCCGACTCCACTACCCCCAAAAGTAGTCCAGCGGATGAGACTATAAACCGAGGTCCCATGTGCAAACGTACCAGAATATCTTGAGCACACGTTAAAACCCGTTCCACTTTTCAGAAGAGTAGGCCATTGTGTGTCGGTGGAAACAGATGATCAAAATTTACAATACTGAATACACACGGGGATTAAATGTAAAAAAAAAGGCACATAACAGCTTATTCCATTATCCTAGAAATAAAATTATTTTTAAAATGCCATCCACCTTTCGTGCAGAAGAGTGGGTATGTAAGGTATGTTAAGTCAAGTAAAGTCAAGTCAAAAACACTTTAATCATCCCTGAAGGGCAATTACATAATTATGAACAGTGGCGTGGATAACATGACCACACCCAGCATGCAACTTCGTCCCTGGAGAAGCATGGGCTCCGCCAGCTTTACCTTGCCCTAGAAACACTGCCTGGAAAACTCCATCTAAGGCACTGCCCCAAAGACTCCTCCAGTAGAGAGGGGAGATGTGGTGAAGAGCATCAGACTCTTCTAGTGTGCGCAGGTTGGAGCCACTGTGGAGCGTTAGCCGAGTTTGTATCTCCCTGGACTTTACACTGGTTCTGATTCCACTGTCATGCAGCAAATATATTTTTGGTGATAGGATTGCTGACCGAGATCCTGTGTATTTATTTCTTCTTTTTTTATACCACTTTATTTCACAGCAGATTTCTCTGCGTGAATTTCGGGCTGCTCTCCCCGAGGAGAGCACGTCGCCATAAGTGCAGCGCCTACCCATTTTATATACGAGTGTACGAAGTTTTGTTCTCGTAAGAAAATAAATCATACAGGCATACAGACAGGAAAAAAGAAAATCAATGGGTGGCACTGTTCTTGTGGCTACGGATTTTCTCCGGAGAGAGTAGCCCGAGTTTCACGCAGAGAAATAATTATACCCGAGACTGAAAGTGGCTGACAACATTAACACTGCTTGATACAATATGATACAAATAAAATACAACACAATCTGATACAACAAAACGCAATACACATGTATCACAAAAAATGCAGCAACATAATACAACACAACGCAATACAATACAAAACAATACAATACAAAACAACATAGTACGATACAATCTTAAAATCCCGTCAATATATGCGGAAAGAGTCTGCTGGTCAGGGTCGAGAGTATCCAAAGACAAACATACCCAGCATGCTTTCAGCCTTTCTACTAGCGCATTCGATTACGGAATATGCAGCTGGTGATACATCTGGTCAATGGTTTTCTGGACAGATAATTATGGAGTAGCAAGTATGGATTGTTTGCCTTGAGAAAACGGAAGCTTAAACAGAATGCTGATCTACCGTGTCTCACCATACCATTTGACAGTCTATCCTACCCTAAGGTGTCACACATAAAACGTTGATTTTGTGTGGAGGGATAGAAAAGAGGGAATTTCTGGCACAGACTCTCAACGAGGTGGGGGTGCTATTTATACTGACAACCCCCCCCCCTCCCCCAGGCATCCTCCTAGGGGTAGTGAAAAACGAATGACAAGCAAACACGTAAAACATTATTCGTAATTGGTAATTGGGTAAAAAAAAAATTTTAAAAAAACCCACACACACAAAAACAACAAAAACAGAAAAACATGGATATTCAGAACTAAAAAACTTACACAAAATACACGGAGGACAGGAAAAGAAGATAGGTGTGAACAGTTCTCGGTATATAAGCAGAAAGTTGTACAGATTGTGCACAAGAACTATGAGAACAGAACCAAACCACCTTCAAGTGACTCCAGTCCTGCCCCTGCTGCTATCGAACTTGTCAAAGGTGAGTCTGCACAGGTAAAGGTAAAGGTGTCCCATAACCTATGTGGTCGTTGGGGAGCGAGGCGTCAGACTTCAGTTTCTCTAGGGGGGCAGCATGTTGAGGGTGGCGCCCATCTCCTCTCCCTCGCTGCTTTACCTTCCCTGACCCTAAAGAGGGCAGGTACCCATTTACAGCTGAGTGAACTAGGGGAACTGTACTGTAGCCAAGGCGCGCAAACGGTCACCCATCCAATACGCAACCACGCTCGACGCTGCTTTACCTTGGCTGGGGGAAAGCGAGCGCTCTGACCACTGAGCTATCCCGTCCCCGTTGAATGTGTATACACAGTTTCTTCAGACTAAATCAGCTGACAAGGAAAGGGAATAATAGCCATACTGATTTTCAAATCTCCAATAAAGGAATGCCGCTACCTTAATCGTGGGCAAAAATGGTCGCATACGAAAAAGTTTACCATTTATTTTGTGACCTTACAGCTCTAGCCGAGTAGCGAGGCATTTGTTTTAGAACCATCTTTTTTATATAGTTCTTACAAGTAACAATATAATTGCAAGTTCATTTTGATTCACATTCGTTTAAATGTGGATCGTATCTTAATATTTTTTCGAAATTTTTTCTCCAGTTCAATATATTTCTTAAACTGTCAATGTGCTACCATTCCTAATAATATTATGACACTTACGTTACCGGTTTTCTTACTAAGCTTTATAATAATAGGAGAGAAGAGGAGAGAGAGAGAGGGAGAGAGAGGAGAGAGAGAGAGAGAGAGAGAGAGAGAGAGAGAGAGAGAGAGAGAGAGGAGAGGAAGAGAGAGAGGAGAGAGAGAGAGAGAGAGAGAGAGAGAGATGGGGTTTTCTCCAATGATACAAAGTCTTTTCTGTCAATCTCTTGATCAGTACTGAGAATGAAGATTTGGCATGCTTATGTAACTGTCATCTCTTGCAATGTTAATGCCAAAGACATAATGTTATTTTGTACACACACCCGGTACCACATCCACACACCACATACGCATGCACGTGCGCGCACGCACGCACACACACATATAAATACTCTTACACACACCCGTACACACACACAAACTGTGGTATGCATATGTAACTGTCATCTCTTCCGATAATTATCATTACCCAACGCATATAAATATTGTGCACACACACACGGACGCACGCACGTACGCACGCACGCACGCACACACACACACGCACGCACGCACACACGCACACACATACACGAGCGCACGCGCACGCACACGCACACGTACGATCGTTTGTATTCAATTTCGATATTCATTGTGAAAATGTTGAAAGACACGGGATTGGAGGTTTTACCGTCATTACTCTGTTTAATATATCAAACTATGAAATAGCTTCATTCACATAATCTTTCGGATGAGACTATAAAACCGAGGCCCCGTGTGTGAATGCACGGAGAACATCTTGCGCACAGTTAAATTCTATTTCTCTTTTCGTAAGAGAAGACCATTGTGTGCCGGTGGGAACAAATAAGGTTTGCAAAACTGCACACACACGAGGACTGGCTGTAAAAAGCACATGAGCGCTTATTCCATTATCTCCTATATAAAAGAATTAGTCAAATAAATAAAATTGAAAAAATAGTCATTTACAATAGCTTCTTCTGCTCCTCTTTCTTCGGGTTAAATTTTGCCATTAATTTCCAAATCAATGACATCTCACAAACTGTGATCAGAGAATGATTTGGCCTATGAAATGAACAAAAACGATAGGTATAAGTCTTTCCATGTGTAGTCACACCTTGAAGACTCCAGAATATAATTATTACAGCATTTCAAGAATGAGTGGTTGAGCATTATATAAAATCCTGAACAACTTGTGGGCATCTTGTATTCTTTTAAAAAAAAATTATATCGAGGATAATGGGATAAGCACTCTTGTATTTTTTTACATCCAGTCCACGTGTGCAAGCAGTTTTGTAAATGTCATCTGTTACCACCGGCACACTATGGCCTACTCTTACGAAAAGAGAACAGGATTTAAAGTGTGCACAATATGTTCTGCGTGCGTTCACACACGGGACCTCGATTTATAGTCTCATCCGAAGGACTTTGGGGGAGAGTGGGAGTTCAGCACTGATGTTAACTCCAGGAGAAAATCTCCTGTATCCAGGATCTGTGTGGTGGTTGGCTTTTTCTGTTGATTTGTTTGCCCCAAGCTTTAAACAAAATAGTCATATTTTTATTTTTCACGGTTAAATGGCTAAATGTTGTGGATAAACCTCAGGATATCAAAAAGTCTGTAAATGATCATACAAATGAGTGTAAATCTCAGTTATGAGATTTTTTTATTTACAATCCTTTTTTCAACTGATTATTTACCTGTTTCGTTTGCGTACATGTTTGTTTAATTATTTCCAAAACTCTTATTGCAGGACTAATAATTTATCCCACGACCCTGGACACTTTGAGGGCCCACGCTTGTTTTCAAAAAAAAACAGTCGGAGAATCGAACTAAGAATTGTCAACCCTGCTACACGATGGATGCACCTGCCCATTTTGATCAAGCGTCTGAATTGATGCCTGACAGTTGGATTTCTCGTACGCTCTTCAGTGTTTCAAAAGACGGGACAATGCTGAGAAGTCCATCTGAAATCGACTGGATGTTCAGTGTCCTGATGGTGGTGTTTCTCTCTGCCTTCTTCGCCAACATGTCAGTCTTCATTCAGCTGGTGGCTTTTCACACGAGACTGGCCATAAAGAGATCTACCTTTGATGTGTTGTTTTTAAGTCTGACCCTCGCTACTTTGGCGTCGTTATTTCCGCTGGTTTTTTCTTACAATTTCGTAGAGATGGATCTGAAAGAGTCGGCAACGGAAAATGCCTGGTGATGTGCTGTGCGGATTATTTCATGCAGGTGGTCATCGTGTCGCACCTTGCTGTCATCAGTTTTGACCGCTACAAAAGCAGGCATGTCGCCTACAGAGAAAGTCCGAGGGTTCGTCACTATACGTTCATAGCTGTGGCCATCTGTTGGGCCATGGGCTTTTTGCTCACTGTCATCCACAGCTTTACCTTCCAAAGTGCGGAGTATTCCTATCCTGAGGCCACGTGCATTGTCTCCGAGTTTAGAGTCAATCCACCCTTTAACGTGATTTTGCATGTCCTCATTGTCGGAGTTTGTGTGGTTGCCACATTGATAAACACTGTCAGGTTTTTCTTCACAGTGGACAACTTTGATGACCTCCTCCATATTTTCACGTTCATGATCCCAAAGACGAGGCTTGTGTCTGCCCCGGCCTCCGATCAGGGCATTGAACTGCGAACTCTGAACAGCACTCCCTCAGACAGCAACACCGACAACACGTCTGTGTCTGAGGTGCGAACCAGATCATTGGTAGGGAGTGGAAACGACACGAGTGAAGACTCGGCGCTGATCGCTAAGAACCACCCCAGGCCTAGAACTCGTGTGCGAAGTGGAGATGAGATCAGAGAAGAATCCCCGTTGATATCGCCCAGCATGTTGGATAGCAGCGGTACACCCAGTGAGGCTAACGGGACATCGTCTGCAGACAGAGACAGGGGCTCCAGGAGTCAGAATTCAGTTCCTACCTCTGAGGAAACGGATCAGTCAGGGCGGCGTGAGCCGCCCCCTCTCCACCCGGCACGCCGTCGCCGAAACACCAGCAGCAGCAGCAGCAGTAACGGCCAAGCTTCGGAAGGATGCAGCTGCAAGTTGTGCACGAGTCCCACATCATCTCCAGGATCGTTCTGGGAGTGGTGCTGACCTTCACCATCGTCTGCTTCGCCGTTCAGATCGGGTTCAATCTGCGCTACGTGGTCGGGGACATCTACTTCAGCCCGCAGGTCGCTTTTGCCTGCAGGGTCCTCTTCTACTGCATTGCTCTGGCCAACCCTCTTCACTACGGGGTGTATCGCAAAAGCCTCTTCACGGCTCAGTCCAGGTGTATGTGTTGCTGGTGCAGATGCATTAAGAACAGGTGTGGCATTCGAGAACTGTTTCGTAGGCTCCGGGAAACAAGACAGTAAACCACAACACTCTTGTGCTTTGAAGAAGCGTTCAAAAATGTTCGTTCACAAAATTTAAATGACAGCAATCTACTTTCTGCAATTTTTTGCAGCGTGTTTATAAGTTTAGGATTGTTTCAGTAAGGTTTGCCCAAGTTTGGTCAAGAGTTGTTCCCAAATGCACTGCAAGTGTAGGAAAATAACTCTGAAATACTTAAGCAACAGGATTCACAAGAAAATATTACTGTATCACATTCAAAAGTTCAGTTTTGATATGCACAAGGGCAAGACGGGAGGGAACAAGAACCATTTACATATCTTTATACTGTTCATGACGGTTCATACAACGCTCAGAACTAGACACTGCATTTAAGCAGAACTGAAGTGTTGAATGCACTATCACAGAGTTAATTTAGCATGTAAAAGGTAACAGAAATGTCAACAGAGCTAAATTATAATTATACAAATGCAAAATATTTTATGCTGACAACAAAATTCTTTTGTCTGAAGAATTTGTTTTATTCAAAAGGGGTACTGGCTTCTTCACGATGGAATTGTCAACTTTAAACATATGTCCACAATAATGACAGAGGTTTGCTTATAGAATGCTAAGAAGAATACATGAAAAGGGCATTAAGTAGGCTTTTTTTCATCACACAAGAAGTTAAAAGTACGTATAAATAAACTGAAACTAACCATACATATACACGACTGGTCAAACTTAGAAAATATCATGAAAAACGTACAACTAAAATTTACAAAATAAAAAGCAATTATGAAGAAATGAAAATGCATAATAGAATGTCCCTGGAGAATCTGGAATAAAAACAAAGAGCCCCATATAACATGTTTTCCACAAGAGAGCTAATTTCTCACCAATGACATTTTTGACTATCACCTTACAGTCATTCTCTTACAGCAGTCATCTGAGACTTTGTGGTAAGGCTCTTTCTGTTAATTTCAGAGTACTTTTTCCCCACTTGCCATAGGATTTGTTTCTTTCCTACATCATTTTTTCGTGCCTTTATTTTGTAGCTTGGTTATCAAACTTAACTTAGCTTAGTTGGGATTGTGTTGCCTCTCAAGGGAATTCTTCCTTTCTTCCCGAATGCTTTTCATGTTACTCCATGAAGACAGAATTTTCTCGTTTCTGATAATAATTTCCCTCTTAATCGTAAAGCAGCCACCTGATTCGTCATTTAGTTTTGCTTTGTCCGGGGTTTTCTGTTTGTTTTTGGTTAGAGGGGAGCGTTTGCTTTTGTTTGCGTTTTTGGAGTTTAATCCTTTAAATGAGGTTTTTGTGTATGCATCTGTGGGTTTTTATCTTTATAATTCTTTTATATATCAAAAAATTTAAAACTATCTGGGGTTCAACACGTGCTCTCCAATAAGATTTCCTTTCTATGTCCTAATAAATATTGTTTTTGCCCTTCAAGTGTACTTTCTCAGCATCCACAAAAACGAACCCATTTTGGGGGTAAATTATTTTTCCCGACTGACGTCTACAAATGATGATGATGATGTCCTGTTGAGTTGTATAATGTAGTGATTTACAAGCAATGGGGAACGGTGAATCATACCCACTGATGCTGTCTTGTAACCGTCAAGAGCGCACCATTATCTATAAACAAAAACTTTGTAATTCATCGAAAACAATTTTAGTAAAAACAGAAAGAAAAAAAAACAATTCATGAATTGTGACGTAAGAAATTATATAAATGAAAGGCTTTTATTTAAGTTATGATGTCATGGATGAAGACCAAAAAACTCGTGTGTGTGTGTGTGTGTGTGTGGTGTGTGTGTGTGTGTGTGTGTGTGTGTGTGTGTGTGTGTGTGTGTGTGTGTGGATTCATTCAAGTTTTTGCTTTATTGTAACAGCTCAAAATAAGTTTCTACAAAATATTCTGATTAAATTTGATCTGAAAACTCCCGATTTTTTTGTTTTTTCTTTCAACTAAAAGAAAACGGTATACCAGCGATACATTCCCTTGTTACTTTTGCTTCTTGATCATAGCTTACGGCAAAGAATGTATCTCTCGTTTCGTTGTCAAATCTTTAAAAAAAAAAAAATTTAAACCCAACTCTGAATCAAGCATTCCATTTCAAATGGATTCGTACATTTTGGGAGGTAAAGTGATAAGCAGAGACAGAAAAATACTGTTTTCAATTCAATAGCAGATTTTTTTTCTGTAAAGTACATAATTCACAATATGAATGTCAAAGTGTGTTTGACGATGGTATTTAAGATAAGTATTTGAATATTTGTGCAGAGTACATTGTTACTTATTTCAAAAGTCATTTGAGATGTGACACGGAATATCTTATTGCCTATATTTTTTTTCAGATTGAACAAGAAGCTAGCAAAACAAAGTAAAGGTTATGTCCTTTTAATCCAAGCTTTAAGCATATTATTTAGACTGAAGGGGCTCCATTCCTGTGTTGATTGTTCTATCTTTCGGACTTTTTGCTGCCGTTGCAGTTGGGGAAAGGAAGGAACTAATGTTCCGATATACTTTTAATTCGAAATAGTTTGGGTTTTTTTTTTTTTAATTGATTGTTTTTCATGACATCATGACACAAGCATGTGACCTGTTTTTAGATTGGACAGGACAAAATCCTAAGCAATTTTAAACATTAAGTGCATTAATTAGATGAAACAATGGCATGCTCTTGAAAAATAAAATGATGGGTAATGATGCCAAACGGAACTTTGAAAACAAGTCATTGTGTTTATGCGCGCACGTGTGCGTGCAGATGTGTGTGTGTGCCTGCGCGCTTGCATGCGTGCATGCGTGTGTGTGCGTGTGTGTGTGTGTGTGTGTGTGTGTGTGTGTGTGTGTGTGTGTGTGTGTGTGCGTGTGCGTGTGCGTGCGTGTGTGTGTTTTTCTCTCTCTCTCTCTCTCTCTCTCTCTCTCTCTCTCTCTCTCTCTCTCTCTCTCTCTCTCTCTCTCTCGTGCACATAATTACTTGCACAAGTGTAATTACTATTACATGTTTATCTGCTTGTTAATAAGTATCCGATTCTTCATATTTCTTCTGATTTCATGTAACGTGTTCTACACAACCTTTAATCGAATTTTCAGCAGAACAGCACATTTTTAAGGAAAAGCATGGCGCTGTTTACCACGCTACATAACAACAACAATAATATGAATTTAAAAAGTGCTTGTAAAACAACAAATCTAACCGTTGACATTTGCTACATCACACCACATTTCTTTGTTTTATGTTGGGAGTTCCCTAGATAACACGGAAAGGGCCACCCAGAATATACCCCCGTCTCACTCATCATACCTGAGAATCCCTGAGACTCGCTCAGACCATAAGTACACACTAGATGAGCGATGAGAAGTTTGTGTGTGACTCTGTTTTCAAATACCTTGCTATGTAGGTTGCCATCTTCGACTTCAAGGGATTTTTTTCTTCTTTCATGGAAAAGTACAGGCTTTCATGTTATGAGCTTGATGTGGATGGAGACATTCTGAACATTGGGTTTCAAAGCAGAGTGTAATTCTAATATCGCCTTGGCATTTTGCTTCAATTAAATGAGGGTGGGGCGGTTTGATCCCGGCTGTCAGATCACAAGGGCAACACTCTAACCACTAGGCTATCCCTTCCTCTGACGGTTGATAAGGGCAAGGGTTCGATTCTTTTGAGGTGTGTTTTGTGTTGGGCTTTCCCCAGCATAACGCCTTGGGATCACCGAAAGAATGCACTCTAGTCTTGATATTATTTCCCCTGAGATTTGCAATGGATGAGAACGTTTGCGAGTGTGACTTTTCAACACCTGCAACATAGGCAGACATACTCTGACTTCAAAGTGTGCATTTGAGGAATTCGCAACAGTACTGACTCTACTCTCCTAAAAGCCCTGAGAGACAATTAACCGAGGACTGAGTATGGACGCACGCAGCTCATCTTGCACACATGCTGGACTTGTTCGGCCTTTTGGAAGAGCAGGCTATTTTGTACCATTCGGAAAGCTTTAAAAAAAAATAATAAGCAAGCACACAGGTGTGTTTAGACACAATACCCGAAGTCGGAATCCGACTACTTTAATTGTCGGTGAAAACGGTCTAGTACGGAAAATTTCACCGTTGGTAAACCTCGGAGCTTCTAGCCCAGGAACAAAAAAATCCTGATGAAAAATAACCGTCAGATTAATTAAGATTTCAACGCTCCAACCATCAGACTATTCTCCATAGAAGAATGATTCGTCGTCATGTACTGCTTTGTACCCAGCGCATGCATTGCAGTTCCAGAGATATACTGCAACGCAACCCCACACGTTCCCAATAAGCCCAGTGCGGTTTATAAAGTCCGTGCTCTCCTCTGAAGTCTGATTATAGCTGCCTACAAGGCGAGGTATTTGAAAACAGTGAGTCATTCACGTTAACTTGTAGTTCAACGTACACTTACGGTCTCACGTTGATTCCCGGGTGGGATGAGTGAGACCGTGCATATCCTGGATGACCTCCGAGGTGTTAAGCTGGGGAACACACAACAAGATTCAAGATTCAAGATTTAATTCGCCTTTGACCCCTCTTGGGGCATGGAGGATTTCAAACAAAATCAACTGTAACATATATAATTTGCATTAATAGAATACGTTCATACACAGAATTTTTCACAGAAATAAAAATGTAGTCAACCTTTTCATTAATATCATGCAATTTTACTCTTAAGTATGAATTTGCTAAGTTTTAATAACATATTTTTATCAGAAGAGAACAGATTACAAAATGTGAACATGGATCTTGGATACAAATAGTCATGAGGTAGGACATTCTTCCGAAGCTCAGAAAACTTTGGACATTCCATTATGAAGTGAAACTCATCTCCTATCGTTTTCATGTTACATTGTATACAAAGACGATTTTCGCGCGGAATGCCGTTGACCCGTCCTGTTTCAATCGGTAAAGAATGGTTGATACACCTGAATCTAAATAATGAAATCACATTGTTATATGGCAACTCACCAATGTACTTTTCCCTCTTAAAACATTTTTTTGTAATTACGATAAAATATACATCAGTAAATCCCAGTAACATGCAATATACCCAACCTAATGTATGGCAAAACAGAGCGACGCGAAGAGCCCTTGACAATTCAAATAAATCCAATACCGAAAAAGGCAGTATGGTTTCACGGCGCGGCCTAGAGGTAATACACAAACCTTGAGAGCGAAAATTTTGGGTTCGATTCCCGTTTATACCCCCAATGGGGCCCTCAGCAAAATCATTGGATTGGATTGGACGCCAATGTTTCTCCCATCCATTCGGCTTTGAGTGGTGGGCTGAGTGCTAGCCTTTCGGATGAGACAGTAAAACGAGGTCCCGTGTGCAACACGCACTCAGTGCAAGAACGCACTGCAATAAGAGAGATGTCTCCGGCAAAATTTTGAAGGCGAAAAGTTTGACTCATAGAGAAACACAAACACACACGCAAACAGGATTTTTTTTCTTAGAGTGAGCGGCGCTGCCCTGTCCCTGGGAAGAGCAGCCAGCCTGAATTTCACGTACAGAGATCTGCCGTAATTGGAAATAACATACAAGAACATACAGGTTCAACTTGCTTACGAGACTTTGCCGGTGAACTGCCCTAAAGACTCCTTGAGGAGTTAAAGGGAAAGACTTCATTGCAACACAGATTCATGCAAAGCAGAAACAGGCAGTCCTGCTACATGCAATATATACAAAACACACCCAATCCAAACTAAAAGCCGGATGACGCGATGACTTTTAATCTCTATGATGCCAAGGGTTCTTTCAGTATAAATCGCATTCACACCTTCTAGAAATTACAAGATACGAGACATAAAAAGGTAAAGGTGTCCCATAACATGTGTGGTCGTAGGGGAGCGAGGCGTCAAAGACCTCAGCTTCTCTAGGGGCCAGCATGTTGGGGGCGGCGCCCATCTCTTCTTCCTCGCTGCTTTACCTTCCCTGACTCTAAAGAGGGCAGGTACCCATTTACAGCTGGGTGAACTGGGGGAACTGTACTGTAGCCAAGACGCGCAAACGGTCACTCATCCAATTGATAACCACGTTTGACACTGCTTAACTTGACTGGGGGAAAGCGAGCGCTCTGACCACTGAGCATACAAGACATAACCTTTGAAATGAAAATTTTTTTAAAACGCATGCAGACCGGTGTCGTCTTTAGACATCATCCCTGAAGTCGGAATGTGGCTACCTAAATGGTGAGCAAGAACGGTTGCAAATCACACCATTGGAGGTCTATCCGTGGAACGAAAAATAGGAATACAAGCAACCTACTGCTGTATTGCAGGCTGCTGGAGTGCAGTGCCCTCTATTGCAGCGCAATAAACAGAAAGCAATGCAAGCGTAATGAAGCTCTTTGTGTTCTTGCTTGGAGTGTGTGTGTGTGTGTGTGTGTGTGTGTGTGTGTGTGTGCGTGTGTGTGTGTGTGTGTGTGTGTGTGTGTGTGTGTGTGTGTGTGTGTGTGTGTGTGTGTGTGTGTGTGTGTGTGTGTGTGTGTGTGTGTAGGGCGGGGGAGGGGTTCCAAGAAAGTTTACAGCGTTAACAGAATCTCATGTGCAGTGCAGTGATAATTCTGGTAATTCCAATGAAAGGCTTTCACAACAACTACACCACTCTATATTCTAATGAGGTTTCACATGATTGATTAATTACTGCTTTAAACTACACAACATTTTACTTCATAACATTACACTACACTACACTATACTACACTACACTACGGTGGATCGGTGGTCTAGGTGGTCACGCGCCTTGCCTAGAAAGCAAAAAGTCCGGGTCGGAGCGTGCGGGTTCGTACCCCGTTTGGACCCAAAACTTTTTCCCCATCCATTAGACCATGGTGGTGGTCTGGGCGCTAGTCTTTCGGATGAGACGATAAACCGTGGTCCCGTGTGTTACACATCACTAATTTAGCGCACGTAAAAGAACCCACGGCAACAAGAGGGCTGTCCCTGGCAAAATTCTGTAGAAAAAAAACACTCTGATAGGGAAACAAATACACTTGTATGCAGGATAAAGAAAAAAAATGGGTAGGCGCTGCACATGTGGCGACGCGCTCTCCCGGGGAGAGCAGCCCGAATTTCACGCAGAGAAATCTGCCGTGACATAAAGTGGTACAAATACAAAATACAAAAAAATACACTACACTACACTACGCTACACTACATTACACTACACTAACTACACTACACTACACTACACTTTACCATACTACACTAAATTACACCCACCTTATCATACTACACTACACTACATCACATTATATTACACTACTCTACACTACACTACATTACCACTACCCTACCCTACTCTACCTACCCTACACTACACTACACTACACTACACTACACTACACTATACTACACTACACTACACTACACTATACTACACTGCACTACACTACATTACACTATACTATATTACACTACACTGCACTATTCTACACAAATAAGAATGTAGTAGAAGATGAGGACAATGGACAGAGTAGATATTTTACAGAGCTCCAGAGAGAGAGACGGGGAGGGAGGGTTATTGTGGAGGGGGAGGGAGAAAGGGAGGGCAGGACAGGAAGAAGAAAGAAGGAAACATGAGTTATAAATGAATGAATTGAATGAATGAATGAATGAATTGAATGAATGAATGAATGAATGAATAATGAATGATGAATGAATGAATGAAAATGAATGAATAATGAATGAAATCTGCATCAAAAAATCAGAAGCTGCATCAAAAAGAAAAAGAAAGAAAAAATAACTATAAAGCAAATTTCTATAAACTTATAAAAATTAAAAGGTGGAATGGACACGAAAAAAATTAAAGCTAGTTTTTTTTAAAATTAGAAATATATCACGAAATCCACAAACCAGAACACACTGAATTGCGAGTGAAGACTTCTCAACCTCCACATCCGATTCCTCAAGTAACTTCAAACAGCAAAGCTACCCCCATGTGATTCAAGGCTTCAGTTCTGCCTCTGCTGCCCCTCATACCCTCACCACCTACACTCAAAACGTGAGTATAATTATTACTGTGTTTCTTTATTTTATTTTAATTTTAATCATTCTTTTATATGAAGATAATGGAATAAGCACTCATGTTGTTTTTTTACATCCAGCCCCAGTGTCTATGTAGTTTTGTAAATCTTGTCATCTGTTCCCACCGGCACAAATTGTTCTACTCTTACGAAAAGCGGAACAGGATTTAACGTGTGCGCAAATCTCATTCGAAGGACTTTTGGGGAGAGTGGAGTCTTCAGAGAAAACGTCCTCTTGAACAGGATTCGAACCAGAGAGAGAGACAGAAGACACAGAAACAGACAGATAGACAAAGAGAACAATAAAGGAAGAGAAATCAATCTGCCATATATAAACAGTTTCGACAAATCCAAATCAATGTTGCTACGTAATAGAACTTTTAGTAAAGTTCGGCAGATTCAAGAGCTTTTTTAACAAAAAGACTGTACAAAACAATGCATGAAATTTATTACCTCGAGCCGTCCATAACGGAAATAAACATTTTTTTCTTGTTATCCAGAAAATATGGGCTTTTCAGAATGTAATGGTATTTCTCACCTCATTCTTTCTGATTGCCTTTTCTACAAAATCTTTCTCTCCTTTCAATGCCACTGAACACCCCATCCCACCCCTATCTCTCTCTTCTCTCTTCTCTCTCTCTCCTCTCTCTCTCTCTCTCTCTCTCTCTCTCTCCTCTCTCCTCTCTCTCTCATCTCTCTCTCTCTCCTCAAGTTGAATCCTCTTACTATCATCTCCTCTCATCTTCTCGAAGTTGAACCCTATTAACAATGTATTCTGAATAGAATCACTGTATGTATTTCTAATTTGTAGGGTGGTGTGGTGGTTATTTACTTTTGGGTATTATAATGTTTATGATGTTAACAAAGGGTATACTTGTGAAATAGCGCTAATTGTATAAAAAAAAAAAAAAAAAAAAGACCTTCAAGGTAAAAAGTCTGCAAACATATTTTGATTCAGTCAGTGGAAAAAATATATTTAAAAGCATTCTTCTCGACAATAATTAACGCTCTGCTTTATTCTGATGTGTATTACACAGGATTGTTACTATAAATGTTAGTCACTGATGTTTTCTTACGTTTTATTACATAGTCAAATCGGATGGTGGGAAATGAATACGTTTATTCAGTTGCATCTTTGATGGAACATAACGATTACAAAAATTATCATTTTTCTTTTTCCTACATGTGTATTGTGGCCCGGTGGCCGATGTGCATTAAACAAGTTCCGATCCTTCTCTCTCTCTCTCTCTCTCTCTCCTCTCTCTCTCTCTCTCTCTCTCTCTCTCTCTCTCTCTCTCCTCTCTCTCTCCTCTCCCTCCTCCTCTATCTCTGTCTCTCCCTCCCTCCCTCTCTCTCTCTCTCTCTCTCTCCCTCTCCCTCTCCACCTCCCTCTGTCTCTGTCTCTCCCTTCCCTCCCTCCCTCTCTCTCTCTCTCTCTCCTCCTCTCTCTCTCTCTTCTCTCTCTCTCCTCTTCTCTCTCCCCTCTCTCTCTCTCTCTCTCCTCTGCGCCCACCCACTCCCTCGAGCGTTTTTTTTTTTAAATTGTCTTTTGTAGCTAACCTTTTTCCTTCCCATCCCTCAAAGATTTTTTTCCCACAAGAGTCCTAAATCTATAGACTGTATGCGATTTTCTTTTATTAAACATATCTACTGATTTTTATGCTGATTTGGCAATCTGAAATGTTTCTAGTGCTAAAAAATTACGGTATGATCTTTCACGAAAAAGGTACTTTGTAGGAAATGATCATAGTTTAAGAAGAAAAAAGTTTTCGAATAGAGGTTTTATGTTGCCTCAGTGTTCGTCGTGAGATTTTTTGTTAGGTTTTGAGGCAGGGGCGGGGGTTGGGGGAGGGGATAGGTGATCTTTGCTGGGCTTTTTTTTTTTGGTGGGGGAGGAGGGTTGACATTCTTGATTATTAATAATTTTGAAAAATCTGTTACAGATACAGCTGCACCAAAAAGACAAGCAAGCTTTGCATGAACGTTTCGTTTTCACCCAGAAACTAGGAACTGGAACAAAACGCAAGACGATCCCACCCACCCCCACCATGAACACAACCGCCCCTTTTCTCAATCACACCCTGGCCCCGCTGTCTGACAACTGGACCTCCCGCGGGATAAACGCTTCTTCAGCAGACCTGGGACACGAGCTGCGAACTCCGGCCGAAACGGAGTTGACGCATGGTCTTCTGAACGCATGTTTCGTGATGGTGTTCGCCATGAATATAGTTGTGCTGTTGCACTTGGGTTTGTGTCACAAGAGACTAGGTGTAAAGAAGGCGACTTTCGACGCGGTATCCTGCAGTCTGATGGTGGCGAACCTACTGATGCTCATTCAGGCCGTTTTTTCCATGGATATGGTGGAGCGGCAACAGCTGGAAGTGAAAAGCAGCACTTGTCGTATCTTGTGCTGCATCGATTACATGGTGCAGCTCTTGATCGTCTCTCACCTCGCCCTCCTCGCCTTCGACCGTTACAAAAGCAGCCTTGTGGACTACCGAACGAGCCTCATAATGCGCCACAGGATGTTCATCCTCACGGGCGCGTGCTGGGGTGTGAGTTTCATCATGGGGCTCTAT
This sequence comes from Stramonita haemastoma, assembly GCA_030674155.1. NCBI lineage: Eukaryota > Metazoa > Mollusca > Gastropoda > Neogastropoda > Muricidae > Stramonita > Stramonita haemastoma. The sequence continues at coordinate 24,219,931 of CM060334.1, read as the reverse complement.
CACGGGCTGTCCATCGAAACTTCCGCCTTCTCCTACTTTGAAACGACGTGCGTCGTCACCGAATTCACACACAGCCCGCCCTCTAACATCATCTTCCACATCTGCTTTCTCATCGTCTGCGACGGCGCGATCCTGCTGTTTTCTCTCCTGCTTTTCCCGGCTGTAACAGACTTTAAGGACCTGCTTCATTTTCACCCATTACTGGGGGCTCCTACAGCGCTGCACCACTCTCCACTCCAGCAGATGATCGCCCTGAGGGAGATTTCCACTAGCAGCGCTAACGCGGAGGAGAGTTCTTTCCCACAGCATAGCAGCAGCGCAGGGCCGTCTGCAGGAGCAGGGGAGGGGCGCAAGGAGAATCGTCACACATGTCACCAGAGAGTTCGGGACAGGGGGGTGCAAGTGCGTCGTCGGCAGCAGAGACAGACTCCTCCTCAGAACCACAACAGCACTCTGGAAACCCCTCATCCTACTCCCTTGTCCAAAGCGATGGTCCAGAAAATGAATCACAACAGCAGTCTGTGTCTGAATCACAACAGCAATCTCAGCCTCTGGCACAACAGCAATCTCAGCCTCTGGCACAACAGCAATCTCAGTCTCTGGCACAACAGCAACCCAACCCATGCTCCAGTCTGCGGCACAATCTGAGCCCTCGCTCCAGTCTGCGTCACAATCTGAGCCCTCCCTCCAGTCTGCGGCACAACAGCAATCTCAGCCTATACCAGTCTGCGGCAACACTCTCAGCCTATACTCCAGTCTGCATCACATTCTCAGCCTATGCTCCAGTCTGCGTCACAATCTGAGCCCATGCTCCAGTCTGCGGCACACTCTCCGCACATGCTCCAGTCTGCGGCACACTCTCAGCCTGTACTCCAGTCTGCGGCACAACAGCAATCTCAGCCCATGCTCCAGTATGCGGCACACTCTCAGCCTGTACTCCAGTCTGCGGCACACTCTCAGCCTATACTCCAGTCTGCGGCACAACAGCAATCTCAGCCCATGCTCCAGTATGCGGCACACTCTCCGCACATGCTCCAGTCTGCGGCACAACAGCAGTCTCAGCCTATACTCCAGTCTGCGGCACAACAGCAATCTCAGCCTATACTCCAGTCTGCGGCACACTCTCAGCCTATACTCCAGTCTGCGGCACACTCTCAACCTATACTCCAGTCTGCGGCACAATCTGAGCCCATGCTCCAGTCTGCGGCACAACAGCAATCTCAGCCTATACTCCAGTCTGCGGCACACTCTCAGCCCATGCTCCAGTCTGCGGCACAATCTCAGCCCATGCTCCAGTCTGCGGCACAACAGCAATCTCAGCCATTACTCCAGTCTGCGGCACAATCAGAACCCATCTCCAGTCTGCGGCACAATCTCAGCCCATGCTCCAGTCTGCGGCACAATTCAGCCACCAGTCTGCGGCACATCTCAGCCTCCCAGTCTGCGGACAACAGCAATCTCAGCCTATACTCCAGTCTGCGCACAACAGCAATCTCAGCCTTACTCAGCGCACACTAGCTACATCTGCGGCACACTCTCAGCCTATACTCCAGTCTGCGGCACAGCTCTCAGCCTATACTCCATCTGGCACACTCTCAGCCTAACTCCAGTCTGCGGCAACAGCAATCTCAGCCTATACTCCAGTCTGCGGCACACTCTCAGCCTATACTCCAGTCTGCGGCACACTCTCAGCCTATACTCCAGTCTGCGGCACACATCTCAGCCTATACTCCAGTCTGCGGCACACTCTCAGCCTATACTCCAGTCTGCGGCACAACAGCATCTCAGCCTTACTCCAGTCTGCGGCACACTCTCAGCCTATACTCCAGTCTGCGGCACACACAATCTCAGCCTATACTCCAGTCTGCGGCACACTCTCAGCCTATACTCCAGTCTGCGGCAACACTCTCAGCCTATACTCCAGTCTGCGGCACACTCTCAGCCTATACTCCAGTCTGCGGCACAACAGCAATCTCAGCCTATACTCCAGTCTGCGGCACAACAGCAATCTCAGCCTATACTCCAGTCTGCGGCACAACAGCAATCTCAGCGTATGCCCCAGTCTGCGGCACAATCTGAGCTCATGCCCGGTTGCGGCACGACCTCGAAGACCTGCCATTCGGCCTTTGCCACAGCCAACCCCGTGTCAGAGGAGGTGCACTCACAAGATAACATGGGCCTTGTTGATCGTCATGCAGGCCTATACCGTCACCTGCTTTGCCTGGCTGGTGTGGTCCCACATGCGCTACCTCACAGGTCACGAGCCCAACACGGACGTGGCTTTTGCCTGCAGGGTTTTCTATTACTGCCTAGGGATGATCAACCCGCTTCACTTCTTCTTGTACCGGAGAAGGTTTTTCTGTAACCAGCAGCTGTGTGGCTGCTGTTGGTGTGCCTGTACTAGGTGGACCCGTGATCATCTGAAATGTGCATGCTGGCACTAGGTAACTGGTCATCTGTGTGAAGTGTCTTTCAATGCACGCATGTACTAGGTAATTTGTCTGTGTGTCAATGTACGCAGGTACTAGGTAATTTGTTTGTGTGTGTCAATGTATGCAGGTACTTAGGGTTAATTTGTCTGTGTGTGTCAATGTACGCAGGTAACTTAGTGGTCGACCTGAAGTGTGTGTGTGTGTGTGTTTTTAATGCGCGAAGGTTCTAGATTTAAGGTGGTCAGTATGGGTTATGTTTCAATGTGTGGTGGTACTAGACTTCAGCTGATGACTGGTCAGTGTAAAGTATGTTTAAATGAGCTGACAGTATTAGACTCGGGTAGTTACTGTGAAGTTCGTTTAAATGTTCGGAGGTAATAAATTCAGGTAGTTGGAGTGGTTTAAAGTATGGTAGAGATTTCAGAGTTAGTGTGAAGTGTGTTAAATACTGACGTATGAGACTTCAGGTAGTTAGTGTGAAGTATGTTTAAAATGTACTGACGTATGAGATTCAGGTAATAGTGTGAGTGGGTTAGTGTATAATGTATAGACTTCGTAGTTAGTGTAGAGTAGGTTAATGTACGATGTACTAGACTTCAGGTAGTTAGTGTAAAGTAGTTTAAATGTACTGAGTACTAGACTTCAGGTAGTTAGTGTAAAGTAGGTTTAAATGTACGGATGTATAGACTTCAGGTAGTTAGTGTAAAGTAGGTTTAAATGTACGGATGTACTAGACTTCAGGCAGATTGCTGGTTGGTGCGTGGCACGTTTAAATGTACGGAGGTACTACAGTTCAGGTGGTCTATATGAAGTGTGTTTATGTGTACGGACTTCAGGTAGCTAACTGGCCAGTGTAGAGTATGCTTTAATGTACGGAGGTACTATAAAATTCAGGTGGTCAGTGTGATGTTTTAAAATACAGAGCTATTAGACTTCAGGTAACTAGCCAGTCAATGTACAGATGGTTTATTACGCGTAGGTTCTAGGCTTCATGCAGCTAAACTGTCGGTATAAAGTCCGTTTTCACAAGCCTGTGAACAGACTGACCCGTGGTTTAGCTGCACGTACATTGACATGGATGGTGACCGTTTGCGCACCTTGGCTTCAGTACAGTCCCTCCATTTCACCCAGCTGTAAATAAGTACCTGCCCTCTTTAGGGTCAGGGAAGGTAAAGCAGCGAATGAGAGAGGGATGGGCGCCGCCCTCAGACATGCTGGCCCCTAGAGAAGCTGGGGTCTCTGACGCCTCGCTCCCCTACGACCACAGGTTATGGACACCTTTACCTTTATCTTACCTACATTGACGGCTGGATGTTTTTGATTGTGCTGGTCACTACATTGTTTTGGATTTTGTGAAGTAATGCAGGAGTTTGGACAGGGATAAAGTGTCAAACTTCGCATCGCTGAGGAAAATCATGTGTCTGCCTGGCTAATGCTGTCTGGCTAATGCTGTCTGGCTAATGCTGCTGGCTAATGCTGTCCCGGCTAATGCTGTCTGGCTAGTGCTGCTGGCTAATGCTGCCTGGCTAATGCTGCTAATGCTGTCTGGCTAATGCTGTCTGGCTATGCTGCCTGGCTAATGCTGTCTGGCTGTCTGGCTAATGCTGTCTACTAAGCTTTCTGGCTAATGCTGCTAATGCTGTCTGGCTAATGCTGCCTGGCTAATGCTGCCTGGCTAATGCTGTCCACAAACAAACGTGTGACTAAAATCTGAATCGCCACACAGACCACAATGAACATAATTATCTTAAGGCTGTACATACAACACAAGGGACAATCAATATATAAGAAATTTATACTACTTTTATGGTTCTTCAGGGAACTTTCATACAATTGATGCTTGAAATACGAATCGAGTAGATGTTTGTAAGATTGTGCATTTCGAAAATCGATCACAAAACAACATCTATATCTGTATGTTCAGTATTATGATGATTATATTGCAGCAGGAATGTAAACATACTTATTTAACATACGACTGAACATGTATCGTGTACATGAGTTACACTAATACTTCTAATACACCTAAAACGCAACTCCGTAGTCTTACGAGACTGAAGAATGCCTATCAAAATTTTTTTTTTATGCATTTTATGTCACAGCAGATTTCTCTGCGTGAAATTCGGGCTGCTGTCCATTAACGGTAAGACAACAAAAATGACCGCTGTAAATAAACTTTATACATAGAAACCAAACTTGACCACAAAAAAAACTGAATTCTTCATGAAAAGTTCATACTGATATCAAACGGTATCCAAAAAAAAAGCATCAACAATGAAATCAAAAGAAAGTGTACGTAATCATTGACATTTATTTTCCGTCATGTGTTAAGTACGTGGTTTTATCTAATCTCAATAGCAAAAAAAGAAGAAAACCCCAAGATTGTTTCTAACTGTAAGAGTGGCGCGTAAAAAAGATTAAGGCTCTCTTTCGTTTTTTGTGTATGATTAAAACCTATGCCAAAACAGTTTTTTTTACCCCCCCCCCCCCCAAAAAAAAAAAACACCACACAACAACAAAACAAACAAAAAAAACTAAATTAAAAATAATAAACCTTACACCATTTTGGCATCATATAATGATATGAAGAAACCGACCGATATTTGCATTGTTGATCGACCAGGTAATGGTGCGAAGCAAGGTTCTGTTTTGCTTTCAACTGCAAAACAAAGTTTTATTAGATCGTGATAATTATGTCGGGAGGAGGGAGGGGGTGAGGAGGAAGAGAGGATCCAATTCGGTTACTTCCCTTGCTTAAAAAATGGAACACATCTTCAGATTAAAACAGTCACGTTGGAATTCTTTTTAATGTACTTCATAATAACAGCAAATAATATTCGTTTCCATCTTCTCGTTTGGGTGAAGATGATGATACGCAGGTTAGTGCTTAAAACCGCGTGGTTTATGAATATAGTTATAACAGTCGTTCATTTTGTATCAAATTAGATATTTTAAAACTGTATGGGGTTGACAAAGAATTTTGTAGAATACTCCTCATAGTTCATGAGATCATGCGCTTTCTGCTAATGTGCAGTTTATCATTTTATGACTGACCCCCCAAAAAATGAAATGGAACATTTTTACGCGATACCAAGTTGAGCAGGAGTTTGTAAAATAATTATTTCTGGCTTGTTTTTATCACATTTGAGCATATTCCGCAAATAATATTTATGTAATCTGTCATATTTATAACTGACTGAAATGAACAAAGAGGATATTAAGACTATATCAAACGGACTAAGAACTGGTAAGATTCCCTGTTTTGTTTTCAGTAGAGTGAGCATTTATGCAAAATATCTTTCTTGTCGCTTTGTAATCCATTGCAAAATCGAAACAGAATATTGTCAAACTTTTTAAAGTTGGGGAAAAATTGGAAAACTATGCTTCATTTCATTTCATACTATTAAGTGCTTTATTGGAAGCATACAATGTCATTTCTTATTACCTGGAAACGTTTTTATCAGGATGATTTATTTACCTAACTTTTATTTATTACCTGCGTCAAATGAATCGTAGAAATTAACCTTGTGAAAGTTCACATAAGTGGAATATGAGGAATGTGCAGAATTTCTGTGAATGAAAAGTTGAATTATAACCGAAGTTCAAATAAATTTATTATAATAAATTTATTATAACTATTGAGTTGACTCTGTGAAAGTATGCACGCATATCTGTTTGTCTGTTTGTCTGTTTTTCTGTCTGTCTGTCTGTCTGTCTGTCTGTCTGTCTGTCTGTCTCTCTCCTCTCTCTCTCCTCTCTCTCTCTCTCCTCTCTCTCTCTCTCTCTCTCTCTCTCTCTCTCTCCTCTCCTCTCCCTCTCTCTCTCTCTCTTCTCCTCTCTCTCTCCTCTCTCCTCTCTCTCTCTCTCTCTCTCTCTCTCTCTCTCAAATGTCATCGTTTTATCTCACCATTCTTACAATATCAGGTTTAAACTAATTAATTTTACGAATTAGTTTATGCTAAATTAATTAACATACTTCATTAAACATACTGCTAAGGCCTCTGCTCTCTCTCCTCTCTCCTCTCTCTCCTCTCTCTCTCTCTCTCTCTCTCTCTCTCTCTCTCTCTCTCTCTCTCTCTCTCTCTCTCTCTCTCTCTCTCTCTCTCTCTCCCTCTCCCTCCCCTCCCCCTCCCTCCCTCTCTCCCCCACTCTCTCTCTCTTAAAGTAGTTTGAAGTCATAAGTGGTGAACATATTTTCAACATTGGTATCGTTCGTACTCAAAACACCAAAATTTCAGACTTTCCTTCCACATATTTTTCTTAATGAGAGGGTTGGGGGGGGGGGGGTTCGAGAAAGGCTTCATCACCTTCAAGTTGGTCTTTTGATGTGAGTGAGTGTTTTCATCATAGTCCTTGGGCAAGTTACCGCAGCTGCCGTATCGGGTGAATGAATTGATGTGCTGGTACCGTGTCCTCTCCTCTACCTGTAACTAGCTCTCTCTGTAGGGGATCTGCCCTCGGGCTGGCCTCAGCCGACACATTCTGACTTTAAGGTACATCATTAACCAAACATTTGCGAGGAAGTTTGTCTGAAAATATTTGTCAGATTTGTTTGAGAGAAAAAACCGTACGAAATGGACTTGGAAGGGAGAGGGGAGGTCGAGAGAGAGACAGGCAGACAGAGGTAGGGGTAGTAGACAGACAGACAGTACATGCACAGACAGAAAACAGAAGACAGAAGATAAGATAAGATAGATAGAAGACAGACAGACAGACAGACAGACAGACAGACAGACAGACAGACAACAGACAACAACACACACACACACACACACACACACACACACACACACACACACACACACACACACACACACACACACACACACACACACACACACACACAGAAATTGATTGATATACATAGTACATCTCTACGCTTAAAGCGTATGATAACTCTCAATCTACAACTTACTAAGGAAGATAGCCACCACCAATACAATAAGAGACTAAAATGATACAAGGTGTGCGCACTTTGTTCCGCACACTTCTTCACCCTCTGCTTCACAGATGATCTCGTGAAATACTGAAGTACATTAGGGGTCTCCCGATTCCCATCTTTTGAGTTTGATCGCCACGAGAGAGGATCATTGATACCAACCAATAAATTCTATGTCCATCTCCCAATCTCTTTCCCTTACGTCTGCCGTCTCCTGGGTAGTATCGGTAGCATTCCCTTTCGTCTCATGCACTGTTGTGTTGTAATCATGCAGGTGTTTGTAGAGATATGTACCCACGTGTATGCGCGCACAAACGCGTGCACAGAGACACTCATACGCACGCACGTACACACACGAGCCCTTAGCGCGCGTGCACGAACGCACGCGCACAGATCGGTTGTGCGGAGGTAAAGCGCCTGCCTAGAAAGTGGTAAGCCGCGGGTTCGATTTTGTTTGAACCCGAACTTTCTCCACCCTCTCCATTAAACCGTGGTGGTGGTCTGGGTACTAGTTTCCCGAAGGAGACGCAAAACTAAGGTCCTGTGTGTAATATCCATCTAGCGCACGTAAAGGAACCCGCGGCAACAAAAGAGTTGTCCCTGATAAAATTCAGCAGAATAAGCTATTCTTACACGGATACAATAATACACAAGAGCTCCAAGGTCACCAAATGTGAGAATTCTTGTGTATACGACCGTTTTTCACCCACCATCAAGATAACGCATTCCGACTTCGGGCAATTTGATAGAAATGCATAACACGCAAACAGATGAAGAGAGAACAAAAAAGACAGAAAAGAACGTTCTGTGGCATCGCATTCTAGTTTTTCCACAAAGAAAGCAGGTAACATTTTTATGACGAAGATTCTACTAATGACTTTCGGAACATGACATATATATGTACAGTAAGTTTGGTGCAATTCAATGCAATTACAATACAACTTGCGTGCAATTTAAACACGCAGGAAACGCGCGCGCGCGAGCACATACACACACACACGCACGCACACACATACAACACGTGCGCGCGCGCGTGTGTACACACACACAACACCCGCGCACACATACACACCCCCCCTCCCCCCCCCCCCCCCCCCCACACACACACACACACTCGGCCGCCTGGTATAACAAAATGGAAAGGCATTATAACTGAAGACTTTCACCACTTCCGGTCTCTCTGCTCTCTCTTCTCTCTCTCCCTATCCCTCTCCTTCCCTCCTCCCTCCCTCTCTCTCTCCTTCTCTCTCTCTCTCTCCCTCTCTCTCTCCCTCTCTCTCTCTCCCTCTCCCTCTCTCTCTCACCCTCTCCCTCCCTTCCTCTCTCTCTCACTCCCTCTCTCTCTCCTCTCTCCTCCTCTCTCTCCCCCTCTCTCTCCCCTCCCTCCCCCTCCTCTCTCCCCCCTCTCTCTCCCTCCTCTCTCTCCTCCTCCTCTCTTCCCTCTCTCCCCCCTCTCTCACCCCCTCTCCTGTCTCTCTCTCCCCCTAACTCCCTAGGGAGTCATAGGGAGGGAGGACACCACAGATTGTTTCCAGGCCTTGTCTCTGGGGCAAGCTGAACCTGGCGGAGCCCATCTCTCTCTCCCGTACAAGGTGCATGCTACTTCGCTGCTGTTTCGGCAACCCACGAAACACTGACATAAACCACCACGCTGAGGTCTTTACGTGCATAATTGATCTTCTGCATGCGTAAATATACAAGGAAATTTAGGCACTAGCAGGTTTTCCTGGGCAAAAGACAAATAGACGTACGATTAAGATAAAAAGGGTTAAATAGATAACAGGTGTGAACAAAAAATCTTCGAAGTATAATCCTATCCGGTCCTCGAGACTTTTTTTTTCACCTATCTTGCTACTGTCTTCATCCTTAACAACGTAATTAGCAAACAACCTCTACGTTCCATTAGAGGGGAGAGAGAAGAGAGAGAGAGAGAGAGAGAGAGAAGAGAGAGAGAGAGAGAGAGAGAGAGAGAGAGAGAGAGAGAGAGAGAGAGAGAGAGAGAGAGAGAGAGAGAGAGAGAGAGAGAGAGAGAGAGAGAGAGAGAGAAGAAGAGAGAGAAAGAGAAGAGAGAGAGAGAGAGAGAGAGAGAGAGAGAGAGAGAGAGAGAGAGAGAGAGAGAGAAGAGAGAGAAGAGAGAGAGAGAGAGAGAGAGAGAGGAGAGAGAGAGACAGAGAGAGAGAGAGAGAGAAAGCAAGAGAGAGAGAGAGAGAATCACCTGAAAATCAAAGCTGTGCATCTGATAATTATGGTGAGGTACTTGACAACAGTCCACACGGGGGAAAAAACCTCCTAACCGATATATTACTCACAATCTCACATGATTCCTAAGGGAAGGAGTGAGACGGGTGCATATTCTGGGTGACCCCTCAGAAGTTAAGCTAGAGAACGCCCAGCAACAACAACAAGAACAGCAACAAGGACAACGCTGTCAGATGGTGCTCTTCACATACGATGAAAGCTATCAAATATTTACAGACTTTGATTCTCTCTCCTTGGACACAAGAGGATGCCACTGATACCATAGGGCCCGCAAGGGCAAGAGTGGCGACTCCAAACGTTACACGCACGCGCTCACACATACGCGGGCACACACACGCACACAAGTGCGCGCGCACACACACACACACACACACACACACACGCAGAGCCTAACCCAATACAACCCAATCTTCTATCTCTCCAGGTAGTATGGTACCTTGTTCTTTTCACAGCCTTACCCATCTATGAGTGCAAGCTTGAGTGCACGCGTGCGTGCGCAAGTGAGTGTGTGCGAGTGTGTAGTGTGTGTGTGTGTGTGTGGTTGTGTGTGTGTGGTGTGTGTGTGTGTGTGTGTGTGTGTGTGTGTGTGTGTGTGTGTGTGAGAGAGAGAGAGAGAGAGAGAGAGAGAGAGAGAGGAGAGAGAGAGAGAGAAAGGGCGGGGGAAGAGAGACAGACAGACAGACAGTCATAAAGATAGAGACAGAGCGACAGTGAGACAGAGACAGAAAGAGAGGAAGATCAAGAGACATACAGAGAGAGAGAGACAAAGCAAGAGAGAGAGACAGACAGACGGACAGAGAGACAGAGACAGTGACGGAGACAGACAGACAGGAAGATCAAGAGACATACGAGGGAGACAGACAAACAGGCAGACAGACACAGAGATACAGAGAGACAGACAAAGACAGAGACAAGGACAAAGAGAGATGGCTAAGCATTTGCA
>CM060334.1:24189358-24204358 GCA_030674155.1 Stramonita haemastoma | reverse complement strand
GACCAGAAAGCACGACAGTTTGGACCCTCCCCCCCCCCCACACACACACACCGTACCCACGGCACACACACAATCACGTACACACGCACATAAACATACACACATATACATACACACACATGCACGTACACACGCGCACACAGACACACACACGTACACACACATGCGCGTACACACACAAATACACACAAACACACAACACACACATACGATGTGATGTGATGTGTGTGCGTGCGTGTGTGTGTGTGTGTGTGTGTGTGTGTGTGTGTGTGTGTGTGTGTGTGTGTGTGTGTGTGTGTGTGTGTGTGTGTGTGTGTGTGTGTTTGTGTGTGGTGTGTATGAGGCTGTGTTTGCGTGTGTGTATGCGTGTGAGCGCATGCACCCATTCATATATTATATATATAATATATATATATATTATATTTATATAATATATATATATATATATATATATATATATATATATATATATATATATATATATGGCGCATACGTGCGTGTATATGCTGCGTCACAGTCACTAATGAAATCTACCCATTCCATCAATACCTGATCAATTATACAATCAGTCTGAAAGTCAAACCCATGGTAAAGTTTTGATACTCTCCGTTTCCACACCTTTCAGAACGCTGAGAAGAACTTCTAGATCTTTACCACGTACAACGGACCTTCTGCATGTATGACCACACACACACACACACACACACACACACACACACACACACACACACACACACACACACACACACATACACACACACACACCAAATTAATACACCTACAAGGCCTGCCAAAAGATACACCTCACAAGATAACAAGGAAAAAACCCACACCTTTAATTCACGAAATGCCACCGAGATTCAAACCAGACACCCGAAACTTCAGGACCATAAAGATGACAGTCCCCTAAACTTCCCCACTCAGCCGTTCACCCCTTGACCATCACATTATGTCCATTATGCAAAGTACCCCCAGCAACAGGCCTCTGTTATGGCGGTCGTTTAATTACGGATCCTTAACTCATCAACTCCGTTGCGTTACTGGACAGAATACTCCCACAGAGATTGTGGTTTGCAAGCAGGGAAGGGGGATAGCTACGACGCTGAAGCATGAAAGTCTTGTGTACACATTTCCCTGAAGGGGCTCGCTCCGCTTTTTGAAGAGCAATCAGTGGTTACAGAATGCTGCTGCTCAGAAATTCCAGACATATTCAACTGCATTCCATTGTCGACTGGAAGTAAGTTCGCTTGAAAGGCGGAATAACTACCCTGGGGGTATTGGTACATTCCTGTAAGTTATGTCGAAATCAAGACGTGAAGTTTGACATCAGCAGTTTCCTCTGTGGTTGTCTATTCTGAAGTGAAGGAGAATTTCCTGTAGCAGAGGAACACTACTATTTCTTAAAGTAAATCTGCTGTTGCTGCTGCTCTTTCTTCTTCTTCTTCTTCTTCTTCTTCTTCTTCTTCTTCTTTTCTTCTTCTTCTTCTTCTTTCTTCTCTTCTTTTTTTTTTTTACCTTGCATTGCAGGTTATATTCACTCATAAGGCAATACATCTTCATCTTCTTCTTTTCTTCTTCTTCCTTCTTCTATCTCTCTGTCTCTTTCTTCTTGTTCTTGTTCTTTTCTTCTTCTTCTTCTTCTTCTTCTTCTTCTTCTTCTTCGCTGCTGCTGCTGCTGTCTGCTGCTCTTTTCCTGTCTTGTTCTTGTTCTTGTCTTCTTATCTTCTTCTTCTTCTCCTCTCCTCCTCCTCCTCTCCTCTTCTCCTCCTCTCTCCTCTCTTCTCTCAACAACTACTGTTTTCTATCATATGGGTGAAAATGCGTTGCATTGTGCATCAGTGCCTAGTAAATCAGGCCTATCGTTTCCGACCTCGGAATGAGTCAATCTATTGGTACAATCGTTTTGTGGTTAATTAAGTCAGCAGGTTTCTTACTCCGATAGTCCTTGAAGTTGCTGGTTCAAATCTTGGTGGCGATCAGACTGAGCGTAGGGATCTTTTCTGAAACCACCCAACCCTGTGCAGAATAGTAACAATTTTTTAAACAATTTTTTCAGGCTGTGTGCATTTTCATGAAGACGATCAAGTGTGTGTGTGTGTGTGTGTGTGTGTGTGTGTGTGTGTGTGTGTGTGTGTGTGTGTGTGTGTGTGTGTTGTGTGTGTGTGGTGCGTGTGTGTGTCTGTGTGTATGTGTTTGTGTGTGTATGCGTGCGTGTATGCTTCTGTTCATGTGTATGTACGGGCACGCAATCTATGCGTTTTGTGTTTTTTTTTGTTTTGTTTGGGGGGTGTGGGGGGGCAGGACGTTATAAATGGATAACCATTGGGTCATTGCACATATCTTCCGTGAAAAGACAACTCTCACAATTTCTTTGTCATAACAAAGTACTGCGCATTGATTTTACTTGAAAAATAATATGACATAAATAACCAGCACACATTTTTCTTTGACATTTGTTCACACTGACAATGGCAAATGACCGTGGTCATGGTTCTCAAGAAATAGGAAGACAAGGATCGGACAAAGAACAAACAAAAGAACAACACTACCTGCATCTGCGGAGCCAACAATTACCATCCGAAAAAAAAACAGCAAAAAACAGATACAAGTCACGAACCAAACACCAAACCGCAGAACTGTTTAAGCAAAAAAAAACAAGAGAGAGAGAGTGTGGGAAGAGGTGAGAGGAGAGAGAGGTAGAGGAGAAAGTGAGAGTGAGTGTGTGTGTGTGTGTGTGTGTGTGTGTGTGTGTGTGTGTGTGTGTGTGTGTGTGTGTGTGTGTGTGTGTGTGTGTGTGTGTGATAGAGAGAGTGGGTGGTGTGTGTGTTTGTGTGTGTGTGGTGTGTAGAGAGAGAGAGAGAGAGAGAGAGAGAGAGAGAGAGAGAAGAGAGAGGAGAGAGGGGAGAGAGAGAGAGAGAGAGAGGAGAGAGAGAGAGAGAGAGAGAGTCGAAAATAGATATTCAGACATGAAGGAAAACTCGAGAAGAGACTATGAAGATAAGAAAAATCATTAAAAGAAAAAAAACTTCAACATGACAGAAAACTCAAACACACTACACACAACAAACAACACACACAACAAACAACATACACACAACACACACACACACACACACACACACACACACACACACACACACACACACACACACACACACACACACACACACACAACTGTTCTAAGGAGAGAACAGAAAATTCAAGAGTAATTCAGATTTTTTTTTAAAATCACACGAAGAAAACAACCACCAAAGAAAAAGGCTTACCGAGATGTCTATGGTTACAGGCAATGAACTTGATGAACTAGCATATGTTGAAAGGTGTGTAGAGTTTCCTAGTGAAATCCACACTGCTGGAAACAAAAGGAAATTTGAGGGGAAAATCAAAGTAAAGAAGCATGAAGAATGAATAAGACAGGAAGAAAGTAAACAGAACACTAAGAATGGACGTAAGTGAAGACACTTAGACACGAAGAAAGTAGGAAAACACTAAGACATGAAGAATAGGTAGACACTAAGAATGGAAGAAAGGTAGACACTAAGAATGGAAAAAGGTAGACACTAAGAATGGAAAAAAGGTAGACACTAAGAATGGAAGAAAGGTAGACACTAAGAATGGAAGAAAGTAGGAGCACTAAGAATGGAAGAAAGGTAGACACTAAGAATGGAAGAAATAGGTAGACACTAAGAATGGAAGAAAGGAAGACACTAAGACATGAAGACAGTAGTTAGACACTAGACATGAAGAAGTAGTTAGACACTAAGACCTGAAGACGTAATAGGAGGACACTAAGAATGGAAGGAAAGGTAGACACTAGGCATGAAGAAAGTAGGAATACACTAAGAATGAAGAAAGTAGTTAGACACTAGACATGAAGAAAGTAGGAAGACACTAAGAACGAAGAAAGTAGAGACTCTAAGACATAAATAGAAACAGGGAAGAGACATGAAGAAAGTAGATAGGACTCTAAGACATAAAGAAAGCAGGAAGACATGAAGAAAGTAGATAGCACTAAGACCTGAAATTCTTCAGCTTTAGAAAGGTGATATAACTGATGGGTAAGTACAGAAAAGGTGAGGTTTATCTGGTTTATTTCTTTATTTTTTATAAATTAGATTACCGTGGGTTGTTTGTTTTTCATTATCATTCTTGTAGAAAGTGATAGAAAATGTTTTGAGTGAAAGAAAAAAAGAAACTTATGCAATCGTGTGCTGATGTGTCTGCTTTAAGTTTATGGTGAAAAGTTGGCGCTAAAACACTTAGCTTTACACACACACACACACACACCACACACGCACCCACACACACACACACACACACACACACAGAGATATATAGATATATAGATAGAGAGACAGAGAATATAATATATAATACACACATCTACATAAATAGTCGCAACATACATACATACACATACATACATAAACACACACACACACACACACACACACACACACACACACACCAACACACACACACACAACACACACACACACACACACACACACACACACCGAGCACATTTTGCAAGATGTTATAGGCTCAGACGTTGAGTACATTTTAATTGCCACTTTCTTTGAAAGCCAGGGATAAACTACTTCTTACCAACTTCTGAACATTTTCCTGAAAGCCAGGTACTTAAAAACTGTAATCTGACCTTAGGTATTCCCAAAGGTCCACTTCTCAGTGCTCTACAGTATTCCTTTGGTTTTATCGTAACTGTATCGTGTTTATAAAGAAGTTCAAGTCGCTCTGTTAAACTTGTGTGTAAAACCAAGATAATGTAAACTTGGTTAGAAATGGGTTTTTTTTCTTTTTTAAAAACCAAAACACGTAAAAAGATGTTTTTGCTGAGTTAGAACTCTGGTTCTGGAGGATTAGAAAAAGAATGTAGTGGGAATGGAAGGGTTAACGTTATTTAGTTTTCAATATTATTCTTTATATTATTAAGAAAAAAAAGAAAGATAATATATAGATAATGATGTAATTATTATAATAATAATAGATAATAATAAAATAAATAATAATAAATGGTAAAGTATTAATAATAGTTTTAAATACATTTTTTCTGTATGTTTTTTCTGTGGTTTGATAGAATGTTGGTTGTTGGTTGGTTGGTTGGTTGGTTGGCTGTTGGTTGGCTTTGGTTGATTGGCTAGTTGTTGGGTGGTGGGTGGTGGGTGGTTGGCAAGCTGATCAATTGACTATGTCTGATTGGTGAGTGAAGGTTGGTGGCTGGGTTTGTCGGATGGTTGGTTGGCTGGTTGTTGGTTTTGGTTGGGTTTGGTTGGTTGGTTGGTTGCTAGTTGTGTAGTTGGTCTTGATGGTTAAGTTCTCAGTGCTTTTCTTTCTTTTTTTTTGAGTGCAGTTTTTTGGAGGGTGATATCCAGGGTATTAACTTAGGAGCGCCCAACTAGAACAAAATTTTAATGCAAAGGAACAAAGCTTCTTAAAGGTAGGGATATACAACATCCAAAATGACAAAGGGATTCTGGACTTCATAAACAACTGCAAGCCACATGCAGTCTTTTGTCTTGTTCCCTGCAGAGCACAGCATAAGACAGACAGACAAAGCTAAAGAGACCAGACACAAAACGAGCTGGCACAAAAACTGTGAAGTGTATCCCCAAAGGAGTGTTTCTTCTCTGCTAAGATTTACGCGTTCGCTAAAACGCCCACTGTGAGTGAGAGAGTCTAGCGGTTTCCCTTCACAAAATGCTCTCACACATTCAAACAATACAGCAGGTAAGAAGCAGGTAAGTAAAAGCAAGCATCTACGACACTAAAGCTCTGGTAGTGTATGTATGCAAGGTGTGTCTGACAGCAAAGGTAATGTACACACAAGGTTTAGGGAACCCTCTCCCGCTCATGATGACAAGGTTAGAATAGTGTTACAGATTGTTGTTTATAAGTAAAGGATGTCTCAGAATAACTATTTGCTGCGTGAAATTCGTACGCGTCGTGTTAAGTTGGGGAACACACAACAACAATAACAACATATAAGTAAACGACACGCTCGTTTTCTTTACATGCGCTTACGTGTGAGAGTGTTATACATACGCGCGCGCGAGCACGCGTGGGATGGGGGAGAGAGAGAGAGAGAGAGAGAGAGAGAGAGAGAGAGAGAGAGAGAGAGAGAGAGAGAGAGAGAGGGAGAGAGAGAGAGAGAGAGAGAGAGAGAGAGAGGAGGAACGTATATAAAAAAAACAGAGACAGAAACAGAAACATAGACAAATACAGAGTGAGACATAGATATCGACAGACACAGAAAGACAGAGCAACAATGGTACAGATACAGAAAGAGACAAAGAGAGAGGAGAGGGGAAAAAGAGGATGGTGAGAGAAGGGGGGAGAGAGAGAGGGGGGGGGAGAGAAGAGAGAGAGAGAGAGACAGAGACAGAGACAGAGACAGAGAGAACACAGAGACACACAGAGAGAGACACAGAGAGGGAGACAGAGAGAGAGAGGCACACAGAGACAGAGACAGAAAGGCAAATGCTGAGAACACTCTAAACTCTCATTATACCATCACTGAAGCAGCAAAGAGAGACCAGGGGACATGCAAATACACACACACACACACATTTTCATCCGTGCACTCCTCCGCAACTTTTCAGACACAGAGCTACAGCCTATTCCCCCAAGACAGTGTCAACATCCTCAACGTTTTAATCCCCATCCGTCTTGCCTGCTGCTCTCTGTGTTGTTGATGCACCTCCACCCCCCTCCAACCCCCAATCCCCCACCCACTCCTCTACATCCCCTCCACCGCTGATCCTTCCTCCCCTCTCCCCTGTTTTCTGCTATTGCCCTTTACAGAGTCCACTTTCAGATTTCCCCTTGGATTTTCAGCTAAATATCTCCTCCCCCTCTTCCCACCCACTCTGTCTGTCTCTCTGTCTGTCTGTGTGTCTGTGTCTGTCTGTGTGTCTGTGTGTCTGTGTGTCTGTGTGTCTGTCTGTGTGTCTGTCTGTCTGTCTGTCTGTCTGTCTGTCTGTCTGTCTGTCTGTCTCTCTCTCTCTCTCTCTCTCTCTCTCTCTCTCTCTCTCTCTCTCTCTCTCTCTCTCTCTCTACTCTCTCTCTCTCTCTCTCTCTCTCTCTCTCTCTCTCTCTCTCTCTCTCTCTCTCTCTCTCTCTCTCTCTCTCTCTCTCTCTCTCTCTCTCTCTTTCTTTCTTTCTTTCTTTCTTTCTGTCATTCTCTCCACCCTGTCAGAATGTCTAAATGTCTAGTCACATATATGTTTGTTTGTTTCTGTGAGTGTATGTATCAATTGTGCAAATGTGTGTTTATGTCTGTGTGTTTGTGTGCCTGTCTGCCGTTTGTTTTTTCTCTGTCTTTCTGTGTGGTTGTGTGTGCGTGCGTGCGAGTGCGTGTGCGTGCGTGCGCGTGCGTGCGCGCGCGTGCGCTTGCCTGCTTGTGTGTACCTCTGTGTGTAAGCATGCCTCTGTGTGTGTTGTGTCTGTGTGTCGTGTGCGTGCGTCGCGCCGTGCGTGCGTGGTGTGTGTGTGTGTGTGTGTGTGGTGGTGTGTGTGTGTGTGTGTGTTTTGTGTATGTGTAGTGTGTGTCTTCTCATGCTAATCCTGTTTAAACGGTACTTTTATATAAAAACACAAAGACGCACATTGTACCTCTTTCAAACTTAATATTAAATCAAAAAGTCATTAATGGCGTTTAAAAAATAAAAACGGTCGCATACACAAAAATGTAATCTTTGGCAAATCTCGGAACTAGAGCTAAGAAACGAAAAAATATATATACATCAAAAATGTTTACTTCAAACACTAATTTTGTCGAAGTATCTTCAACTATTTGTGTGTGGAGAGAGAGAGAGAGAGAGAGAGAAGAGAGAGGAGAGAGAGAGAGAGAGGAGAGGAGAGAGAGAGAGGAGAGAGAGAGAGAGGATGATGGTGAGAGAGGAGGTTGTGTGTGTGTGTGGAGTGAGTGTGTGTGTGTGTGTGTGTGTGTGTGTGTGTGTGTGTGTGTGTGTGTGTGTGTGTGTGTGTGTGTGTGTGTGTGTGTGTGTGTGTGTGTATGTGAGAGAGAGACAGAGTGTGTGTGTGTGTGTTGTGTGTGTGCGTGTGTGTGTGTGTGTGTGTGGTTGTGTGTGTTGTGATGTGTGTGTGTGTGTGTGTTGTGTGTGTGTGTGTTGTGTGTGTGTGTGTGTGTCGCGGCGTGCGCTGCGCGCAAAAGTGTGTACATTCGAATTTGCTAAGACTGTTAATCGTTATTGATTGCTTGTGTGTAGTATAGGTTGAATGCAAGCGCAAGAGCTTTGATTTGTTTTTTCTTTGCAAGATATGAGCGCTATATAAATTCCTTTTATATTATCATTATTTTATTATTATTATTATTATTATTATTATATCATCATCATCATCATCATCATCATCATCATCATATTATATCATATTATTTTATCATTATCTATATATTATTATCATCATATTATATATTATTGTTGTTGTTGTTGTTAGTTTTTTTTTGTTTTATCATCATATTATTATTATTATTATTATTTTTTATTATTTTTTATTATTAGATTAATTACTAAGCATATCAAACTATTTATATGCAACGTATGACATTTCGTTTATAATTCGCAGCAGGTAAAATTACTAAAGAAAGTCAAAACCACTTATTCAGCACTTTGCCAACGTTCGGAAGTTCGTTCAATCACCACTACTATGGGAAATTCAAAAGAAGTTCAATCAACCACGATACAGCCTTGAGATGTTTGGAGTTTTACACAAATCAAAGAAGTTCAATCAACCACGATACAGCCTTGAGATGTCTGGAAGTTTTAACAAAGTCAAAGAAGTTCAATCAACCACGATACAGCCTTGAGATGTCTGGAAGTTTTACGCAAAGTCAAAGAAGTTCAATCAACCACGATACAGCCTTGAGATGTCTGGGAGTTTTACACAGATCAGGATGTACCCGGTCAACAAGATGCAGTTCCCTCCGGACCCTGCCTTTCACGGCATCAGACGTATGCCATTAACTATTAAAGAACCGTCGCAGAACGTTGCTCCCTCTCCGGTATGTAAGGCAGGCGGGTTGCAAGAGTGGCCCTGATGCTACGGGACATCAACAGATACAGTGTGTTCCTGTCACCCTTTCCCCCCACCTATTTCAATTGCGTTAAATAGTATAGGTATTATTATTATTATTTTTTGTCCTTTTCGGTGAGTGGTGCCTTGATAAAGTGATTCCTTGCCCGTTTCTCTGTCTGTCCTGTCTGTCTGTATTTTTGTCAATGTCTGCTTTTCTGTCTGTTTGTGTCTCTCTGTTCTCTGTCTCTGTCTCTCTGTCTTCTCTCTGTCTTGTCTGTCTGTCTGTCTGTCTGTCTGTCTGTCTGTCTGTCTGTCTGTCTGTCTGTCTGTCTGTCTGTCTTCTCTCTCTCCTCTCTCTCTCCTCTCTCTCTCTCTCTCTTTCTCTCTCTTCTCTCTTTTCTTCTGTGTCTTTTCTCTCTCTGTCTCTCTGTTCTGTTCGTCTCTCTTCTCTCTCTCTCTCTCTCTCTCTCTCTCTCTCTCTCTCTCTCTCTCTCTCTCTCCTCTCTCTCTCTCTCTCTCTCTCTCTACTGTAGAGTGTGCATCATGATTACTTGTAATGAAAAGTAAAAAAAATAAATAATAAAAAAAACCCGCATAACTGTAGATGCACTGAGAGAGATAAAGTGAGAGGTGGAAAGGAGTGATAGAGAGAGAGAAAAAAAAGAGACGGAAAGTCATAAGGAGAAAGACATTGAACAATGATGGCTTTTTACATCCTGTCTCCTGACTAAAAAAACAACAACAGAGAAATACAGGGACAGACAGACAGACAGACAGACAGACAGACAGACAGACAGACAGACAGACAGACAGACAGACAGAGATAGAGACAGAGACAGAGAGATGGACATACAGAGGAACAGAGGCAGAGAGACCCAGACCGATAACTACAGAAACAGACAGATTCAAAGCATGATGCCACAACCTCCTTATAATACACAGCACTATGTTGCAACCTTCATACTAGTGATTAACTAACTACATCCCATTACAACACTAAGGAAAATGAGCCTCAGCGTAGGGTGAAAAAAACATCTACCGTTCACCACCCACCCCCCTCCCTCCAAAAAAATCGTACAATCACAACCCTTACATTCAAGGCTCATGTAACAGCCCTGACATAATCCTCTTACATCAAACGCTGATGAAGTGGCCTACAACACTCAAGGCAGCAGACTACTCTATAACTATCCCCAACCTAATTTTCCCCTGAAGGCCATTCATTTCCAAGGGACAAAATGGAAGCTACTGAAGACGTCTGCTGTTTCTGAGCAGTCCAGTCCCTTACTATACCGCTGATTGCTATGGGAATGAGCAGGGGGCCTTCAGGGACATGGCAGAGTAGAGGTCTGTTCAGCATTCATAGCACATCAGCAGGATTGAGTCTCTCCTCCTTGTTTGCATAGGGTTAACCCCTTCAGAGGGCAAGGACGGGAGGGAGGGCTGGTTTGGGGAATGGATGGGTTAATGGTAGCGTGATTGACATGCACGTCTGTGGAGCGTTGTTGGACAGCTGCTGGTTTCAGAGGTATGATTGTTTGAGGTGATAGACCTACTATTGGGGCAATCGTTTTCGTCTGTTTGTCTGACTGACTAATTGGCTGGTACATATTTCTTTATATGCCTTGCCAATGGACCATTCCAGTGGTGTGGAGAGGGGGGGTCTGACTGCATGGGTAACAGCTTGCCCTCCATACTTACCTACCCCTCTAAAGGCAAAGACGCAACTCCATAGTTTTCCGAGACTGACGGGTGCCCTACTACTATATATTTCTTTAACTGTTCAATTTCTCTGCTGAAATTCAGGCTGTTTTCCCCAGAAGAAAGCATGTCGCCAAAAACAAGAGCAGCTCTAGCCTGTTATTCTTTGTCTGCTTGTGTGCTTGATTTTTCTATTCAAAGGGAAAAGTGTTCAGAGTAGAGAGCGTGTGGCCACAAGAACAGCGCTACCCTCTTCTTCTTTCTCTGCTTGTGTGCTTGTTTTTTTCCTATTCAAAGGGAAAGTGTTCAGGCCATCTGAGTTAATTTTTCATCCCTATTTTTTTGTTGAATTTCTCTAATTTTCCTTTTCGTGTTTTAACAGCTGTCAGTATACTTGTCTGTCTATCTGTCTGCCTGTCTCTCTCTCATACACACAGCAAGAATGACTGCCTATAGATCTATACACAGCAGAAGGGAGGAAGACCTCCTTCATGGACAACATCATTTATGCTGGTAACAGCACACTCAGGGAGGCTGCAAAAGATCCTCCTACATAGGAGCACAATTCAATTCACAATTTAAACAATTTATCATCTCACAAACAGAAAAATCATGTGGGTTACAAGCCACACATAAAAGTGATGGGGAAAAATATTTATCACAGAGGAATAGCACAGACCATTTGCAACCATCACCTCGCAATCACAACAAGACTATACCCATATCAGTACTAATACCAGCACTTTATCAAAAAGGAATTTACGTGGTCATAAGCTATATATACACATAAATGATAAACAGAGATATTTATTACAGAAAGCTTTACAATTCAATCATTAAAAATGGATACACACACGCTGAGGCACACACGACACAACACCAGCAAAACACTCACACACAAAAACCAAAACATTTGACAACATCAACATGCACACACACACATAATGACACAACACACACATAAACGCACACACACACATGCACAACAACACACACATACATACACCACACACATACAACTACATACACACTGCATGCAGGTCACGTGGTAATGCACAAATGATTACATGTCATACTCTAATACCACTATCAATTGATAAGATCTACATGACACACTTTATTTTTTTGAAAAAGTAGATAAATTTTAACACAGAACAAAGTATATTGCACTTAGTAAAAGAAACATACGTCGACTTTGCTACAAGCATCCCATATCTATACACCATGCCCTGCTCAGCTCTCTCTCTCTCTCTCTCTCTCTCTCTCCTCCTCTCTCTCTCTCCTCTCTCTCCTCTCTCTCTCTCTCTCTCTCTCTCTCTCTCTCTCTCTCCTCTCTCTCCTCCCTCCTCTTCCTCCCCTTCCCTTCTCTCTGCCTCCTCATCTTCCCCTCCATCCCCCCCTTTCTCTTGTCCGTCAGTCCTGGTTATTGTTAAATCTTTGTTTAATGTTGAAATTGAGGGGAGGATAAAACTTTATATTTCAGAGGGTTTAGAGTTTGGGAACTATGTAACGTTTTTGAGATGGAAAAGTTGAAAATATTCAGCAAGCACATGCGTACCATCACTCACGATTTCTTTTGCTCTGTCTTTCACACAACATTCATACAGATCGTGTAGTGTCATTTGCGCACAACCCACAGTTTTGTCGCAACGTGTTACAACTCTGTTAGTACATTTTGTTTTGATATTCAGTGTTTTGTAGCAACATATCAAAGAAAAAGAAATGACAGACTCAATAAAGCATCCATAACAGTTTTGTAAAACTTTAATCTTTACCTAAAGACAACTAAACTTTTGAAGAAAAAAGATACGAAAATGACATTCTTATTTATCATATCATATTAGCAGTAAAGATTTAATTTATCATCGATGATAGTTCCTAAGTACTTATACTCATCAATCCGTTCAACTTTCGTACCATCTATATAAAGATCTGGTACAGGCTCTGGGTTTTTGCGAGAGTCAGTTACCTATTCCTTAGTCTTTTTAACAGTCAAGTCTAGATGGTTTCTTTTGCACCAGGATGAAAACTCTTCAACTTTTCTAGAATACATAAGATGAGAGTTGGACAGATCTTCAAGAGCAGAATCATCAGAATATTTCACCTATGTTGTAATATCAAAACCAGTGCAGTCAGTATATACAGTGAAAAGGATAGGAGACAGAACAGTGCGAGAACCAGTGGGTATTGACTTTTCAGCTGATATTGCTTTTATGAATAGAACACACTGTGTGCGATTCACCAGAAAGTTCATAACCCAAAGAATAAGATGATGACAACTATTAAGTGAAAGTAATTTGAGTGCTAAGAGATGGAGCTGGATAGTATTGAAAGGCAGAGGAGAACTCAATAAAGAGTACAAATACACGCAAACAAAAGAGCCAAGATTTTCCAGATGAGATTAGATATTTATTTATATATTCTTTTATATCGAGTATAATGGAATAAGCACTCATGTGCAACAAGGTTAGAGTAGCATCATTGTGCTCCTGTTTGCTTTGTATGCAAATTGGAAAGGATCTAGGTTAAAAGGAGTGCACAGTAGAATTCGTTTTTGGATGATACGTTTCAAGGCATTTCATAACACTCCTCCTCCCTAACAACGCATGGTGGCTATCTAGAAAACAAGTTTGGAAAAACGTTCGTCTGCAATCGTCTGCAAATGGTCCAGCAAGTTCAACTGATACACTTGTTAAAGAACCCGCACATCCTTTACGTAACACTACTTACCGAAACTTGGCACAAAAGGATCAAGGCCGCTACACGCTCTTAGGAAATCTCTGTGGACAATTGTAAAAAATGAAGCCGGAGATGGTTGAATCATCAGATTACATAACATAATCTTGCCAAACCCATCCTGTTTTGGCAACGCATTAGGCAGCAGGGGACCGGAAAAATGTCCGGATGACAACGTTCATGAGTGGAAAGACTTTCTTTAGCGTGTTTGGAGACAGAGGTAGAATACAGACAAAAGTGAAAAGACTTCTGGAGACACAGACATTTCTCATGTACCAATAATGAAGATACAAAATGAATGAGTCTATCCTATCTAAACTTACTTGATTATATGTATCCAAGAAAGAATTCTCTCTTTCTCTCTCTCTCTCTCTCCTCTCTCTCTCTCTCTCTCCTCTCTCTCCTCTCTCTCCTCTTCTCTCTCTCTCTCTCTCTCGTAAAAAAATCTCTCATATAAGCAAAATCCTTAATGAAACTTCTATAATTATAAACAAATATTGACGTAGAACAGCTGGCAAATATGCATACACAGTCTTAGAAACTTTAAACGACTTAAGACCAGCCGACAGGCAATCTGAAGGAGTTACTTAGTCCGTGATGATGCAAAAACAAACAAACAACAACAACAAAACCTTCGTGATACAATACAATAAATCAAACACTGGGAGGAAAGTCAGTGCTTATTCTACACGCATACAGCAGGAGACCCACAAAGCTTTAGTTGGTAAAGACTCCGATACCAGATCAGGGTATCGGTGCCATGTCGGCACCCTTTCCCTCAATTCCCACACCTTCCCCTCTACGTTCTCCAATGCTGCAACCTTGCTCATCTCCCTCAGACATCTTATTGTCTGTTGTTCTGTATGCTTATGACCACACCTATTTCCAAAAAAAGTGTGTGTTGTGTGAGTGTGTGAGTGAGTGGTGGGTGAGTGTTGGGTGGGGGTGAGTGAGTGAGTAAGTGAGTGAGTATGTGTGTGTGTGCGTGCGTGCGTGCGTGCGTGTGTGTATTAAGTACCTACACATGTTGGCACAAACAAGTGCCTGCACATGCAAAGTATATATTTATGTATAGATACTTGCGCATACACACACAAAAAATGCTTGCCTCAAGCTACACATACACACACGCGTACATGCGCAATAATCCACAAGCACCCCACACAAGCACACAGAGATGCAAAGTATGCATAAACATACGGATCGCTAAGCGCACAGGCACGTGCGCACAGACACACACACTGAAGAGCATGCATGCACACACGCACCTTGCTCGCTCGGTCGCCCCCCCCTTCTCTCTCTCTCTCTCTCTCTCTCTTCTCTCTCTCTCTCCTCTCTCTCTCTCCTCTCTCTCTCTCTCTCTCTCTCTCTCTCTCTCTCTCTCTCTCTTTAGCAATATATGTACTCAGGCTCCAGAAAAACGCAGCAGACTATGAACCAAATAGATTCTATAAGTAATAACTAAAAATAGTTGTTGATATTTGTCTGGATTTCGAGTTATTATTC
>CM060334.1:24181858-24184358 GCA_030674155.1 Stramonita haemastoma | reverse complement strand
GTTACAGCAAGCATGCCACGCCATTCTGTGTCATTTTTTGCCTGGCAGGAAGACAGAAAGGAATTTAGGTTACCATAAAAATGTCAGAGAGAGATAGGGGTTAGGAAGAGAGAGAAAGAGTGGGGGGGGAAGGGATGAAGAGAGAGAGCGAGAGAGAGAGGGTGGGGTAGAGAGAGAGCGAGAGAGAGAGAGAGAGGAGAGAGAGAGAGAGAGAGAGAGAGAGAGAGAGAGAGAGAGAGAGAGAGACAGAGACAGAGACAGAGACAGAGACAGAGACAGAGACAGAGACAGAGAGACAGAGAAAACGAGACCAACAGAGAGGGGAGACAGACAAAGAAGAAGAATACAGGACAGACATAAACTTGGGCGGACATAGACTTAAACACAGGGCCATAAACACCAACTTTAATTTAAACAGCTCATCAACGCCTGCTCTCTCTCTCTCTCTCTCTCTCTCTCTCTCTCTCTCTCTCTCCTCTCTCTCTCTCTCTCTCTCTCTCCTCTCTCTCTCTCTCTCCTCTCTCTCTCTCTCCTCTCTCCAACAACACTTACGCGTTTTAAGTTGTTTTTGCAATCGATGATTTACGTCTCAGTTTCCATGTAACACATAAGAAAGAGAGAAAAGATAACTTCTTTCTTTTTTTTTTAAACAGAGGCAGACAGCACAGAGAGACAGACAGAAACAGAAAAGAAGACAGATTTGGACAGAAAGAAAGACAGACTAAGACAGAAAGATACACTGAGAAAAGAAGAGGGGTAGACAGAGCTAGAGGGAAAGAGAGAAGCGAAGACAGAGCGACAGACACAGAGAAAAAGTACCCTGCCTCCACCTAAGACGTCCCTAGCGCTTTGGGAGTAATGCATCACCTCAGTATCTGATGCAGAGTGACACCACACACACACACACACACACACACACACACACACACACACACACAACACACACATACACACACACACACACACACACACACACACACACACACACACACACACACACACACACACAGAGGAAGGGGGGAGAGAGAGAGAGAGAGAGAGAGAGAGAGAGAGAGAGAGAGAGAGAGAGAGAGAGAAGAGAGAGAGAGAGAGAGAGAGAGAGAGAGAGAGAGAGAGAGAGAGAGAGAGAGAGAGAGGAAGAGAGAGAGAGAGAGAGAGAGAGAAGAGAGAGAGAGAGAGAGAGAGAGAGAGAGGAGAGAGAGAGAGAGAGAGAGAGAGAGAAGACAGACAGACAGACAGACAGACAGACAGACAGACAGACAGACAGACAGACAGACAGACAGACAGAGACAATGACAATGACAATGACAATATTTTATTGTCTATAGCATTACAGCCCTTAGACAAGGGGGATAATCAAAAAACAAGAATGGAATCAATTATTTCACACACACACACACACACACACACACACACACACACACACACACACACACACACACACACACTCTCTCTCTCTCTCTCTCTCTCTCTCTCTCTCTCTCTCTCTCTCTCACACACACACACACACACACACACACACACACACACACACACACACACACACACACACACACACACACACACACACACACACACCACAACACAAGAAATAATATAGGATCGTTTTGACATAATCTTACAATAAACATTTTCATCTTACTTCCTAGATTTCTTGTTTCCTTATTTTTAATGCTAAAGCTATGTATTTTGAAAGGCATAAAATTGTATTTTCATCAGTATGAGACAAAATCACTGCAACTCGGTTTTGATCAGGCATACCAGAGAAGGATTGCAGTATGGCACAGTTTTTACGGATATCTTTATACGCTCTGCAGTGGAATAGGAAGTGGGCTTCATCTTCCAATTCATTTTCACAGAATGGGCAATTTACATCCACATGATCATTCAAATACCACATTTTAGAATTTTTTAAACCACAAACCCTAAGCCGAAACTTTGCAAAATTGTCTCTGTGCCACTTGTTTGTAACACATGATAGATATTTTTCTGCTTGAAAAACATTTTTAAATGAATGAAACCATTTATACTTTTCCTTATTCTCCAAATCGGAATTCCAGTTTTGTATGTAACAAGAAATTAATCTGTCTTTGAATTCATTAATGAAGGTTGCTTGGTATCCAATGCCTTGACATAACCAAACCATACCAAAACCATTTTCTATCAATTTCTGTTGCACATTAGATACCCAATTAAAACGGCCTGATTCATGTTGAAACAAAAGCATTTCATATGTCTGTCGACATATTCTTGACAGACAGACAGACAGACAGACAGAGAGAGGGGGAGAGACAGAGTGAGAGAGAAACGACAGAGAGAGAGAGAGAGAGAGAGAGAGAGAGAGAGAGAGAGAGAGAGAGAGAGAGAGAGAGAGAGAGAGAGAGAGAGAGAGAGAGAACAGAGACAGAGACAGAGACAGAGACAGAGACAGAGAGACAGAGAGAGACACAGAGAGAGAGACAGACAGAGAGACAGACAGAGAGACAGAGAGACAGACAGA
>CM060334.1:24164978-24176758 GCA_030674155.1 Stramonita haemastoma | reverse complement strand
TCTGTCTGTCTGTCTGTTCTGTCTTCTCTCTTCTCTTCCTCTCTTCTCTTTTCCTCTCTCTCCCTTTTTCTCTTCTCTCTCACGCAGCCGCACACAAAGCCCCACGCACGCAGGGCACGCACGAAACGCAGTGTTGTGTCTGTGTGCCTGTTGTGGGGTGTTTGGGTTTGGATATTTTCTTTTAAAGTTATTTTAGAATATTTGAAAAAAAATGTTTTTGAAATGCAGTTTTATCTTGTGTCTTTTGATTACGATTCTTAAAAAATTTTTCCCTGTCGTATTGTTTTCCCCCCCTTTTCATGGGGGGAAATTAAAGGGTTTTTGACTTAAAATTCCTCTCTCTTTTTCCTCTCTCTTTCTCTCTCTCTTTTCTCTCCCCTCTTCTCTCTTTTCTCTCTCTCTCTCTCTCTGGAGGGTGTGGTGTGTGTGTGTGTGTTGTGTTTTGTGGGGTTTTGTGTGTGTGGGGTTTTTGGGGGGTGTTGTTTTATTTGTGTTGTCTTTTTTGTGTTTGTTTGTGTTTCTCCCTTTCGGGTTTGTTTGCCTGCCTCCCTTTGTTCTGTCTTTTCTGTCTGTTGTTTCTTTTGGTCTTGTCTGTCGGGTTGCCCTTCTTTTTGTCGGTCTTTTGGGTCGGGGGTCGGTTGGGGGGCCCCCCCCTTCCCCTCTCTCTCTCCTCCTCTCTTTTCTCTTTTCCTCTCTTCTCTCTCTTTTTCTCTTTGCACCCCCACAGGAAAAGGGGGAACATAAGCAAAGACCAGATACCCCAAAAGCACGTCCCCCCCCCCCCCACACACACACACACACACACACGCACACACACACCACACCAAACCCCACATACACACACGCACGCACGCACGCCACACACACACACCCCAACACATGTGCACTACCCCAAAACGAAAGGCTGTTACTCAGGTCATGCGAAAATGATTGCCAGAGAAAAGGTCCGGAAAGAGGAAGCTAATCAAGAAAAACATGAATTGGTAACCAGAGAATAAAAGAAACAAACACACAAAACTGGAACGAGAAATAACCAAGAAATGACATCACTGAATGCAGATGAAGAAGAAGAAGAGAAGAAAGAAGAAGAAGAAGAAGAAGAAGAAGAAGAAGAAGAAGAAGAAGAAAGAAGAAGAAGAAGAAGAAGAAGAAGAAGAAGAAGAAGAAACAACAACAACAACAACAACAACAACAACAACAACAACAACAACACATGAATTAGAATAGGAAGAAAAAGAAGTACAACAACAGCAACAACAACAATAACAACAGCAACACACAAGACCGCCGACAACATCAACAACAGCAGCAACAACAGCGACAACAACAACAATAGCAGCAATAACAACAAAGCTACAGGCCAAGTAAGGGGGAGAGGAGGAGGAGCTAAGACCAAAAAGAAGAAGAGAATGAAGGAAACTGAGAAAGAGATGGAGACGACGCTTTAACACACGTCAATCGCCAAAACTCAACACGTCACCTTCAACAATGACACAACCCCCTCCCCCCACCCCTCACAACTCCCTAAAGATTCAAACCACCTGTATTTCGTCACGAAAGCCTAAACCCCCAGACCTCTCAGCCCCCTCAGCGCGCTTCAAACGCATGCTTCCAACAGACTCTCTTGCCAGAGGAACTGTCAGTGTGAACCCACAACGACAGTTCACGCTCACAATACCTTTCTTCTGCCAGTTATGCCAGCTTGTACCATGTGTCATGAAAATCGCATTTTGGGGGATGGAGGGAGAAAAAGATGGCAGGAATGCTGCGTGCAGACCGTCTCTCTGATGCCCTTTTCTTCCTCGATTCGTCAGAGACATAAACTGCCAGGGGGGTGTATACTTTGTACAACGCATGCATGTGTACGCAGGTATGCGTGTTTGTATGGACGCGCGCGCATACGAGCGTGTGCAATGTAGGTATGCATGCGTTTTTATACAAGCGTATAAAAATAGACATGTATACGAAACGCTTATACACACACTGCGCGCGCGGTACACGCATACACACACACACACATACACACACACACACAAAGCTAGCGCGCAATCAAGCACGCCCGCGGGCGTGGGCACGCACACAAACATACACAAGCACTCTCACACCGCAAATGCACGTACACATGCGCAACACACACACACACACACACACAACACACACCACACACACACACACACACACACACAACACACACACGCACACACACAACCACACACACACACACACACACACACACAGCACGCACGCACGCACGCACGTACGCACGCACACACTCACATAGAGATTGTGATATTACATGAAACTTAAGCCAATTACGAAATTCATAAAAAGCAAAACAATAGAACGACTGACATTTCAAAATGTATAAAATCAGAAATAGCATAAACTAAAACTCATAATACAGCCAAAAATAGATCATAAAGACAGAAATTAATGACAAGATGAATAAATGCACATATGCGTTAATCTATAAAACAGAAGTAATTTTATATAACAACCTGACCTCTTAGGGAACAATAAACATAATATCAAAGGAGCAATTTTAGGAAACCTTTCCTTCAGCTAGTTCAAAGCGCATGACAAGTGTCACAATTTATACCTTACAAATAAACATCAAAATAATTCTATTGTAATCATTTCATACACCCACTCAACTAAGCCTTCTCTCTGTGTGTTTTTCTGTCTGTCTGTCTGTCTGTCTTTCTGTCTGTCTGTCTGTATGTGTGTGTGTGTGTGTGTGTGTGTGTGTGTGTGTGTGTGTGTGTGTGTGTGTGTCTCTCTCTCTCTCTCTCTCTCTCTCTCTCTCTCTCTCTCTCTCTCTCTCTCTCTCTCTCTCTCCCTTTAATTATTGCGCTTTTTTGTTTTGTTTTGTTTTGTTTTTTCTTTGTTTTGTTTTTCTTTGTTTTCCTTTATTCAAATCAAAATTATCATTGATTCTACTTCTTATTTTCGTTTCTGAATGAGTCACTTTTTTATAAACATTACCTTAATATTGTATCTCTGTGTTATTTCTTGCCTGTTGTTTGATACTTGGTATGGTTCCTTACTTTTGGTATTTGGATCATTATAATTGTTGTTGTGTAGTTGTGGCTATTATTTTTTTTTTTATCTTATGTTATCCCTGAAAAGGGCGGGGACTGGATGTAAAAAAGCACACGAGTGCTTATCTACTATCCTCGATAAAGAATTTTGCCTTTCCTTGCCTTGCCTCTCTCTCTCCTCTCTCTCCTCTCTCTCTCCCCTCTCTTCTCTCTCTCTCTCTCTCTTCTCTCTCTCTCTCTCTCTCTCTCTCTCTCTCTCTCTCTCTCTCTCTCTCTCCTCTCTCTGCCCTCCCTCTCCTTCCCTCCCTCCTCATCCCATTCTCTTCCTCCTCCCCTCTTCATCAAACCTGTCCAACTAAACTGACAACAGACCAAGCCATCATCAATCATTCACTCACTTAGCTACAGATAAACCTTGACATGAAGTGTCCGTCCCAAAGTGAAGGAGCCACTGCACTATCATCGCGTTCCTAGTGGCTATCTCTCCTGGCTGACCGCAGTGGACACTATCTTGGAGAGGGGTGGGCATTTTGACAGAGGCAGACATAGCAGGGAAGCACTTCAACAGACGATAACAGGGAGACAAAACGCAAATGCAGACAGAAAAAAGAATACAAAATAATCATAATGGGTGGCGCAGTTGTTATGGCGCGACGCGGTTTCCCCACGGAAATCAGCCTGAATTTTTAGTATACCAAAACAAAAAAAAAGATACAATATTACACGACACAACACAAACTCATACGGTATCGCAATATGTTGGTGTTTATCGAAAGCACTGTACAGGCGGGTATACACGTGGTGTCCCTAGTAGAAAAAACGTCATAAAATGGTGAAAAGGTGTAGTAAGGAAGCGAGGTGTCAGAAGTTTTAGCTTTTCTAGGGGAGGACAGCATCTTATGGGTGGCACCCATGCCCTCTCCCTCGCTGTTTTACCTTTCCTGTCCCCAAAGTCAGCAGATGCACATCTACAACTGAATGAACAGGGAACTTACTGGAGGCAAGGTGTGCGAACGGTCACCTATCCACAACTCAACTACGCTCTACAAAAACCGTCATTAACAGACGCAGAACATGACACTGTGCAATTCTGATGTTGAATTGATTTCAGAATGACTTTTTACGAAAACGACATGTTGATTCTGCAGCGAAAATTACAAGAACGCTAAAATTTAAAAGAAAAAGGGCAACACAAAACATTAACATAAAAAGCAAGAACAACAAAAATTAATGATAAACGGTCTACCGTTTATCTTTTTTCTGTTAACTCTCTTGCTTTTTGTTTTTCATATTGCTTCCCTAATGCCATTATATGCTAAATTTTTATGTTTCAATCATTCTCTTCGTGGCAAAAGTTTGTGTCTGTCTGAGTTTGGTATGAGTTAAGCTTAAAATGCTTAAGACCGTGCATGAAAACGTTGGAACAAATTAAGGCATTTTCTTGCCAAGCACAATGATATAAAAAATGGATTCATAGACTCAGTTCTTTTTCTTCTCCCGATCTTACTATTCCTCCTCCTTCTTCCCCTTCTTCTTCTTTATATTCTCCTTCCCCCTCTTCTCTTCTTCATTCTCATCCACGTGCGTGCGCACGCGCGCGTGTGCGTGTGTGTGTGTGTGCTTGCGTGCGTGCGTGCGTGTGTCGTGTGCGTGTGTGCGTGCGTGCGTGCGTTCATGCGCGCACGCATGCGTGCGTGCGTGTGTCCGTACATGAGTGTATGTATGTGTATAATTAGTGTGTGTGTGTTGTGTGTGTGTGTGTGTGTGTGTGTGTGTGTGTGTGTGTGTGTGTGTGTGTGTGTGTGTGTGTGTGTTGTGTGGTGTGCGCGCGTACATAAAATTAATGTGTGTGTGCTGGCGCGCGTGTGTGTTGTTTATTTTGTTTTCTAATCCTTTGCCTCAGGCCTTTTCAGCAGAACTCTTTGAAAAACTGTTTCGTCGAGGCCACTGACGGGATTTTGTTACTTACTCCATTATCAAACAACATTGTATGAGTTAACGATACCGTACAATATAACAAAAAGTTCTACTAAGTCACATAGAGCAGGGAGGAGGGGTTGTTCATACTACCAAAAGTATATTTAAGCCCCTGCACGTCAAGTCTTAGGTTTCTCATCCACTTGATTGGACCAACAAAGGAAAGAAAGCGGGTGTAACTGAGCGGTAACAATACCAAGTCTCAGTCCTAAGTCAGAAGAGATTGTGGGGCACAGATTGCCAATGACATGTCATTACCGTGTTGGGATCACCAGACTGTTGTGCTCTGGTGGCTGCTGGGAAAAAGAGTTCCAGACTGATTTAATTCTTTAAATTAATGTAAGTGGGTTTTGCTAGCTTCTGGCGGACCGAAGAAAGAACAGACGCGGTGTAAGTGGATTTCCCCCCCACCCCACCCCGTTCAAGACATCAACTGAAAATAACGGAAGCAGGCTGGAAATCGCCCGTTAAGCCCGGTTCCATGGGTGCTGCGATTTGACTTGTCTACTGCTATTGATTTTTGTTTCTTTTTTTTTAGGTGAGGGTGTTTTCTCTCTTTCTTTTCTCCTTCTCTTTTCTTTTTTTATTTTCTTGTTTTAACCGGGGTTTTTTTCTTTCTTTCCTTCCTTCCCTGTCTCAAGTTTCCTTTCTTTGCTTTCTTTTTTTTTGGACCTTTTTCCTGGACTCGTCTTGTTTTCTTTTTTTTTCTACCTACCTTTTTTTTTTAACCTCCTCCCTTTTTTTTTTACCTGACCTCTTGTATGTGTGTTTTTTTTCTGTCTTGTTCTCTTCTCGTTTTACTTGCCTCTTGTCTTCCATTCTTGGTTACTTTTATCTCCCCCTGTGTTTTGATTCCTTTTTTTTTTGCTTCTTTTCTTCCTTTAATGTTTTTTGTTTGGCTCTTTCTTTTATGCTCGTTTTTTTTCTAAGTTTGCCTCTTTCTTTCCTTCTAATGTTGCCTTGTTGTTTTGTTTTTTTTTTTTTAAATTTTTCATCCTTTTTTCCTACCTTACTCCCTTGTGCTTTGGGGGCGGTATAGCCTAGTGATCAGAGCGTTGCGCTTGTGATATGACGGCCCTGGTTCGGGCAACCACAAAGGCAGCTATTTTAAGGGAATTTTCCCCCTGAAGTTAACATCAGTACCGACTCCACTCATCCAAAAGTCCTTTTAATGAGACTAGAAACAGGCCCTGTGTGTACACGCGCATAATGTTTTGCACACACATTAAAACCCGTTCCTCCTTTCACAAGAGCAGATTATTTTGTGCCCGTATGTATGGATGACAAAATTACAATAACAAAAAAACAAATGCTGCATGCACACTGTTGTCGTGTTTAGACATCTTCCTAAAGTCAGCATATGGCTACTTTAATGGTGGCCAAAAACGGTCTATCTATCTACTATCTATCCTTATCTACACCTAGTCTGGGACCGTGGGCACCCATGAAGACTTGACAATCAGTTCCCTCCATTCCTCTCTGTGTTCTGTTTTTTGCAGGGTTTTGTTGAGTTCTAGGCCTGTCCATTCGCTGATGTTGTCCTCCCATCTCTTCTTTGGTCTGCCTCTTTTTCTTCCTCCTTGGACAGTGCCTTGCAATATTGTTGCAACGGATGCTCATGCAAAATCTCCCCATTGGTGAACTCTTGTAGACGAGGACCGAAAAAAAAAACAAATTTAAAAAATCCTCTCTTGTTTATTTCCTTCTATCCTTTCCTATTCGTCTGTTTCTTTACTTTCTATCTTTGATTGCTTCCTTTGTTGCTTGCTTCCCGTCTTCCTTCTCTTCCTGGTTTCTTTCCTAGTCTGCTTGCTTTCCCCCTTTCTTTCCTTCCTTCACTTACTTGCATTGTTCTTTCCCTTCCCTGACTTTGGTCTGACAACTCTTCCTCTTGTCCCTGTACGGGAGATCGACTGATTCGGGGTAGGTGGGAGAGGAGAGAGAGAGAGAGAGAGGAGAGAGAGAGAGAGAGAGAGAGAAGAGAGAGAGAGAGAGAGAGAGAGAAGAGAGAGGAGAGGAGGAGAGAAGAGAGGAGAGAGAGAGAGAGAGAGAGAGAAGAGAACAGAGAAGAGAGAGAGAGAGAAGAGACAGCGAGACAGAGAGACAGAGGGGACAGAGACAGAGAGACAGAGAGAACAGAGAGAGACAGAGACAGAGAACAGAGACAGAGAAGGAAGAGAGACAGACAGAGAAAGAGAGAGACAGACAGAGAAAGAGAGAGACAGAGACAGACAGACAGACAGACAGACAGACAGACAGACAGACAGACAGACAGACAGACAGACAGACAGAGAGATCTTTAATGGAATCTTTGTAGAAAATGAACGTAATGTCACTCGCCCTAAATCAACACCAATCCAATCCAATGATGTTGCTGAGAGCCCCGCCGACCGCACGGGCCATATCATGGCTATCAACACAATAACGACAACATTAACAACAATCACAGCAGCAGTTGTCGCCACGGTAGTAGCATCAGTACCAGCAGCAATAGCAAAATGTTAGTTAACACAACAGATTCCGTAACGAAATAAAATCTCAAGCACATAAATCTGACATGGGTGTGGGTTTTAACCAGCACAAGTGGTCTTTTCGTCCACAACATGCTGCAGTATGTTTCGTGCCCAGCTAGCTACAAATCAGCTACATGTTACTCTATCCCCAGAAATGTACGTA
The DNA here is from genome assembly GCA_030674155.1 of Stramonita haemastoma. Classification (NCBI taxonomy): domain Eukaryota; kingdom Metazoa; phylum Mollusca; class Gastropoda; order Neogastropoda; family Muricidae; genus Stramonita; species Stramonita haemastoma. Next base: position 24,169,064 of record CM060334.1, on the reverse strand, counting down.
AAAACAGAAAATTCGTCGTAGAATAAGAAAAACAACCGGTTGAGTGTGTGTGTGTGTGTATGTGTGTGTGTGTAAGTGTGTGTGTTCGGGGGGGGGGGGGGGGTGCGTGCGTGAGTGTGTGTGCGTGTTTGTCTCTGCGTGCGTGCGTACGTGTTTGTCTCTGTGTGTGTGCGTGCGTGTGTGCCTGTGTGCGTAAGCACATGCGTGCGTGTGTGTGTGTGTGTGTGCGTGCGTGTGTGTGTGTGTGTGTGTGTGTGTGTGTGTTGTGTGCGTGTGTGTGTGTGTGTGTGTGTGTGGTGTGTGTTGTGTGTGTGTGTGTGTGGTGTGTGTGTGTGTGTGTGTGGTTGTGTGTTGTGTGTGGCAGGCGGGGTGGGGAGGGGGGCAGTACAGGAAAAACCTTTCGTCTTCGATAGCATTCAGACTTCTTCAGAATAGATTAGGACTATAGACAGTTGAGTCGACCAAAGCCCGACTTTCGCCTCAGAACAAACGGTTTCGACTGGCCCAAACTACGTCACCGCTCTTCTGCTGTCATTTTCGGTTTTCTTCGGATCGGAATGTTCCAGAAGATATTTTTAGGAACGGTTTCTCTCACACTTGTTTCTCCTCCTGGTAAGGTTTACCTGTAGGTCGTTTCGCTATGTTTTCTCAGTCGTGTATATTTTGTAATTTTGCCTTTCTGTCTATTCTGGGAACGCTCCTGGCTTTTTGCTCTTACTGGTTTTGAAATGTCCTGATGTTCACGATTTGCTTCCTAATCCAGTCCAGTATAATTATGCTGTTGTTGTTCATGGTGTTTTCTTCCTAATAAACACTCGATAGAGAGAGTTTTCTCTCTCTCTCTCTCTCTCTCTCTCTCTCTCTCTCTCTCTCTCTCTCTCTCTCTCTCTCTCTCTCTCTCTCTCTCTCTCTCTCTCTCTCTCTCTCTCTGTCTGTCTGTCTGTCTGTCTGTCTGTCTGACTGACTGACTGACTGACTGTCTGTCTGCCTGCCTGCCTGCCTGCCTGCCTGCCTGCCTGTCTCTCTGTCTCTATGTGTGTGTGTGTGTGTGTGTGCCTCTCTCTCTCTCTCTCTCTCTCTCTCTCTCTCTCTCTCTCTCTCTCTCTCTCTCTCTCTCTCTCTCTCTCTCTCTCTCTCTCTCTCTGCGTCTGTCAAGGGGGGGGGGGGGGAAGGGAGGGGTCTGTGAATGCATATATATGCTTGCATGCCTTCCTATCTTCCTTCCTGCCTGTACGCATGCCTGCCCTGCAGATCGCTGTTCGGCCTACCTGCAGGCTATCTTGCAGGCAAGTGCGTACTGACCCTTGTATGACCAAAACCAAACTGCCAAAAAACAAAACTCCAAATGCACAGGTAACAGGTGGGCAGGTAGAGACTGATAACTTTGGGAGTTATGAATGGCTTTGAACTCTGTGGCTGATTTCTGCATGCCAAATCTCCACTTTCTCTTCGAAAAAAACAATTACCGCGTCTGGACCTTTCGAAGAAACCAAAGTAGCATCCAGGGGTCTGGCTAGTCTAGTGGTTAGAGTAATGCGCTCATGATCTGACGGCCCAAGTTCGAGCCACCACCGAGACACCCGTTCAAGGAACTTTTCCTCTGGAGTATTTCTATCTCTTTATCTACTTATTCTTTTATATCCATGATAATGGAATAAGCACTCGTGTGCTTTTTTTACATCCAGTCCCCGTGTGTATTCAGGTTTGCAAATTTTGTCATCTGTTCCCACCGGCAGACGATGGCCTACTCTCACTGAAAGCGGAACAGGATTTAACGTGTGCGCAAGATATTCTGCGTGCGTTTGCACCCGGGCCTCGGTTTATAGTTTTATCCGAAGGACTTTGGGGGGCAGTGGAGTCGGCACTGATGTTAACTCGAGAGGAAAGATCTCCTCGAACGGGAATCGAACCCGGGTCGTCAAATTGCGAGCGCAATGTTCTGACCACTAGGCTATCCCGTCCCCCTAAACATCAGTATCAACTCCACTCTCCCCAAAATCCATTGGTTAAGTTTATATACCGAGATCCCATGAGCAAACGCACTCAAAACATTTCGCCAACGCGTTAAAACCTGTTCCGCCTTTCAGAAGAGAAGGTCATTAAAAAAGATTGTGCTGGTAGGAGCGGATGACAATTCTTTTTAAAGCGTATGCACACTGGGGTCATGGTTAGACATCATCCCCGAAGTCGGTATGCTGGTAGCTTTCTTGATGGTGGGCAAAAAGAGTTCCATACACAAAAACTCCCATTGGTGAACTTCGGAGCTCCAGCCGAGAAACGAACAACAACAAAAAAAACAACAACAAAAAACCCGCCACCTACAAAACTATGCGTCCGATCGTCTGCTGTCATTTTCGCTTTTCTTTGGGATGCTCCTGAAGATATTGGGGAAGATATTGTCAGTATCATTAACCCTTTCTGGCCAAATCTAATTTGTACGTCGCGTCTTTTCGCTTTTCTTGTCTGTCCGTATAAAATTATCTTTCTGTCCCACTCATTTCAATGAGCCCATGGCTAACTGTCACTTGGTGTAAGTCACCTAAAGAAGTCTCCTAAAGAAACTTTGAACAAGTCTCTTTAAAAACAAAAATCCCGAAAATCTATGACTGGTCGGATTCGAACCTGCGACTTTTTAATGGACTAACCGCATCGTCAAGTCATCTGCTCTGTGTAGTACTTTTTTCTGTCTTAATTTCTGATTTTCTTTGATCTTGATTTATGATTTTGTTTTCATTGTGTTGCTTTGTCCTCTAGTTTTCTTTTTGTGCTTCTTTTTCTTTGAATGTGTCTCCTTTTTTTCTCTTCTTGTATCTTTTCTTGTGTGTGGATGGGATTTTGGTTTTCGTTTTTTTTTGTTGCCAACTGTTTTTTGGGGGGAGGAGGAAGTGGTAGAGAATAAAGATAGTGCCTTTTTTTTTCTTTATCCATGAAAAGTGGTCGGGGTGAGTGGGCGAAAATGTTTATTTTCTTTCTGTATGTTACTATGGTTTCTCTTCTCCCCCCCCACCCCTTCTCTCTCTCTCTCTCTCTCTCTTCTCTCTCTCTCTCTCTCTCTCTCTCTCTCTCTCTCTCTCTCTCTCTCTAATATATATATATATATATATATATATTACATCCAGCTATCTCCCCCTCTCTCTCTCTCCCTCCCTCTCTCTCTCCCTCTCTCTCTCTCTGTTTTTCTGTCTCTTTGTCTATCTGTATATATATCTCCCTCTCTCTGTTTCTCTCCCCCCCCCCCTCTCTCTCTCTCTCTCTCTCTCTCTCTCTCAACACAGGGGCAAAACACACACACACACACACACACACACACATACACTTCACACACACACACACACACACACACACCACACACACACACACACTCAAACACACACACACACACACACACACACACACACACACACACACACACACACACACACACACACACACACACACACACACACAACACAGAAGTCAATTGACTGTGACTTCTCGAAGGTAAACCACCAATGTGATGAAGTAGGAAAAAAGTGGCGCTGGACAGCGGCGACGTTGAGAGGAAGCGCGTGGTACATTCCTGTTAGCACGTGCCATACCAGGTGGCAGGGACCAAGGACTCTACCTCATCTGACTGGGAATCGCTGAAGACAATGCTGACAGCTTGTACGCTAGAGGAAGAGAGTGGAGGCAGGGTGGGGGAGATGGGGAGGTGGAGTGGGGGTGTGGGTTGGTGTGGGTGGGGTGTGGGGGGAGTGTGGGTGAGAGAGGGAGAGAGAGAGAGAGTGTGTGGGGGGGGGGGCAAGTGTGTGGTGTGTGTGTGTGTGTGTGTGTTGGTAGTGGTGGTGTGTGTGTGTGTGTGTGTATGTGTGTGTGTGTGTGTGTGTGTGTGTGTGTGTGTCAAGTGTGTGTGTGTGTGTGTGTGTGTGGTCATGTTGTGTGTGTGTGTGTGTGTGTGTGTCCAAGTGTGTGTGTGTGTGTGTGTGTGTGTGGTGTGTGTTGTGTGTGTGTGTGTGTGTGTGTGTGTTGTGTGTGTGTGTGTGTGTGTGTGTGTGTGTGTGTGTGTGTGTGTGTGTGTGTGTGTGGCCAATTGTGTGTGTGTGTGTG
>CM060334.1:24152478-24159978 GCA_030674155.1 Stramonita haemastoma | reverse complement strand
TCAACAGAGGTTGAAATTTACTTTTCATTTTTTGCCTCTTTTGTCTTGCTAGTACGTACATACTCTTAGTTTTTTGTGCATTTAAGGACATATGGTTTAATTGAGTCCATGTAATCAATTTGTTGATATTGTTTTGGAGTTTGAGTGTTAGCCTGTGGGGGTCAGTATCACTACAATAGAGGGATGTGTCATCAGCAAACATTTCACAGCTACAATCTAGAAATAAGGGTAAATCATTTACATATATTGAGAACAAAAGAGGACCCAATATTGATCCTTGTGGTACTCCATATTTAATAGATACTAATTCTGATGTTTGATTATTTGCAGTTACCAGCTGCTGTCTATCTAACAAAAAACTTTTTAAAAGATTGATTATTTCAGGTGTTAGTTTATATAGGTGAAGTTTACGCACGAGCAAGGAGTGATTAATTACATCAAATGCTTTTTCAAAGTCAACAAAAATTAGGCCTGTATAGTTATTTTCATTTATGTTGTGTAAGAGACTGTCTGTAAGTTGAGTTAGAGCTGTGTGACAAGAATAGTTTTTACGAAAGCCTGACTGATCTTCATTTATTAGATTGTTGTTAACAAAGTAGGAATATAAAGATTTTTGGATATGTTTTTCGATGGGTTTAGATAAGACCGATAGGATTGAAATTGGTCTGTAATTTGAAGGACAAGAGGAATCTCCTGATTTGTGGACTGGTATGACTTTTGCCTTTTTAAATATGAGAGGAAAGTTGCTTTTATCTATGCACAAGTTATATAGATATGTCAGTGTTTCAGCTATAATAGGACCAGAAAGTTTCAATATTTTTCCATCCAGATTGTCAAGGTCACGTGTTCTGGAATTTTTGTTGAGAGATAGACTTTCCAACACGTCTTTAATTGTCATTGGCAATAATTCAACCGGGAATTTAATTTCTTTTGAATCAATATATTGTTCTAAGTATTGGAGATCATTTTCATTTGACTTATCGCATGATATGATTTTAGTAGCGATGTTTGAGAAATGGGTGTTCAGTTCATCAGCTGTTATGTCTTTAACTGTCTTTTGGCTTTTTGATATAGGTCTATTATTTAAAATATTGATGGCTTTCCATACCTGGCGAGAGTCGGTAGTTGTGATTAACAGTTTTTGAAAGTAATCACGTTTTGATCTGCGTTTTAGTGAAGTTACTTTGTTTCTTTGCATTTTAAATTCTTCTTTTGTACCATGGGTTTTCAAATGGTCTCTTAAGCGCATTTCAGACTCTATGTCTTTTGTTATCCAAGGAGGTTTAATTTTTTCTTTAACTCTTTTTTTGATGAAGGGGGCATGCCTATCATACACTGATATAAATGTGGTAATCCAGAATTCTGCAGCTTCATTGGGGTCTCTAATTTGATAAATGTCTTGGAATGGCGAGTTTATCAAGTCTGAAAGAAAGTCTTGTTCGCTGAAATTATTAAATTTTCTGTAAAAGATGGTTTTATGTCCAACTTTGGGAATTTTGACACGATGTTTAAACCAAGTAAAACACACAGCATTGTGATCACTGCATCCACAGGAGGGGGCACATACTTCTGCTATGTTTTGTTTTGTAGTAGTATAGATATGATCTATCAATGTTCTAGAGTTATCTGTTACCCGAGTTGGTTTGTCTATTAGTTGTTCCAGGCCATGCATAGTAATGTTGTGACTCCATTTAGGCTTGGGTTTTAATAAATCGATGTTAAAATCCCCAAGAATAATTGTTTCATAGTTTAAAAGTGTCACTTCATCCATAAGAGAGTTGAATTTTTCAAACCATTCTGTGGTTTCCAAAGGATTTCTGTATATGAATCCTATTAATATTGGACTATTGTGTTTTAATTTTATTTCAATCCAAATCGATTCAATGTCATAAACATCAAAGTTGTATAGTCTTTTACAACTCAGTGAAGAAGCAAAATATGTTAATAACCCAGTGGACTTGGGCTTGTGTGGATCCTGTCGAAAGATCTGATATCCTGGGATATTCATGCATGTGTCAGTTACGTGTGGTGAGAGTCGAGATTCAGCAAGGCAAAACAAATGAAATTGATTCCCATCGTTGTGCAGTATGGTCGAAATATCATCTTTTTTGTTTGTTGCATTGTTGATATTCAGGTAGCCTACACGGAGGCCTTGCTTTGTGGGCCACTTGTCTAAAGTTAGAGACATGTTAAGATTGATTGTTTTTATATATGTATGTATATAAGATCTATCAAAATAGGAGATGATTAACAATTTTTTAAACAAAATAAGCTATAATACAATTTCGAAAACTTAAATATCAACACAAATCAAAATCTGTAAGGAATGAATGTGTTATAATAAACAACTTTTTGAATCCAGTCCCGGTTTTACATAAATCATATAGTCATAAAAAATAATAAAGCATATAAATTGGGAAAAAATTTTTAAGAAAAACTAAGATACAACAAATTTTGCTAAATCAATATAACCAATCACACACTAAATATTAATATGATACTAAACACAAAGAAATACAGTGACAAAGAATAATAAATGAAAAAAGCAAACGAAAATATAGTATCGAGAATTGGTTCAAAACTCCAATCCACACTAGCCCAACACAACAACTGCCCTGTTGCAAGAGTCTCTGGATCCTGATATACCTGCTAGATATAGAAGGCAATTTTTCCACTCAAATGGAATACACACTGCAGCATGACGTTAATCAACATCGTTTGATGTAAAAAAAATAAATAAATAAAAAAAAAAAAAAAAAAAAAAAAAAGGGGGGGGGGGGGGTGGGGCTGGGTGAAAGTATGGAGAGAGAGAGAGAGAAAGAGAGAGAGAGAGAGAGAGAGAGAGAGAGAGGAGAGAGAGAGAGAGAGAGAGAGAGAGAGAGAGAGAGATCCATTCACGAAAAATTGAAGCAATCATTTATCATCGATGCAAACACTGCATTTAACATTTGGACACCTGCACAACACATTTGTAATTGTTTAGAACATTATACATGGGCTGTATGTTTGATGCAGGCTTGCAGGCAGACATTTATCGCACGCATGCACACACACGCATGCACACACACGTTCACATAATTATTATACACGTACTCACGGGGTGCATACGCACACGCAAGCACGCATGCTTACATACCACGCAAGCACACACATGCTCACCGGCATATCCACAGACACACAAACACACACGCACACATACGCACGCACACACGCACGCATACACTCACGCACGCACGCACACACACACGTACTCACGCATGCTTACATACACACAAACAGACACACACACGTGGTGAAACATGCATACACATGTTCACTTACACATACACTCAAACACACACTCCCCCCTCCTCTTCCCCTCTACACACACTCACTGGTACACACACACACACACACACACACACACTCACACTCACACTCACACTGGCACACACTAATGGGTCAAACATTGAAGTAGTTCCGAAAGTACTTTCACAAGTGGCTGTGTAACTGCCACAGAGGTGTTGTCTTCCTAACACACTTGTGACTTCTGAACAATGGGGGTTCCTAGGCTTGGGGATCGGAAAGTTTCTGTCCAGTAATAGACCTAGTGTGGCTTTGTCGCTAGTCGCAGGGTTGGGTGGGGTTGGAGAAGTCGTCCCTATGTTGGAGGCAGCAGATCGTGTACGTACACCTCTGGCTGCTTCAGCATAGGTAGACTTTCTGTCCTGGGGATGTACATAGGGTCTGTTGTTCATCTCAGGCCTCACGGCTGGCGGCTGGCGGTGGTTTCCGGGGAAACGTATGTTGAGGCAAGAGTTCTGATGCCCTGAGGGCTGGGATGTATTTGATCGTCATAAAGCGCTTTTTGGGCGCCCCAGTCCTGGTGAGGAAGGAGGGGGTGTTGTCAATAAGCACAACCCTCTCTTGACGGCAGGCTTCCCCAAGAGGGTAGCCGTCGACCGTGAAGCTTTGTCCCTCAGTGGATGTCGTCCGAAGGGGGGGAGGATGGAGGAGGCCTGGAGAGCAGCATGGGGAAGACCTTTTTCAGCAGGTGGATCAGTTTTGTCCATTCTGCTTTTGTGACTGATCCTGCTTTAACAGTCATTTATCCCCACGTGGAAGGTGACGTGCTTTATGTGTGGAGAGGGGCGGGTGTTGACAGCCACTGACACAAGTGTTGTACTGTCAGGCCTGGTACTGACAGGTTTGCAGACTTGCCGGCCACCCCTGACATCTTTTTCTCGTCCACCCCTTTCAGCACGGAGTCACCTAACAACAAGGTGTTACACTCTATGGGGACTGTTTTTTGTGGAGGGTTTTCAGGGGGCTGGAATGGGGGGTGTTTTCATGGTGCTTTTGGGAATGGGAATCAGAATTTGGGGTTTGGTGTATGCGGAAGGGAGTGTGCGGGTGTCTGATGAGGTGTGTTTGTAAGGAGAGGCTGTTTGCTTGTGGTTTTGTGTGAAGTTGCTGGAGTGTTGTTGCTTGTCTTCTTTTGTGTGAGTGTTGAGAGTGAAGAAGCGTCAGTCTTTGTTTTGTCTGAGAGCAGGGCATATCTGTTGGATGTGTTTATATTGTATTCTACCTCTGTGAGTTGTTCTGCAAGTGTTTCAGTATTGTTGTCAGTCTGACTGCTAATGTGTTTTGTGTGTTTTGTTGCAGTGAGTGTTTGTATCTGTTTCTTGGTAGTATTGTTGATGTTGTGCTGACTATCTTTTAGTGATTGTAGTTTGGAATTGATTTCTTTCATGTGGCCTGACTGGTTTTCTTGGTTGTTTTGGAGTTCCATTATTTGCTGTGAAACGTCTCTTTCTATCACCTTTATGGAGCTCTTAACTCTTGTTTCAGCATCGGAGATGACCTGGCTGTTTGTGTTTTGTTTCTTGATCTATTTGTGATATTGTGTTTTGAGTGTGTGTTTTTCTTTCTGCATGTTGGCGATAGTGATATTGGCTGCAATGAGTTGATCATGAAGCATGGTTATAATTTCCCTGTTGTCCATTTGAGAGAGATTTTGTGGTGCGTTGTCTGTTTGTGTTGCGTTAACTGTTGTTGATGGAGAGGCTTTGGAGTGGAGTGCCAGTTGGTCAGGGTTGGGAGGGGGGCAAGATTGATGATCGCATGGGGAAGGAGAGGGGGAGGGGGTGAGAGGGGAAGAAACATCTTGTTCTGCTGTGGGGGAAGGGGTGGAAAGGGATGGAGAGGTTTTGGGGTGAAGGGTGGGTTGGTTGGGGGTGGATGTGGGAGAGGGGTGAGATTGAGGTTCGCATGGGGAAGCAGAGGGGGAGGGGTGAGAGGCTGAGAATTTCCTTTTTCATTGGTGGAAGAGGGGGGGTGGGGGAGAGTGGGAGTGTTTCAGCTTCTTCCTCAGGTGGGGGGATTGAAGATCATTTGAGAGGTCTGAGGGAGGGTGGGAGGTGATGGTCACATCGTCTATTGGAGGAGGGAGGGTGGGAGGGTGGTCGGAGGGAGGGGTGGGAGGTAGTGGTCAGATCCTCAATTGGAGGAGGGGATGATTCAGCCTGATGAGGGGGGTGAGACTTGGAGGGTGTGGAGGGTATGGGTGTGGGTGAAGTGGAAGGGGAGGGTTGCTGGTGAAGAGGTGGAGAAGAGCGGCCATCACTGTCTGTTGTCTGGGCTGGCTGACATGGCTGGTCGTCAGGGGTGCTGTCACGTATGGCCAGCAGAGCGTGACGGCCCGAGGATACCACAGAACACAGGGCGTTAGTAGCCGTTTCTGTGGTTACAGTTTGTGCTGCCAGCTTGTTCACAATTGTTTTAAGATTGTCAAACCTCCTTCTCTACCCACTCCTGGCACACATTTCCTTGAACAAGGATTGTCCTAGTGGAATGGAACACGTGGATTGTCAAAAGTTTTCCTTCTGAACAAGAAACTTGAAAAAATGTTTTCCAAAGTTCACTGGGTAAACATAATGTAAATTCTGTTGGTACACTTATTTCTTTGGAATGGTTTGTTTCATATTCTTTGAAAATAGTGGTGATGTTCAGTGGTTGGAATTTACCGCAGTACCTTTCAAATAGTACAAATCGCCACAAAGGCAAGTTATCGTAAAGCGCCTCAAATGTAACCTGGCAGGAATCATGAGTGTGTTGAATTGTTTCTTTGCTCTGGCTTTGGGAGCTCATAGAGCGAGTTGTGGGACGCATTGTTGGGCTGACACTAGTTGCTTGTGGTCATGGTTAACTGGTTTATATGTAGGAATTAGAAAAGAGTAAGGAGGCCCGAAACTAAGATGGGAAAAAAAAAAAAAAAAAAAAAAAACACGAGAAGATTAATGTTTCTGCTATGTGCCATTTTAATGGCCACATTTACATGGTGATCTCCGCATTGCTCAGTTTTACTGTTTGTACACAAGTAACGGACTTTTGTCTACACTAACCTGTGTTTGGGCGATGATGTCCAGCACAGAAAACACAATGTATACGCTTTCTGGGCCACATGCCCCACAAAAGAAACTCTCGAGTCATCAAGCCATTACAGAAACACATGGCCCTGGCCTGGCCCACACGCTTCACAAAGAAACCACTTCAGAAAACCATTCATTTTATCTTCAGTCGGCGTAGTGGGTCCCGGTTACAGCGTTGTCCGGTGACAGGTTTACATTGTTCTGTCCATAGCAGTCGGCTGGGGCACTGATGCAGTTGAAAATAATGAGACTTCACAGAAAATAGTTAATAACTAATACTATATTACTTTTTTCTTTATCTAGACAAATTTTATACTTTCGACAGGTCCAGCTGCATCATCTACACATTTTTGTACTAAAATTTTGGAATTTATTGTAGAAAACACCTTTCATGGAGAGCTCCTTACACACGTCTTGACAGCTTGACGCTGTGTCCAAGCTGACAGCTTGTGTGTGTGTTTTGTGTGTGTGTCACTGTGTGTGTGTGTGTGTGTGTGTGTGTGTGTGTGTGTGTGTGTGTGTGGTGTTTTGTGTGTTGTGTATGTGTTGTGGTGTGTTTTGTGTGTTGTTGTGTGTTGTGTTTTGTGTGTTGTTGTGTGCTGTGTGCTGTGTGCTTTTGTGTGTGTGTGTGCGTGTGTGTGTGTGTGTGTGTGTGTGGTGTGTGTGTGTGTGTGTGTGTATGTGCGTGTGCGTGGTGTTAAGTTTTGTGTTTTGTGTGTTGTGTTTTCTGTGTTGTGTGTGTGTGTGTGTGTGTGTGTGTGTGTGTGTATGTGTGTATGTGTGTATGTGTTGCGTGCGTGTGTTTGGCTGTATGTATGTACATGCGTGTGTGTGTGTGTGCGTGTGAGTACCTGTAAGCGTCTGTGTGTATATGCGGGCGCACACGTTTCGTTTAAATCAGTCGAAACACCGGACGTAAAAAGGAAAAGACAGGCCTAGGTATGACCGAAAAACTCAGAGGATTCTGTCTCATCCAGGAACTCTGGAAGGATGGCATGGGACAGTTAGAACAGAAAAGGTATCTCTCCATTTCTTTTTTCGTTCCTCAGCTAGAGCTCTGAGGTTCACCAATGGTAAGATTATGAATATG
>CM060334.1:24147274-24149878 GCA_030674155.1 Stramonita haemastoma | reverse complement strand
CCACCAGCATAAAAAACAATATGCCTACCTGTCAACACGGCGTTTTCGCCTTCGAAGCCTTTCTTCCATCCATTAGTCTTGGTGGTCTGGATGCTAGTCCTTTTGATGAGATGATAAACCAATGTTTCGTCTGCAACATACATTAAACGCAACTTTTTTCTATAAACTGTGACAACAGTTGTCTCTGGCAAAATTTGGTGGAAAAACAAATCTCATAAGATAACAAAAACAACACATCTGCAAACCGAACAAGAAAATTAATCCGGTGGACTACGCTCTCCCGGGGTGGGAGCAGCCTGGGTGCAACAGAGAAACACCCGTCGTGCATAAAAGCAAACAATGTACTCCCCAGTTTTCTTGATGTTGGGCGTTCCCCACCTTAACACATTGGAGGCTACCCGGCCTAGACACTGTGTCTCATTCATGACACCTGAGGATCACTGTGACAATGCTTACGGATGAGATTTTTTTTTTTAATTTTTTTATTCTTTTAAATCGAGGATAATGGGATAAGCATTCTTGTGCTTTTTTACATCCAGTCCCGTGTGTATGCAGTTTTGTAAATGTCATCTGTTCCAACCGGCAAACGATGGCCTACTCTTACGAAAATGGAACATGATTTAACGTATGCGCAAGATGGTCTGCGTGCGTTCACACACGGGGCCTCGGTTTAAAGTTTCATCCGAAGGACTGTTGGGGAGAGTGGAGTCAGCACTGATGTTAACTCCAGGGGGAAAATCCCATTGAACGGGAATCGAACCCGGGTCGTCAAATTGCGACAAGTTTATGTGTACAACTCTCTGTAAGTACCATACAGGCAGCCAGGCTTTGCTTCAGGGCTGGATATTTTTTCTTCTTTAGTAGAGATTACAGATTCTTATACAAAAGGCATGCCATGGATGAAGACAAATATCATCAACATAGGATTTAAAGGATAACAACATTTCAATGCAGGATTACTTTGCTCACATCAATAACAAAACTATCGGCCCGGGACAAGTGGCTATAAATGTTCCACATAACAAACAGCTATCGTATGTTTCAGCACAGATAGTGCCACAAAGCTACAGAGAAACCGATTTAAGCACTTGATGAATACAATGGCAAATTAAGAGCTACACACACACACACACACACACACCCACACACACACACAACACACACACACACACACACACACACACTCTCTCTCTCTCTCTCTCTCTCTCTCTCTCTCTCTCTCTCTCTCTCTCTCTCTCTCTCTCTCTCTCTCTCTCTCTCTCTCTCTTCGTGTTGTGTGTGTGTGTGTGTGTGTGTGTGTGTGTGTGTGTGGTGTGTGTGTGTGGCACCAACACGTGCGCGTGCACAATATACGCCCACTAACATACTTGTATATACACATTCTCTCTCTCTCTCTCTCTCTCCTCTCTCTCTCTCTCTCTCTCTCTCTCTCTCTCTCTCTCTCTCTCTCTCTCTCTCTCTCTCTCTCTCTCTCTCCATCTTCATTGTGTGCATGCAGTTCACCAACATTCTCTTGTTCGGGAGAGCAACTAAGCACGCAGGCAGGTCTTGTAAAATAAATCACATGGGAATGTTTTCATTAGAAACGAAAAAACAATAGTCCAGCTTCATTTGATTAAGTTTTATTCGCACCTTCTCAGAACTTCGGGCAAAAAAAGTAACTTAATCAACTGGAGAAATGATGTTTTAAAACGCGCTTCAAAGGAAACTCTTTCCATTAACGTTGATTTTCGTTTTTTTCTGTTTTAAAACTGTGCTTTTAAAATTGATCGTGGGTTTTTTTTATGATTGATGGGATTTTGATACCATGAGAATAAAGTGCAATAAAGTTAAAATGTTCCTCAATCTGATTAAACATGCATCATATATCTCACAAACAATCCTCTCTGTCTCTCTGTCTGTCTGTCTGTCTGTCTGTCTGTCTGTCTGTCTGTCTGTCTGTCTGTCTGTCTGTCTCTCTCTCTCTCTCTCTCTCTCTCTCTCTCTCTCTCTCTCTCTCTCTCTCTCTCTCTCTCTCTCTCTCTCTCTCTCTCTCTCTCTCTCTCTCTCTCTCTCTCTCTCATATGGACCAAAGCCAACAAAATGGTTACCGATCTATAAGAAAGGTGAGTTTGAAAATGTTGACAACTATAGAGGAGTTTCTCTACTGAGCACATTTATAAAATGGTATAGCACAAGAAATAAAGAATGAATATCCAAAGAAAGAAAGAATGAAATGAAAAAACATAAATGTGTGTGTGTATTTGTGTGTGTGTGTTTGTGGTGCATGCGTGCGTGGTGGTGGTGTGTGTGTGTGTGTGTGTGTGTGTGTGTGTGTGTTGTGTGTGTGTGTGTGTGTGTGTGTGTGTGTGTGTGTGTGTGTGTGTGTGTGTGTGAGTGTGTTTTGTGTGTGTGTGTGTTTGTACATTTTGTACTCCCGTGAGTGTATGTGCACCTATGTGTGAGTCTCTGTGTGTCTCTGTGCCGTGTGTTTTATGTGTCTGTGTACCTATGTGTGAGTCTCTGTGTGTCTCTGTGCCTGTGTGTTTTATGTGTCTGTGTGTATATAATTCCAAAGATGCTTCTGGGTACGTCTGCGTGTGTGCATACAAACCTGCCTTTGCC
>CM060334.1:24139774-24144774 GCA_030674155.1 Stramonita haemastoma | reverse complement strand
CTCTCTCTCTCTCTCTTTCTCTGTCTCTCTCTCTCTCTCTTCTCTCTCTCTGTCTCTCTCTCTCTCTCTCTCTCTCTCTCTCTCTCTCTCTCTCTCTCTCTCTCTCTCTCTCTCTCTCTCTCTCTCTCTCTCTCTCTCTCTCTCTTCTCTCTTCTCTCTCTCTCTCTCTCTCTCTCTTCTCTCTTCTCTCTCTCTCTCTCTCTCTCTCTTCTCTCTCTCTCTCTCTGTCTCTTTCTCTTGTCTCTGTCTCTCTCTCTCTCTCTCTCTCTCTCTCTCTCTCTCTCTCTCCTCGCTCTCTCGGGGGCTTGGTGTAGCAATGGCAGAGGATAGACGTGTTGGATAGTTCTCTTGTTTGAATGGAAGATTGTGCCGGTTTCCATGGATGTATTTACGTTATTTTTTGGCAGACGTGTGTGCAGGGACTTTGTGCCTCCAGGTGTGTTGTTTCTTACGTCAATGTTTCACCAGGAGGACCATGGTTAGTATTTTGATAAGTATATGGTGCAAAGAAGGACATTTTCAGGTGACAGGTAAACAAGTTTCATAGCCTCTCTCCACCAGCATTGCCTATCAGGTTGCACGTGCATATTTTGTTGTGATGATCGTGGGAGAAACGCTGTGCTGTGTGTCGCTTGGTGAGTAATGCCATGTGTGTTGTGCGTGTGCAATGCAGATTAAATGGTTGTTTTCTGCACATGTGCCTTGTGCCTTTTTGATAAACACTGACATAGGCACTTGAAAAAAACCGAAACAAAAACAAACAAAAAACCACCCCCAGTTCTACTTGGTGCAATTCAAGTTCACTTGTTTGGAACTGTTATGGTGTCTTCATGCCCCTAGGCACATGAAAATGTCACAACATATAAATCCTACACCACCAAACAATATGTTTCACTTTATAGACTGGCACTTTGTGCAAATGCAGCAAAACTTACAACAATATCTGAATGGACTAAAAACGGACATTGATGGAAAATTCTGCACATTAGAGAGCAACCTATCAAAATTTCTGGATGAAATCAGTGAACTGAAAGAAAGTGTAGTTGTTAACACAGGGGACATAAAAGAACTACAGGAAAGCAACACAATCATGATGGACAGAATAGATGTATTAGAAAGAAAGTTGGAGTCAGCAGAGCAAGATGCAAAAGCCTCCAACCTCAGATTCATGGGAATAGCTGAGTGTGACAGGGAGGATGAGTATCTGACAACCCAAATTATCATTGACATTCTGAATGATCACTCCATGGTACCAAATTGGCGTCGGGAAGATATTTCCAGAGCCTTTCGAATTGGTAGACCACACCCACACAGCGATAATTCTCGTCCCATTTTGGTGCAGTTTTGTCGCTTTGCAGACAAATTATCAGTACTTTCTGACAAGGAGTTAAGAGACAATTTGAGGGAAAGCGGCATCAGAGTGGCTGCTGACCTCACAACTCGGCAACGGAACATGCTAGAGTTCCATCGAGGGCAAGGCAAGATTGCCTATATTTACAATGGAAAGCTGTTTGTGAAAGACAGGCAATCATCAGGTTTTGCCAGAAACAGTAACAATGTGGACTGGTCATATGCCTATCCCGGGCATGAAGAGGAGGGCAGAAACGGTCAGCGCCCCAGTGGTCCCCAGGCTGGAGGGAGGTCTATGCCACGCTACAGAGAGCAGCCACGGAGTCACCACTCTGCAGCCAGACAGGGCAACTTCGGAGCAGCAGACAGGCGCTACAGGAGACTGGAGCAACCTCAGCAATACAGGTCTCCAAGGTACCGTGACTCTTCTGAGGAACAGGAATGGAAAAACCTTCCTGCTGCCAATCAAAGACTGGAGAGCAGAGACAGGATGACCCCCAGCCACCAGGACTACGTTGAAAAGGAATGTGTGCCTGGCACCCCTGGCCCACGTTTGTACAGTGAGGTGACAAAGTTTGGTCAAGCCAGAGGACACAATGTTTCTAATCACAAAAGAATGGTGATAATCAAAAACAGAGACAAAAATGCAACCAGAGATGACAGTAACTCCAGAGCAAGGAGGGTTTGGGGTAAAAAATCAGGGCAACATCAGCAGATGAGCAGGCAAGCAGTGACACCTCCTGAGGAGGAGGAAGAGCTTGACACTGCTGGCTATAAAGAGCAAAAACAAAATGACAGTGACACTATTAATGATAAGGAAGAGGAAAATAGTACTGACAACCAGGACGAAGACAAGTCAGTGACAGGTGATGATGACATACCAGATAACAGCGGGAGTTTATCTCAGGATACCATGACAGATATTAATACAAAAGCTTGTGTTAGAGTTACAGAGACTGTAAACCAAAGAAAAGGCAATGGCAAAAATGAGCTGCAAGCTACAAGCGAAGCAGACACAGAAGAAGACACAAGCCACCATGACCTGACAGAGGAGACACTTCCCAAACTGACAATGACAAAGGGAGCAAGTAGTGACAATATAACAGACGGACAAGACTTGGGACATAAGAAGAACAGTACTGACGCATGCAGCAGGTCTGATAAAGAGGGGGGTCAGTCAGAAGGGTCTTCACCTTCTGCCCATGCTTTGCGTCCAAGGCGGACTGCATCTAGCTCACGTGCTGCAGATCAGAAGCAGAGAAAAGCTGCTGCTAGATCAAAGAGTCAAAGTAGCATTGTAGAGTCATTTAAAAAAGCAGACTCTGCAAAGCAAGCAGGGGGTAGGCAGAGACCCCAACCTCACAGACACCAGACGAAAAAGAATGGTGCCCAACACACAAACAAATAGGGACACGGCCGGGCCACAGTACTTAGTAGTCAGTCCCCTGAATCAACATCCAGGATAGTAACAAGTTCTGATGTACATAGTGTAAATACGCAATGCGTTAAGTTTCTGAATTATAATGTTAATGGACTTCTACAAAAGTTAGAAAACATTGAGTTTATTAATTTTCTAGTGTCTTATGACATCATATGTCTAACGGAAACTTATATAGCTTTTGATTTTGAATCAACTTTATTTAATGACTTTGTGATATTTACTTCTAAAGCAAAGAAGCTATCCCACCACGGAAGATACTCTGGTGGAGTAATTGTAATGGTAAGAAAGTCTTTTGTTGATTCTATTACACGCATTCAGGTAGTACAAGAAAATACAGTAGTTTTACAAATAGACAGACACCTCTTTTCTACAGAGAAGAACATAATGATGATTTGTTCATACATCCCACCTTGTGATTCCTTGTTCTGGAAGTCACAACATGGCGTATATGGAATTGAATTACTTGATCAGTGTTTTTGCAGATATATATGAACAACATAGCGATTTTTTCATTTTGTTAAGTGGAGATTTTAATGCAAGAACTGCAATGGAAAACTATAGCTTTAATGGTGATAATAGTGATTTTGAACAAATGTTGGTGTCTGGTAACAATCATTATCCAAGGACATCTCAAGATGATAACATTAACAACTTTGGGGAACAACTAATTGAACTGTGTAATATGCATGACTGTGTAATACTAAATGGTCTGAGTGATCCAGCGTTTGATGATGATTGTACATTTATTGGATATTCTGGTGAAAGTGTGGTGGATTATTTCATTGTATCCGTGGAACTTTATTCGTCTGTTCATATTTCAGCTTTAGAGGTAGAGAGCATAGTAGAGTCAGACCATCTGCCAGTAAGTATGAAAGTAGTTATAAGGGACAATCAGGAAGGGGGGGTTATTGAAGAAAAACACAATGAAAACAAAACATGTGAAAAATTCATGTGGAATGAAGCATATAGAGACGAGTTTGTCAAATCATGGGAGAGCGAAGATATTCAAAACAGAATGATGATAGCTGTGGAAGATTTAGAGAGAGATGTAGACAGTGCCCTTGAAATATTTGTATATTGCCTGAAAGATGCCAGCAGATGTATGGTAAAGCAAGCTGGTTTTAACAAAAAGAAAAAATCAGCATGGTTTGATGGTGAGTGTAAAAACATGAAAAAAGAAACCAGAAAAAAACTTAACCATTTTCGATTGACTAGGAAGGAAGAAGATAGAATTATGTATGTTGAAGCTAGAAAGAAATATAAACAGTTGCTAAAAGCCAAGAAACTCACTTACAGCAGGCAACAAACTGAAAGGCTAGCAAACGAGGCTAACAATTCCTCTAGTTTTTGGAAGGAATTAAGACGGTTAGGTCTTGGAAATAAGAAAAGAATAACAAACAACATTACAACAGATGACTGGTTTAACCACTTTAGAAAAGTCTTCCAGGGTATAACTGATGAATGTTTTGATGAATGTACTGATGAATGTGATATTGTAATTGATTTATCTGAGGAAACAGATCATGTGTTAAATAAAAAGATAGCAGAAGAAGAAGTTATTTATGCCATTAGAAAGCTGAAAAAAACAAAAGCAAGTGGTATTGATGAAATTTCTGCAGAAATGCTAAAAACTGGTGGTGCAAAGGTTATTGTATTTCTAGTAAAGTTATTCAATGTGATTTTTGATAAAGGCATTTACCCACAAGAATGGTCAAAAGCCATAATTATTCCTCTGTATAAGAAGGGAGATCCCGAGGATGTTGACAACTATAGAGGTGTGTCTCTTTTAAGTATAGTCTCTAAATGTTACACTACAATACTGAATGCTCGATTGTATGACTGGTTAGAAAACAATAACGTTATTTCGGAATGTCAAGCAGGTTTTCGCCAAAAGTATTCCACAATTGATCATATATTTACATTGTATGCCACTATTCAGAATTATATGTCTAAAAAAGGAAGAAAATTGTACGTTGCCTTTGTAGATTTCAAAAAGGCTTTTGACTCAGTTGAACATGATAGGTTATTACGTTATATCAAAGGCCAAGGTATAAAAGGTAAGTTTTTTGCATCACTTAGAGCTATGTACAAATCATTATCAGCATGTATACGAGCAAATTTTGAATTAACTGATATGTTTCAAACACCAGTGGGAGTAAGACAGGGTTGTGTTCTAAGCCCCACATTGTTTTCTATGTTTATTAATCAG
>CM060334.1:24129774-24132274 GCA_030674155.1 Stramonita haemastoma | reverse complement strand
AGAGAGAGAAAGGGGGGGGGGGGGGCAGACAGAGGTGAGAAAAAGAGAGACCGAGAGAAAGACAGACAGAGAGTCAGATAGAGAAACATAGAGAATGAGATCAAGAAAGGGAGAGAGGAACTTCGAGATAGACACACAGAGACAGAAAGACAGAGGAGAGACAGAGACACAGAGAGAGTGCAAAATCAGATAGAAAGACACACAGACAGACAATCAAAGACACATACAGATAGAAAACGAACAATAAAACAAAACAAAAAAAAGCCACAAAAAGAATTCTCAAGAATTCTTTTTTTAAGAAAAAAACGACAAAAGACAGTGAGAAATTTAATGGGCCAGTACACTTAGAGCACATCCAAGTCTTTATTTTCCACTTCAGTTCGGCAGCGCAGAAAATGGGATCTGTAGCTATATTCGCTCACTGGAAACGCTCCCAAAAAAGAAAAAAAAATAATAATAAAACAACACAACAATGTACCTGACACATCTGCAGACAGAAAGAGAAAATGAGAGAAGAAAAGTGAGAGAGAGAGAGAGAGAGAGAGAGAGAGAGAGAGAGAGAGAGAGAGAAGAGAGAGAGAGAGAGAGAGAGAGAGAGAGAGGGGTGGGGAGAGAAGGGGGGGGGTAGAGGGGAAAAAAGAGGGGGAAAGAGGGAGAGATAGGAGGAGACAGGAAGTGAGAGAAGGAGGCACAGAGAGAGAGAGGCACAGAGAGACAGACGAACAGACAGACAAGAGACAGAGACAGACAGACAGACAGACAGCTGAGACAGAGAGACAGAGTGAAAGAGGCAGAAAGAGAGAATGGGAGTAAGAGAAGGGGTGGCAGGAAGATAAAGAAAGATGGGGGAAGGGGGAGGAGGGGGCGGAAAGACACACTGGGAAGTGAGAGAAGAGAGGGAAGGATGGAAAGAGAGACAGAAAAGGACAGAGAGACAGAGAGTAAGAAAGAGAGGTAGGGAGAGAGAAATTGAGACAACGCAGACAGACAGAGACAGACTGAAAACAGAGCTAGCGACAGAAACAGAGACACGCAAACAGACAAATGACAGGATCAGGGAGGCAGACAGACAGATATCGAGACAGTGCTTAACTCATTTTGACGTTGAACGTGTTAAGTCTGCCGACAATCTACGTCACACCTGTGACGTCAGACTAATTTTTACGTCATTATTTTTCAAAAAAGTGTGCATCTGAGCGCTAGATTTTGATTGTTGTAAATCATCTCTTTCATGGATGGGTATAGACTAATTTTTCAGCCGAGGTACAAAAAACGCAAGAAAAGAAATGAGAAGATGGATGGCAGAAAGACATAAATAATAAAAGGAGAGATACACAGACTGAACAAAGAAAAAGTAGAAAAAGGAGAGAGAGAGGGAGGGGGCGGTTGACAGAGATAGATAAGAGGGGGGGTGGAAGGAAGAAAAAAATGAAACGGAGACAGAGATTGAGACAGATAAGACGAGGCGAAGCAAAGCCTTTCATTTCGAGGACAATGAATAAGCACGCATGTG
Organism: Stramonita haemastoma; assembly: GCA_030674155.1. Lineage (NCBI taxonomy): Eukaryota > Metazoa > Mollusca > Gastropoda > Neogastropoda > Muricidae > Stramonita > Stramonita haemastoma. The sequence continues at coordinate 24,130,761 of CM060334.1, read as the reverse complement.
CTTTTCTTTTTTCTTTACATCAGTTCCCGCCCTCATCAAGGTCAAGTTGTGCACACGCGAGAGAGAGAGAGAGAGAGAGAGGAGAGAGAGAGAGAAGAGAAGAGAGAGGAGAGAGAGAGAGAGAGAGATATGACAAAAGAGAAAAAGAAGCAAAGAGACAGGAGTGGGGGGAAATAATGTAAGAAGAAAAAAAAAAAGAAACAGAAGAAGGAAATACAAAAATAAACAACAACCAACAAAAACCACAAAATATGCACAAAAACAACACAGACAAATGACGCTGAGGAAATTGCGAGGTTTTCTTGCGTAATTGATCTAATCTGTCACGTAGACTGATTACAACTTATAAACAGTTTTAAATCTGTCAACATCATTTATCGCCTATTTTGTCTTCGTCATCGACACGATCATGCCTATCATCGTTGTCTTTCATGGTTTCCATTTTCTGAGATTTAACGTCAAAGCTCTAAAATTCATCAATTACAGAGAGGGCATGGGTGGGAACCAGCTTAGAAAATTAAAGCAGAATTATATTACATATCATGCGGGTTTTGTTTTTTTTTCGTTCTTCGGCTAGATCTAGAGCTCCTATGTTCACCACCAAATACTACTACTACTGCTGCTGCTGCTGCTGTTGCTGCGCTGCTGCTGCTGCTGCTGCTCTCTACTACTACTATTACTTCTTCTTCTTCTTCTTCTTCTTCTTTATATATTACTACTTACTTATACATATCTACTTAACTACTACTACTACTACTATATACTACTGCTACTACTACTACTACTCTTTACTACACTATTCTTCTTCTTCTTCTCCTCCCTCCTCCTCCTCCTCCTCCCACTCCCTCATCCTCCTCTTTCCGCCTCTATCTCTTCCTCATTCTCTCATTTCCACCTCCTCCTCCACCTCCTCCCCTCCCCTCCTCCTCCTCCTTCCGTCCTCTATCTCTCCCTCATTCTCTTTCCACCTCCTCCTCCTCCTCCTCC
>CM060334.1:24109774-24119774 GCA_030674155.1 Stramonita haemastoma | reverse complement strand
AAGATCAACACAAACTCCTCATTTACGGAGTATTTCAATTTTCACAAACACTCCAGAGCGTGATCAATGAGGCAGCGTTCACATTCTGCGAATTGTCAACAAAAACAACACAAACTTGTCAGTCGATGCCCCAAGAAGCCTTTAAAATCCAGACCAATACGTCCAAAAAAGTACAATCCATCTTGCAGACGACATGTTGATAAACGAAAATCGCACAATATTGTAGAATAACACTTTTGTAATCCAAATTCTGAAGAAGAGTTTTACTTCTGGATTCATAAAACCAAACGACAGTTAAAAAATGATAATGCCAGTCAACGGAAACTAGGATGCGTGCGCAACACGGGTGCCGGCACATGGTAAAACAAGGCAACTCCATACCCCAACTTTCGAAAAAATCTTATCCAAAACAAGGCTTTTTTCTGTTCAGTCCCCAAGTTTAATAGAAAATTATTGTTTTACTAAAATCATAATTAGTCTAGACAGCTTTTCTTAAAGTTCTATATTTTACGAAATAACTTTGGCGATCAATGAGTTAGAGTGTCTCGAACTTGTGGGGGTGATGGACTTACTTTGTTTTACCATGCAACCGCAGACAGACTGCACTGACCTAGATATGGTCTCTCTGATAAAACTTGCACGTTTTGCGCGATTTTCTTTTGTTGGTTGGTTCTGTTTTACACTACCGAAATAAATATGTCACGTGTGTGTGTGTGTGTGTGTGTGTGTGTGTGTGTGTGTGTGTGTGTGTGTGTGTGTGTCTGTGTCTGTGTCTGTGTCTGTGTGTCTGTGTGTCTGTGTGTGTCTGTGTGTGTGTGATTGGAAGGGGGCGTGACATTTAGATTTTGCTGTGCTCATGTACTTTTTTTTACATCCAGTCACGGTGTGCATGCAGCTTTGTAATAGATCTTGTCATCTGTTTCCACCGGCACAAATGACCTACTCTTACGAAAAGCGGAACAGGATTTAACGTGTGCGCAAGGTGTTCTTCAAGGATAATGGATATCAGCATATATTTTTGTACACCTGTATACACGAGATCGTCATGTTATTTTATGAAACAGTTCTATAATATGTAAACTTTGACTTTTCCTGATTAAATTTTCATCATTTGTTATAAATGACTGATTCTACTGATTTCCCGCAAGTCCTGCTGGGAATCTAGCTAATAGCAAGGTCCTCAACTCATGAAGGAATCATATTATGTGACGCTTGACTTCTTAAAGGTAAAGGTGTCCCATAACCTTTGTGGTCGTAGGGGAGCGAGGCATCAGAGACCTCAGCTTCTCTAGGGACCAGCATATTGAGGGCGGCACCCATCTCCTCTCCCTCACTGCTTTACCTTCCCTAACGCTAACGAGGGCAGGTACCCATTTATAAACTGGGTGAACTGGGCAACTGTACTGAAGCCAAGACGCGCAAACGGTCACCCATCCAACTGGTAACCACGCTCGACGCTGCTTATCTTGACTAGGGGAAAGGAAGCGCTCTGACCACTTAGCTATCCCGCCCCCGCCCTCCCCCCCCCGCCCCCGCCCTCCCCCCCCCCCTACCTTTACCTTGACTTCTTACACACATTAAACATTCTATCCATCTTTATTTGGATGCGTACACAAGTTGTTGTCGATAGTATGAACAGAACAGTGTGAGTTCATCTGTGTGCGGTAACGATTTCAAAGCAAACTGCAAACATTGGGACAGCAGAATTATTGGGTGATATTCGACATCGGAAAACTGTGCGTTACTGGTCTAAGGGAGACCACCTGTACAAATGTACAGTATTCAGGTGTTCTTTCCCTTAGACCATACTGTCTCAGTCTGCCTTTCTGTGTGTGTGTGTGTGTGTGTGTGTGTGTGTGTGTGTGTGTGTGTGTGTGTGTGTGTGTGTGTGTGTGTGTGTGTGTGTGTGTGTGTGTGTGTGTGAGGGGGGGGTATTTATTTATTTATTCTTTTATATCGAGGATGATGGAATAAGCATCATGTGCTTTTTAAATCCAGTCCCCGTGTGTAAGCAGTTTTGTAAATTTTGTTGTGTGTGCGCGCGCGCGCGCGCGCGCGCGCGTGTGTGTGTGTGTGTGTGTGTGTGTGTGTGTGTGTGTGTGTCTGTCTGTCTGTCTGTCTGTCTGTCCGTCTGTCTGTCTAGCCGACTGTCTGTCAGTCTGTTAGTTCTAGACCACCACTCCTATTATCGTGAACGGGAGAAAGTTTGCACTTAAACCGGGTCCGCATGTTTACTTAATGGGTACCTTACCCCCAGACGACCAACCCACACAACTCAACACACACAGAACTTCTCAGTAATACAAAGAATAAGAGGCATAATGATTATAAATGTTATGCTCAACGGTGATTTTTAAAAAGTCTAGTGGACTGTTTTCGTTTGATTTCACACACACACACACACACACACACACACACACACAACACACACACACGCACGCACACACACACACACACACACACACACACACACACACACACACACACACACACACACACACACACACACACACACACACACACACACACTATATTGTCATTATTATTGTGCGCACTGCTTCTTTTTTTGTCGCGTACACTTACCAGCTTTCATTCCGACAAACCAGCTTTCTTAGCTCTTTGGGGCCATGGCGTCGCCACAAAACCGGCGCCACACATATCAAAGATGGTGGGGGAGAGTGTGTGCATACAGTGCGATATTGTTCTGGTGCCGTGGGATCTTTTACCCTGCAAAAGTCGGCTAGGACGGGGCTGAAAACGGCTCTTTCCGTCGCATCTTTGCCCCAAAACGCACCTTTTTCTAGAGGGGGTTGTGTATGCTTGCGCACGCGTGCGCGCGCTATATTGTTTGTGAGTGTGTTTGTTTGTGTGCGCGCATGTGGCGCGGATCCTGCACTTTGTTGTGGTGCATCATATTACTGTATATTGTCCTTATTATTGTGCCCACTGCTTGTTTTTTTTATCGCGTTCTCTTACCAGCTTTCCATCCGACAAACCAGCTTTCTTAGCTCTTGGGTGCCGTGGCATCGCCACAAAACCGGCGCCACACATATCAAAGATGGTGGGGGAGAGTGTAGGCATACAGTGCGATATTGTCTTGGTGCCGTGGGATCTTTTACCCTGCAAAAATCGGGGTAGGACGGGGCTGAAAACGGCTCTTTCCGTCGCATCTTTGCCCCAAAATGCACCTTTTTCTGGAGGGGGGTGTGTATGTGCGCGCACGCGCGCGCGCGTTGTTGTTTGTGAGTGTGTTTGTTTGTGTGCGCACATGTGGCGGGGACCCTGCACTTTGCTGTGGTGCATCATATTGCTATATATAGTCATTATTATTGTGTGCACTGCTTCTTTTTTGTCGCGTTCACTTACCAGCTTTCCATCCGACAAACCAGCTTTCTTAGCTCTTTGGTGCCGTGGTGTCACCACAATACCTGGGCCACACATATCAAAGATGGTGGGGGAGAGTGTATGCATACAGTGCGATATTGATTTGGTGCCGTGGGATCTTTTACCGTGCAGAAGTCAGGGTAGGATGGGGCTGAAAACGGCTCTTTCCGTCGCATCTTTGCCCCAAAACGCACCTTTTTCTGGGGGAGGGTTGTGTATGCGTGCGCGCACGCGCGCGCGTTTTGTTGTTTGTGAGTGTGTTTGTTTGTGTGCGCGCATGTGGCGGGGACCCTGCACTTTGCTGTGATGCATCATATTGTTACACACACACACACACACACACACCACACACACACACACACACACACACACACACACACACACACACACACACACACGGGACGGGATAGCCTGGTGGTCAGAACATTGCGCTCGCAATTTGACGACCCGGGTTCGATTCCCGCTCGAGGGGATTTTTCCCCTGGAGTTAACATCAGTTCTGACTCCACTCTCCCATAAAGTCCTTCAGATGAGACTATAAGCCGAGGCCCCGTGTGCGAACGCACCCAGAACATCCTGCGCACATGTTAAATCCTGTTCCGCTTTTCGAAAGGGTACGCCATTGTGTGCCAGTGTGAACAGATGACAAGATTTAGAAAACTGCATACACACGGGGACTGGATGGAAAAAAAACACACGAGGGCTTATTCCATTATCCACGGTATTAAAAAAATACATAAAAATACATTAAAAAAATATAATACACACTGCAAGCCCTCTTCAACCACCAATTCCTTCCCCCTTCTACTAACCTCCTCCCCCTCCCTCCCCCTGCCATTTTCTACTCCTTCCCTCTGTGTGTGTGTGTGTGTGTGTGTGTGTGTGTGTGTGTGTGTGTGTGTGTGTGTGTGTGTGTGTGTGTGTGAGTGTGACCTTTTCGGAGCAATGACGACTTGACTTTTTGTGTATCATTTGCTCAGATCAGTTAGCCCAGATAAGGAGGAGGAGGATAATGATAATGATACTTTTGGGGATGACTTTTTCTCCGTGTACAAGGCATAAAGGGCCTAATTCATACCTGTCACTCCAATAATTACAGTTGTGCTATCTATGACATTCGAATGTATTGTATGTTACGGAAATTCATTCGTGTCAAACTTGTTTTTGTTGTTGTTTTGGGGGAGTTTTTTTGGGGGGCGGAGGTGTTATTCTTTTGATTTGTTTTGTTTTTGGTTTTGGTTTTGTTTTCACTTTTGTTTTGTTTTTGTTTTGTTTTTGTTTTTGCTTTTGCTTTTGCTTTTGTTTTTGTTTGTTTTGTTTTTGTTTTGTTTTTGTGTGCGTACGTGTGTGTGCGTGCGTGCGTGCGTGCGTGCGTGCGTGCGTGCACGCGCGCGCGCGCATGCGTGCATGCATGCGTGCGTGCGTGTGTGTGTGTGTGTGTGTGTGTGTGTGTGTGTGTGTGTGTGTGTGTGTGTGTGTGTTCGTGTACATTCCGTCAATTATTTTTGTCTCCAATACAGAATTTCCTTTTGTTCACGAGATACATTTTTGACGCTACATGGTTTCCATAGTAGATACACACACACACACACACACACACACACACACACACACACACACACACACACACACATCTCAAACCAAACATCGAAGTAGTGTCCTACATAAAACTGTCAGCGCATAAAAATTCGGCCATAAAATCAGCTTAGCTTTCTTTGGGGGGGGGGGGGGGGGTGTTGTTTTGATTGGGGGGAGGGCGGTAGGGAATAGAATGGAAATATTTTGTCATTGCGTGTAGAAGACAAAGACAAACAAAAGACCGAGTAGAAAAAACAAAGAGACAAAGATTTCATCATCAGGATCGAAACAGTTCAATCCCACCATGCGAAACGATGCCAACATCTGTTGCGAACCCCACCCCCCACCCCTTCGCCGATAGCCTAGTGGGAAGGATGTGTAGGGTATAGGGGGTAGGGGGGGGGGGGTTGTCCAGTGGTGAATATTATCGACATAATGTGCCTTGCCCAGAAACATAAACATGGATCTGCTATACGTCGGTAGTTTCGGGGTTACACGCCTGTTTTGAAAACGAGAAGTAGCCAGTTCTCTCTCTCTCTCTCCTCTCTCTCTCTCTCTCTCTCTCTCTCTCCCTCTCTCTCTCTCTCTCTCTCTCTTTCCACGATATGGTCTTGGTCCTAGTTTTTTTTAGTTGAGACAATCAATGGAGGTAAAGTTTGCTTTTTTATGTATATATTTTGTATTTATTTATTTATTTATTTATTTATTCTTTTATTTCGAGGATAATGGAATAAGCACTCATGTGTTTCTTTTACATCCAGTCCCCGTGTGTATGTAGTTTTCTCAGTTTTGTCATCCGTTCCCACCGGCACACAATGGCGGAACGGGTTATTATAACGCGTGCGCAAGATGTTCTGCATGCGTTCGCACAAGGGACCTCGGTTTATAGTCTCATCGCACGTGCAGGTGCTCTCCCTTATATCAGTAATGTATCTCGCATTTATCGCATGTAAAAGAATTTCGAGGCAACAAGGGAGTAGTTTGGGACAAAGCTCTGTAGAAAAAGTCACATGATTGGGAAATAAATATACATACAGGCAGATTTTTTTCTGATTTTTTTTTCGTGGGTGGAGCTGTTCTTGTGCCGCCGTGCACGCTCTCTTCCTGGGGATAGAAGCCTGAACATGAAGCAGAAAAAAAAATCTGCCGTGACTGATAGTGGTTTACAATACACAACAGTATAATACAATGCAATAATTATAATACGATACAAACATCATCTTCATACATTGCTAGTGATATTACCATATATATATATATATATATATATATATATATATATATATATATATATATATATATATATCAATGTATATATATATCAATGTATATATATATCAATATATATGTATACATATAATTATGTTATCACTCACTCACTCAGTCCCATGTCCCAAAGGACGTAGGGGGACATGAGAGAAGACGCAACAGAGATCTTTTTCCATGCTTCACGATCCTGTGTGGCTAGTAGGAGGTGTTGCAGGGGTTGGGCGGTCCAGTCTTTGATGTTGTCAACCCATGATTTCTTTTGGCGGCCTCTTCTTCTCTTGCCCTCGACTGTTCCTTGCAGGATGGTTTTTGCTAGGGTGTTGTGTCTTGTGGTGTGACCAAACCACATCAGCTTTCTCCTCTTTATGGTGGAGAGCAAAGGCTCTTGGGGGCCCACACGCTTTTTGATTTCTTCTTTCACATAGTTATTGGTCTTGTGTTATGTTATGTTATGTTATGTTATGTTATGTTATGTTATTATATATATATATATATATATATATATATATATATATATATATGTGTGTGTGTGTGTGTGTGTGTGTGTGTGTGTGTGTGTGCTCTGTGTGTGTGTATGCTCTGTGTGTGTGTGTGTGTGTGTGTGTGTGTGTGTGTGTGTGTGTGTGTGTGTGTGTGTGTGTGTGTGTGTGTGTGTGTGTGTTGTGTGACATTATCTAGATCGGAATTAACTGCAAGATTACTATCGGACTTGTCAACATGAGTGGAAATATTAGAAGAGATACGAATCTTTCTCTTCTTTTTATCTCTATAGATAGGCATCTCAGACAGATAGACCCACTTTCCCCATATCAAATTAATTTTTTTTTAGAATCATTGTCTCGTTGGAGGTTGTAGCCTAGAGGCTGTTCGTGATGGCCTGTATGTTAAGCTGCTTTCTTATCAATCATTCGATGTTGCTTTTGTTTTTTTAATTGCCTTCAGTTTTTGCTTTTGGTTTATGAGTCGAATTTCTCCTGGTTTTATTATTCACTTGTACTGATTGACTTGCCTTCGATTTTGATACCGCTTTCTTTCATTCCTCCATTCACTCTCTTATTCCTTCATCCACTCTTTCATTCCTCCATTCACTCTCTTATTCCTTCATTCTCTCTTTCATTCATCCATTCTTTCTCTTATTCTTTCATTCTCTCTTTCATTCCTCCATTCACTCTCTTATTCCTTCATTCTCTCTTTCATTCCTCCATTCACTCTCTTATTCCTTCATTCTCTCGATCTGCCCAGTTACCGTCTCGTCTCTTTTCTTAGATCATTCTTCCTTGAAAAGCCCGTTTCGCGAGGCAATATGATTTTATTATGTGGCCATACTACCGTGTGAAGTCGACCCTGGTTTATTCCTGGTGAAAACTAAAATGCTGATCCGTGCGTTTGTTCACACATATCTATAGTACACGTGTAAGTTTATGCATATGATTGGTGCGTGTATGACCTAACGCAGCCCCGCTCTTGCGTGGTGCGCGCTCGCTCGCACACGTGGTGGCAGATTCATATGCAAAACAGGGGCAGGGACAGGGAGATAACCTGTCCGAACAGCTGCCAATCTCACATCAATCTGACCACAGATTTGAAGAAGAGGAGGACTGTCACCCTTGTCAATGTTATTCTACTTGTTATATTGTTTTAGGCGTGATCGGTATTTTGCATTTGCACAGGTTGTTTCGACTTCAACAAAAAATTCTGTTCATTTCTTGTTCTATCTTCTCTACATGTAACAGTACTCTCTCTCTCTCTCTCTCTCTCTCTCTCTCTCTCTCTCTCTCTCTCTCTCTCTCTCTCTCTCTCTCTCTCTCTCTCTCTCTCTCTCTCTCTCTCTCTCTCTCTCTCTCTCTCTCAGTGTCGAAAGGTTATCAATCAAACAAGGCCAGAGAAAAAAGGGACATCAATGCCATTGTGAGGCGACAGTGTAGAGTCAACAACACATGATATGTCAATATTGGTGGTGATTGTTAATATTGCTATATCAGGGTTCCACCAGGTAACAGATGTTCGAACCATTATGGAGGCTTCGCCTCTCTCTCTCCTCTCTCTCTCTCTCTCTCTCTCTCTCTCTCTCTCTCTCTCTCTCTCTCTCTCTCCCCTCTCTCTCTCTCTCTCTCTCTCTCCTCTCTCACACACACACACACACACACACACACACACAGTCTAATGACTGTAGGCAAGAAATGCCATTGTGTCTTCATAGAGTAAAGCTTGTGCTAAGATATAACAATATTTTTTTGGGGGGGAAATGAAAAGGTATTATTAACATTATATTTTGGGAGAAAAATGAATGACATTGCTGGTACGATTGTTATCAAGGGTTATGGATGTTCGCATAATAAAGGCGGCTTTTTTGTGCTGCCTCGTATTCTGTGACGTCCGCTTATGTTGGTTCAAATATTACTCTTTTTTTATCCTTGCAAAAGTATGCATTTATATAGTCTAAAGGACGCACAGAGCAACAACAAACTTGCAGATTATACTTGTGCTCTGTCTGAGACAACACACTCTGTAAGCAGCTGGATTGTCGGCGAAATATTTCTGTTGCTTCATATTATCTTTATTCTCGCCCAGGTCAAATGCTGTGCCAGTTATTGATGTCAGCTAAATGCCAAGGCCTACACTGAAACGTGGTTATGTTGTAAAATGTTGTGCTGAGATTGCCTCCAGCCATGACAAACTCTTAACATAACAACCTGCACTCTCCTGTAAAGGAGAAAAATCCTCAAACGTCGGAGTGTGGCTGCCTATATGGCGAGGTATTTAAAGAAAAAAGCACAGTCATACTCGCAAACTTCTCATTCAGTGTGCAATTTCAATCTTACAGTCATTCCCAGGTGGGGTAAGTGAGTCGGAGTGCTCATTGTAGGTGACCCCCAGAGTGTTAAGCTGGGGAACGCACAACAACAACAACAAAAACAACAACCACAACATGTATATCTATACTTATATTGCTTCTACTTTAGACAATGTTTTGTTCCTCTCTCTCTCTCTCTCTCTCTCTCTCTCTCTCTCTCTCTCTCTCTCTCTCTCTCTCTCTCTCCCCTCTCTCTCTCTCTCTCTCTCTCTCTCTCTCTCGTCTCCCTTTGTGGTACACACACACGCACACAATCACTCAGTGACGGTGTTTCAGAGAGAAGGTGACACCAATGCCATTGTGTGATGATAATTGTGGTCAGGTATGTGCCAGCACACACTATTGTTGGCTAGTGTTTCAATACGTGACAGACAGATGATTATTTCCTTTGTACTGTTGTGGTGACTTGGGTTCTTTACTGTGTGAAGAAATCCCTCGCTCCTGTCTCTTCTCTCGCTATGTCGATCTTTGCCATACACTTCATGGCAAAGAAATGCCATCGTCTCTTTTAACGTCATCATCATCACCATCACCATCATCATCATCATAACATTGATGATATTCATCCTCATCACCATCACGATCATCATCATCACCATAATAATAGTAATAATAATAATAACAACATTAACAATGATGACAGTAATTGTCGTCGTCGTCGTCATCATCATCATCATCATCATCATCATCATCATCATCATCATCATCATCATCATGTATGGGGTTTCTATAGGGCTGAATCTTGTCAAGAAATAAAGGATGCATCGATGTCAATATTGGTGTACTGTTACCAGGGTCAAGACAGATGCTATGCTCAGACTGTTACAACTTGAAGAAAATCTCTGGTCACTACATTTTCTCTGTCTGTACTTTCTCATCATTACATTTTCTGTTTGTCTCTGTATCTATCTGTAC
>CM060334.1:24052274-24097274 GCA_030674155.1 Stramonita haemastoma | reverse complement strand
AACTCATAACAACAAAATAAACTCAAAAGGAACTAAAGATAATACAATGATTATAATGCTAACAATAAGAATAATATCAACAATAGTAATAATAGTATGATAATAATACACATAAAACTCACTCCTACACGTAGGTTACACACACACACACACACACACACACACACACACACACACACACACACACACACACACACACACACACACAACTCACTCACGCATGCATGCGGGGGGCGCGGATAGCCTAGTGGTCAGAACATTGCGCTGGCAATTTGAAGACCCGGGTTCGAGTCCGGTCGAGGAAATTTTCGTCCTGGAGTTAACATCAGTGCTGACTCCACTCTCCCCAAAAGTCCTTCGGATGAGACTTTAAACCGAGGCCCCGTGTGCGAACGCACGCAGAACATCTTGCGCACACGTTAAATCCTGTTCCGCTTTTCGTAAGAGTAGGCCATCGTGTGCAGGTGGGAACAGATGACAATATTTACAAAACTGCATACACACGGGGACCGGATGAAAAAAAGCACATGATTGCTTATTCTGTTATCCTCATATAAAAGAATAAATAAATAAATAAAATAAAAGCACGCTCGCACGCAAATGCACATACAAATATCACACACACACACACACACACACACACACACACACACACACACACACACACACACACACACACAATGCACACACACACACACACACACACACACACACACACACACACACACACACACACTTACTCACACTTATATTTATAAGCACATATCCGCAGGCGCACATGTACTTGAGGTGGTAGGTTGTTTTGTTTTTTGCAGGAGAGAGAGAGAGAGGAGAGAGAGAGAGAGAGAGAGAGAGAGAGAGAGAGAGAGAGAGAGAGAGAGGGGTGTAGGGGGGGGGGGGGGGGCTCGAGGGGAAGGGGGGGAGAGGGGGGAGGAAAATATGAATTTGCTATTCTTAAGTAATCAGTCACATCAGTTGTTGTCTATACCTTGGCTGTAGGCAACCCAGTAAATAACACACACACACACACACACACACACACACACACACACACACACACACACACACACACACACACACACACTCACACGACTGCTTAAAAAAAAACCCATATCGCCTCAAGTTCTAACCTGTTCGAATGTTTCACACGTCCCATAATAATTGAATCACGTTAATTATACTGATTTTGGAAGCATCCTTATAATCCAAAAGTTGCTGGAATAAATCTGTAAACAGTGATTCATCTTAGCATGACAGTGTTTAACACTGTTTGTGACAATAAGTGATTTGCCAAAAGCTTTTTAAACTGGAACAGCTGCTTCTATTAAAGGCCTAGGCCTATTGCGAAAATGACCTTTTCCAGCCAACAGGTGTGACCTTCACCCGGAAACAATTCTCGGATACCGACACGCGTGGACCAATCAAAGTTGGACAGCACAGAGTAACAGTCCATGCTACCTTCCTATTTCTGTAGGCAGTCTGTCTTTACGCTTTCAGCAATCATGCAGCGAGTAATAGTGTTGTTTTCTTGCATCGTTCTTGCTGTCCAAGCAAGCGATGTGATTGAACTTACAGATTCAGACTTTAAAGACAGGGTCGCAGAGCACGACTTGATTCTTGTCGAATTTTTCGCACCCTGGTAAGTTTGTGGAGTTCGTCTTCTGCCATTTTTCTGCCCCCTGTGTGTGTCGTCTGTGTTTCCGATCACTTTACACAATTTACAGGGCTGACATTTTCAAACAGTATTGTGTTACACGCATTCCAAGCCGGTACGAGACGGGTTTATTGTCTTCGATTTGTTCTTAGCTTACAGTGCTGCCTGTTATCTTGTGCCGGGTCAGATTTTTCTCTTGGAAAGTGGCAATCGCCGCCCCTTTGGGCGTGTTCGACCCCAGAGGTGGCAACCGGCCGCTTCTACCAGTACTGGCACTGTTGTTACTACAAGTACCGGTGTTATTTCAGTAGTTTAATGTTAGTTTGTTTGTCACTCAGTCTAGCTTATATGATAGTTTCAGGATAACGTATCACAAATGAATAGTTTGTAATTCTATCCAGAAATCCTGCTCATGATCAGGTCACAAGATACCCTGGAATCATGATTTCACCATAATCATCAAGGCCTACTGTTACTGTTATTGTTAGTGTTATTTAGGGAGGGGCAGAATGGCTGATACCGTAATAATAAAAGTATCGGACAAAATCTAGATAAAGCTAGAGCATGCAGTTTTGGGTTGCTGCAGATCTATCCAATGTATAGATCTATCTCAAGATTTACAAACCCACAATTTGTCATCATTGGAAAAGTAGGACCTGGTAGGCCTAGTTATGATGGTGGGTGGTCTGAATCTTTGGATATGTACTCAGTAAGCAGTCTTCAATCCAGTCTAATCTAATCTTGTTTATAACCTGCTGACTACATTATGTAAAATTTTAAATCTCAGAATGAAACTGTACAACTAAGATCATCAGAATGGGGTATAAAGTCAACTCTGTGTAGACTGAGTACTGTCCTTCCTAGTTTCACTTTCAGTGCTCTGGCCAACTATAAGGGTCAATCCCAAACAGGCACCGAAATGTGGGAGAAACCACATCCACCACAAATAATGAGATAAAACCAAGATCAAATTCCTTAAAAGTACCTCGTTCTTAATCATAGTGACTCAGTAACTCACTGTTTTATCTTAGAATGCTGAACATCTTGTGCACACATTAAATCCTGTTCCGCTTTTCGTAAGAGTTGGCCATCGTGTGCCTATGAAGGCCTTGCTTACCATCAGATCACAATTTTTTTTAATGATTTTGCCCCAAGGAAACTCGGCCATTGGGTTATTCAGGCCTGCCACTTTGTAGCAGGCCTACTCATTTGTGCCAGATTATAAATTCTAAATGTATGCTTTATATGAAATATTTTGAATAAAATTAAAAGTAGTTTTAGTACTGTACAAATACACTGTGAATGTGGAGACAAAGGCTGGGCTGATGTAAGCAAAGCCAAAGGTCTTTAGAGTTAGACCTTTGATTTTTTTTTGTTTTGTCTTTTTGTTTATTCAGCTTTGGTTGTTCAGTTGAATAGTGTTGGCTCTGTTACAGTAATACTATTACTGTATAAGTATTAGTCACTACTTCCACCTGTTACAATTAGTTCTTAACTAATACCTTTTTCCACCACAGCCACCACCAATGGCACCACTGACCTGATCGTTATCAAATCAGTTTTTAGTACCATATGAATATATTCTAATTTTTGTGTTCCTTTGCATTTTAATAGTAATCAATCTAATTATACACAGTTTATGACTTTAATTTTTAACTCATTTTTCTTTTGTGTACATGAAGACTAAAGTCTAGTAGTGAAGAGAAATGTTTGTTACAGGTGTGGCCACTGCAAAAGATTAGCACCAGAATATGAAAAGGCCGCCACCAAGCTCAAGCAAAATGACCCTCCAGTGGCACTGGCAAAGGTATTTTTCTTCCATCTGTTTACTACAGTCAGTATAGATTTCAGTGAGGTGAAATGAGTGTTGTATCTTGTATAGTTGTAAAAGTGCATTGTTTCATGTGTGTGTGTGTGTGTGTGTGTGTGTTGTGTGTGTGTGTGTGTGTGTGTGTGTGTGTGTGGTGTGTGTTTATCTGATATGTGTGCGTTCTTGTTCAGGTGGACTGCACAGCCAACACTGAAACATGCGGTGACCATGGAGTGAGTGGATACCCAACTCTGAAGATCTTCCGTGGATTAGACACGGTAGAAGATTATCAAGGACCAAGAGAAGCGAGTATGTAACTTTTTTTTAAGCTTCCCTTTTTTTTTCTTTTTTTTTTTATACAAAAAACCTTACATAAATGAATTTAGAAACGTTTTTTTTTTTAACAAAAAGTTTGTATTTTTATTATTTCAGTCATGCTTGTCAGTCATGTTGGTGGGTGTATTTTGTATCTTAGATGTGTTTGATGAGATAGATATTTGATTGATGTGTAGTATCCAGCTCCAAAAAAGAAAAGAGGAATGTGGGGGGGGGGGATGTGGGCTGCATGATTGGTATGCAGTAGAAGGTCTTTTTTTAAGCACACTCCTATCCCCTCCCCCTCTTCTTAAAAAAAGAGAGAAGAATCATACATTTCAAATAGAATTGAAACTACCATTTTACCAGGTAGGATTGTTTTCTGGCTTGGTCTTTGTATTGTTCTTAAATGCTTACATGCCTTACTTGTACATCATACCCTGATGTATACCATTGATTGGTGACCTTGTGTGAATTATGAATACATTGCCTTTCAACATCTTGTGGACGTATGCTATAGAAAAACCATTTGACTTCAGTCCCATGGGTCCATGAAGACATGGGTTCCAGCCTCGGTGGCAGCTGGGGAATTTAAAGGTGGGGATTTTTATGATCTTCAAGATCAACTTCAAGTGCAGACCTGCCAGTGCCTTAATTCCTTTTGTTTCATGTTGGCGTTCAGTGGGTTACAGAAATACGAACATACTTAACAGACATCCCTGAAGTCTGAATGCGGAAACCTTCATGGTAGCATATGCAAAATCTCACCATTGGTGAACCTTGGGAGTTCTAGCCAAGGTATGAAACAATCAAGCAAAAAAAAAAAAAAATCTTGGGTCGACAACTTCTGCAGCATTGAGAATTTTCAATACCGTTAAACATATTTCTCATCATCAGTAGTACCAATCAATAAACTTTATAGCACACCTATATATTGGTGCAAATTAGAGGTTGATGGGAAATCTGTGTTTTCCTAAGAATATATATATTTTAAAAAATGTTCATGTGGAAGTTTTTCTTTGTTAACAAGGTATATATATATATATTTAATTTTCAGATGGCATTATCAAGACTATGCTGCAAAAGGCAGGACCCGCTTCCAAGGAGTTGACGGACATGGCAGAGTATGAGGACTTCCTCAAACGTGATGGAGGGTGTGTCGTAGGTCAGTATATAAGCAAGTATGGAATGGGGGGGGGGGGGGTTATCCTGTAAAATATTCCGATGAATAAATTTAAAATCAGGTCATAGCAAAGGTTGTATTGCTCCTGTAATAGGATAACAAAGAAAGTTAAATAAATTTATCGTAAAAATATATGTCCTTTTGGCGGGGGGGGGGGATAACAAACCTGCGCACATTTCATATTTTTTCTGTATTCGTTCTAGACAAAATTGAAGAATAAGGAAATTTTTATGACTGATTATCTCATCAGTAGTTTTCCTGTACTCACCACTTTCTGTCTCTGTCTGTCCCTCTCCCTCTCTCTCTCTCTCTCTCTCTCTCTCTCTCTCTCTCTCTCTCTCTCTCTCTCTCTCTTCTCTCTCTCTCTCTCCTCTCTCTCTTTGCACACACACACCTATTTCAATTTCTTTCATTAAGGAAGCTTAAAAAACTTTTGAACTGTATTCCACTATTACAGGGTTCGCGATAACCGGTAATTGTCGGTATTTTACCGATTGTAAACAGTGAATACCGAAAATTTTCGAAGCAGCCGGTACCACGTACCGATTCTGTTTGCCTGTGACCGATTAGATTTCGGTCTCAAAAAAAAAAAGTCTGAAGTGATGTTTTCTGACAGTCTGTCATACGCCTGTACTGTGCTTACACACCTACCCCTTCCTACCCCTTCCGACGAGCATCTTTGGCGCCAGCCTCATTTAATTAGCCTAGCACGCAGAACAGCAAGCTTTACTGTGAAAGAATAGAGCTTCGCGCTCTTCTCGGCATGACAGTGACTCCCATTCACAATGAGTAAATGGGGTCTAGATTTATTTATCTTTCATATCGAGGATAATGGAATAAGCACTCCTGTGCTTTTTTACATCCAGTCCCCGTGTGTATGCAGTTTTGTAAATGTCATCTGTTCCCATCGGCACACGATGGCCTGCTCTTACGAAAAGCGAAAAGCGGAGGGTCTATGACTATGAATTTGCGCGTTGCTTTGAGAGAGAAGAGTCGAAAACGAAATCTAAAGTGAACGAAAGATCTAGATGAGCGCTAAGCATAGAAACAAGAAAGAAGAGTATAAGTCACACGAATGATGCCATGCAAAACAACAGACTGACACAGACGGTGACACAGGCGCTAGAAAAAAAAATCCTATTTCCTGCGTGGCTTCGTGCCCAAGAAGCGAGTGGCAGCAGCATGGCAGTCAAAATCTGAGAGATTCGCGTTCAATTTAGATTGTTTTGCTGCCGAACAATCCCCCCCCCCTCCCCCACCCCTCACTGAATAGTTTCGTTTTGTTCACAGTACGTACCGATTTTATTTTCTGGGGACCGATTTTGGGGGAGTTGGTCAAGATATCTCTGAAATGGCAACTCGCAGTACCGGTTTTAAAAAATCCTAGCGCGAACCCTGCTATTAGATGTGTTCCGATTTGTTTGTTGGTGAGAAAGAACAATGGGTTTTAAGGGGGACTGCGACATGCATTTTCACAGAATAGAATGGTGACAAGAGAAATTACCTCAAAAGTATGTGGAAATATTAGAAATTACTAGATAAGGTGTAGAAAATTGCAATTACATACACTGACTTTAAAAAATAAAAAGATAAAGCTTGCAAAATAAATATTCTCTGTAGTGTTCTGTGATGTTGATTTTCTGAAAGTCAGAAATATATATACTTTCATTTTAATTGGGGGAAATCTGTGCTCACAATTTGGAAAAGTTACCCCATCTATAAACCATGAGGCATGTCAGGATTCTTGATCAAGCTTTAAGAAATTTTTAATTGTTGAAAAAATATGAAAAGGAAAAAGAGGCTTTAAAATCTTTATAGAATAAACACATGAAGAAAAAGTCAGAAAAAAAAGTAAAAATGTTTGTGATGACTGAATTTTGATGACAGGCTTCTTCAAGGATGGAAGCAGCGACATGGCCAAGACTTTCCAGCATGTGGCCACTTTGGACAACGATCTGCGTTATGCTCACACCACAGCTTCTGCCATCATGGACAAGACAAAATACAAGGAGTAAGTGTGCAGTAGTTTAAACTTTGATGGCCGTCTTTTTTTCTTTGTTTAGATCGTTGATAGGCACATTATTCATAAGTTTACAGAAATTTGTGAATAAGATATTTTCTTTCATTCTTTGGCCGTTTGATCTTCTTTCCCCCTTTTGTTTTTTGAATTCTTAAACTGGAGTCTTTTGGCTTTTTTTTTTTTCCCATGTAAAAGCAAACAAATTATTAGCGCTACTTTTGATAGCTCTTGAGGGTATAAGCATCAAATTATTAGCACTACATTTTATTGCTCCTGATTACCAAAAAGATACAGTTAGTTTGCAAATAAAGATTTGTTGTTACTGGCCCATATGTTACACAGCATTTTACAAGATTAGTGAGTCATCATTCTCATTGTTTTTTATTGTAGTCATTTATTTCTTCTAGCATCTTTATCCACATGTTCTTAGGACATTTCTTGTGGTTTGTTAAAAATGATTATTTGTGACGCTCCACCACATAAAGGAGTCGCATTGCACCAGAGGTCAATTTTTAGTTATTGGCATGTTATTAATGTGCAATGAAATGGCTATACAACACAAAAAACAGATTGAAAATCGAACAATTCTATCAAAAATTATTACAAATTGAAATGATAGACTGCAGGAATTGTCAAAATGAGAAATTGACAAGTTTAGCATCCTAATAGGTGATCAGAATGAGGGCTTCCCTATTTTCAAAGCATGTTTAAAGGCAAAAGGAAACAAAATTATGCCTTGATATTTCACTATAAGGTAGAATAAGTGCTATAGTTTTATAATCAATCAAACTCTCAAAATCAACAACCTCACCCCCACCTGCCTTTAATGGCTCCTAGCGGAAAAGTGGATTATGTGCTAAGCGACTCATTTCGTGTTGGAGCGCCACATTTGTATATTTAATTTATAAGAAACCTGTTTCCATCATTTTTCAAAGCGTGTTTCTGGCCAGTTTTAAAATGTTGGCCCTGATTCATGATTAAGATTGTTGAGAAATACTTTTCTTTCTCACATTGATATGTGTTGATTTATCTGTTTTACCTTTTTGTTTGTTTATTCTTTTATTTCAAGGATATTGGAATAAGCGCTTGTGTGTTTTTTTACATCCCATCTTCATGTCTATACAGTTTTTGTAGATTTAGTTTTAAGTTCCCACCAGCATGCAATGCCTACTCTTTGCAAAAAGTAGAACAGGTTTTTAACATGTGCACAAGATGTTCTCTGTGTTCAATTTTTTTTGGTAAGAGAGTGAGTGTGCTGAAGAGAAAACTCATCATAAAAGATATCTTTCAGGAGGCCTTCCTGGTTGTTGGATGTAAACCTGTATGAATACAAATACTTTACTTTCTCAAGATGAAGGAATTCGGTGGGTCACAACATAACACAATGAAGCACATGCTGTAAAAATGTACTCTCATCAGTTCTCGTCACATTATGACTATGTAGTTGTATTGCTTAATAAATGCCAGTTTTGAGAGGGGGGGGGGGGGCTATTTAGGTAAGTTTTTCTTGAAACCTTTTTTTTTTTCAAGATACGTGTCTGCTATTGGGGAAAAGAACTCTCTCATTCAGGTTAAAACACTTTCATTGACGAAAGTTTTGTGAAAATGAATCTCATAAGTTACTTATGTCAACAAGCTAGTATACTGTGTTAATCAGTGGTTTTCATATTTCATAGTGTCCTGCTGTTTTGACCTGGCTGATGTCATCTTGTGTATTTTGCAGCGAAGTTGTCCTCTTCCGCCCTAAAGTGATGCAGAACAAGTTTGAAGACAGCTCCGTCAAGTTCACTGGAGATGCAGCCAACAAAGTCCAAGTCGCCAAATTCTTGAAGGCAGAGAAGTAAGTGGTCATTTTTCTATGGATCCAAGGTACATCTGCTGTTACTTTTTCTGGTCGTTATCTGTGTCAGTGATGGATCGAAGATCACGCTGCATTTTGTAGGTGGCCAAGATTATTTTTTTATACTTTGTACCCCAAGAGTGCAGCTGCACTGCAGTGTCTGTGGACCAGCCCTGCAGCAGCTAAGTGCAGTGTCAGTGTTGATTCTAGGGTGCGCCCTTGCGGGATTCCCGCATTTTTTTCAACTTTGCCGCAAAATAATGTGACCAGTGCGCCCTAACGGACGCAAAAAAAACTGTGGATAGCGCATATTTGAACAAACAGTGCGCCCCCGAAACTGCCGTTTGTATAGTTTCAAAATAGCGCTACATGCGTTGGTCATTACGTTGATACCCCAGGGACAGTAGGATGCACTGATTAGCGCCTACAGTCATCGCAATCGTTACAAAGCGGCTGGTCTGATGTCATTTCCCTACTGATTTACGTCATTACGTCATTTTTCAAAGGAGCAGTGACTCCCGAAACAAATGACGTCATTGTGACAGAGATCGTTAGTGGTCTTAGTGGAAGAGGCCGCGTCCCGGCAGGGTTCAAAGCTGATAGACCTACAAGTTTTCAAGGCCGTTTTTCAGATCTGGCTAGACAAGTAGCCCGTGTTTGGCAACAATAATGATGGCATAGGGTAGACTATCGGCTGGATATCAAAAATGACTTTGACACCCCCCCCCCCCTCTCTCTCTCTCTCTCTCTCTCTCTCTCTCTCTCTCCTCTCTCTCTCTCTCTCTCTCTCTCTCTCTCTCTCTCTCTCTCTCTCTCTCTCTCTCTCTATCTATCTCTCTCTCTCTCTCTCTCTCTCTCTCTTTCTTTCTTTCTTTCTTTCTCTCCCCCCCCCCCCTCTCTCTCTCTCTGTGCATGGGAGGAAAAAGACTTTGATATTGGATTTCACCTCTTTTCTCATCTAGATCTAGATCTCCTTAACAGAAAATCTCTCTCTCTCTCTCTCTCTCTCTCTCTCTCTCTCTCTCTCTCTCTCTCTCTCTCTCTCTCTCTCTCCCTCCCTCCTCCCTCATGGGGAGGGGGGAGGGGCAAGACTTTGATATTTGCTTTCACCTCTCTTCTCATCTAGATCTAGATCTCTAACTCTGAAAGTGGAAATACAAAATTGACTTTGACCCCCCCCCCCTCTCCCTCTCTCTCTCTCTCATATGGTAAGAGGGGGGGGGGGGGGGGGGGTAGACTGATTTTGGCTCTTGCCTTTTTTTTTTCATCTTGATCTAGCTCTCTCTCCAACTCAAAAAGTGGAAATACAAATTTGACTTTGACTCTCTCGCTCCTTTCTTCCATCCCCCCCCTCTCTCTCTCTCCCTCATTCTCCTTCCCTCCCCTCTCCTCTCTCTCTCTCTCTCTCTCTCTCTCTCTCTCTCTCTCTCTCTTTTCTCTCTCTCTCTCTCTCTCTCTCTCTTTCTTCCCCCCCCCCCCACTCACTCTCTCTCTTTCCTGTGTAAGAAAATCATTTTACAGACCAGCTGCAATACATAAGGTGTATATTAAATCCTGTCTGCCTACATACCATCATGTTTGTTTTGTTTCTCGTTCTTGAAAAATAGCAGAAATCAGAGTACTAACGGTATTAATACTATTATGAGTAAAATATAATACTTACTACTTGTCCCCTTTTTATGAAGAGAAAAGGGGGGAGGGGGGCAAATGCCCCCTTTTTTTCATTTCAGGGGGCCCTTGGGCCCCCTTTTTTGAAATCCTAGAATCAACACTGCAGTGTGCACTGGATCTTTCTGTCTAGTATGTTTATCAATTTGTCAGGCAAAATTGAAAAACCCCAACTACAGTTAGACTGTAAACAAAGGTCTGGCCCCCTGACCCCACCAAGTCCATTACCTTTGGACTCTCACTGGGGCTCAGGCAGTCCCCAGACCCCCACCACATTTTCCTCTTAGATTTAAAAAAAAAATTTTCCATTGTTATCTCTGATGCAATAAATTTGACTTCATTTGTGCTTTCTTTATCATCAAAATAATATTTTGACTTTTTCTGTTTCGGTCAGATTTGGCCTGTGCGCCCACAGAACCATGGACAATGCAGACCAGTTCAAGACACCAACATTTGTTGTGTTTTATGATGTGGATTACGTCAAGAATCCCAAGGGCAGCAACTACTGGCGCAACAGGTTAGTTGTCAGTGGAAGTAAACTGATATTGATGATATTTCTGAATTGAACAAAAAATACAGTTTGTTTCTGAAAAGAGACTGTGTGTATTTCAATATACTATAGCATATATATGTGATATTGTAGTGGTGCATGTGTAGGTGTATGCCTTCGTGTGAATATTGTGTGCATGCGCGAGTGTTTGTAGAAGTGTGTTTCAGTTTATATGACTTATTTTTCCCAGTATTTGCAAAGTCAGGAGAACTTTATTTTCATTTTTTCTCCTTAGTTTCTTATTTATCTTCAAAGTTGATCATGAAAATGATAAAGTCAAATGTATGTGTTTACATTTTCCCTTTTAGTGCCCTTTGGGAGTTGGAGCGGAGGAAAAGAGAGGAGGGAGGGGGAATGAAGGAATGGGTTTACAAAAATGGCGAAAAGGACTGGGCCAAGGAAGACAATTTTTTGGTGTGTTTTTATTATTCCTTATTTGATAACGACAAGTGATATGTCTTTGTTCATTGAATGTCTCAACAGTTTGAGATTTGTTGTTGTTGTTGTTGTTTTTTAAATTGTAAGCAGCCCAGTTAGCGTATCTTGTTTGCGAAGGCTGAAGCGAGAAATGTGTTGTGTGACTGCAGAGTGATGAAGGTGGGGAAGAAGCTGCGTGACGAGGGTCTGGACGCCTATTACGCTGTCAGCAACAAGAACGAACACAGCCACGAGATGACAGAGTGCGGACTGGATGACACCACCAAAGACAAACCGGTCGTCTGTGCCTACGACGACAAGAAGCGCAAGTTCAAGATGGAAGAAGAGTTCTCGTAAGTAGTCAGTGTCAAGAAATCTTTGATTAACACACAGGTCATGATAATTAATCAGTAAAGTTTGTTGTTGGAAGATTTGGAGATACTTGATGGTTACAGTTAAGTAACTTGCTTTCCACTTAAAACATTATTTGAAAATGCTAAGTAATAGAAATTTTGTGGATGATTGTTTTTTTTGAAAAATCAAAATACGCTGTATGTTTGGGCCTTAAAAAAGTTGTTATAATGTTATCCGTGTATTTTGTTTTTGTTTTGTTTTTTGTATTATCATTCCAAACATTGTGAATTGAATGTGTGTAATATATTGCTGTTGTCAGGATGGATACCTTCGAGAAGTTTGTTCGTGGTGTCTTGGGCGGCAAACTGGAGCCACATCTCAAATCTGAACCTGTTCCAGAAAACCAGGATCAGCCTGTAAAGGTGAGGGGTTGAGACGGATTCTGTGTGTATGTGTGCATATATGTGTTTGCGTTTAAAGTGTGTGTTTTGCATTTGTGGTATGGATGTGTGTGTGTGTGTGTGTATGTGTGTGCATTAATGTGTCTGTGTCTATGTGTATGTGTGCAGTCACTCATGTGCTATTTGTTGGTGCTTTTAGTATGCTTGAAAGCCGAGTTTTTTTTCTTTTTCTTTTTTTTCCAAAGCTGATTCTAATAGAATTTCAAAATGTGATGATACTGTGGCATTTCTTTTCTAATCTTAAAGTGTTTAAGTCCATGGATATATATTATTTTCTGGCATCTGCATATATTGAATTACCCACCTGTGAAATAACAGAAGAGAAAAATGTAATTATTTTTCACTTCAAAAAGGCATGTCACATACTGGGTATGAAAATACTGAAACTTTGTGACAAACACTGAAGCTTGTAAGAAAAATACTCAAATCAGTGGCATGAGGGTGTGCAGGTCTGGTTTTGGTTTTCACACCATAATGTGACCAGGACAGTTCGTTGATACGATATTTCATATTGTTTTCTTTGGGAGAGCAGGCAGCAGCCTTTTATCTGTCACTTAGAAGGCAAAATACTTGATCACCATACACACCCCCTCCCCCAATTGTTTTTTTAATTTAAAGTAACAAAAATTATGATATTGTGCAATGACAAGGGCCAAAAAAGCTAATATTGTAGCCAGCGTATGGTGCTGTTATTGTGATATGATTTGAAAGTAAGTCCTGCACCAACTCGTGCCCGGTTTTGCTGTTCTGTAAAACTGAAAAATAATTCTCTTTTTAAAAAAAATTCTTTTTTTAAAGGTGAGCAAAATTGTCGAAACTTGTCAATCTTTATAGAAATAGCATTTTTGAGGTTTTGTATTGTGTGGATAAAACAGTACTTTGTGTTTTTATGAACATTATGGTTGTGTTATACATTGCAACATTTCATTAACAGTGCTGTTACGTTCTTGCAGGTGGCAGTTGCCAAGAATTTTGATGACCTGGTGAACGATGAAGGAAAAGATGTTCTGATTGAATTTTACGCCCCATGGTGCGGACATTGTAAGAGTCTAGCTCCCAAGTACGATGAGCTGGCTGAAAAGGTAGGTATCTTACTAAAGCATGTCACCAGTGTATGTTTCCTTCATGGCAGTGTCAGAAACATGTATTGGTTGTTGTAAAGAAATATTGTGTAATTTTCATAGCAAGAGATGGACTTTATTTGTGATTGAAATAGTTATGCCTGTTCATGTTCTCAAGCGTTGTCTACAGCAAGATTTTTTTTTCATCAACTTGATTCCGTGATTTTACTTGTTATCAGAATTTCCAATTCTTCTGTATTTATTATCTGTTTTGTTTGTGTGGGGTTTTTTTATTGTGTGAGTTTGTAAGTGAAAAGAATCTTCCTTTTCAGTGTCTCCAGAGCAAGATTATTTTTTCTTATTCTGATTCCATGATTTGCTTGTTATTAAAATATTCAGTTCTACTTTATTTTTTCTGTTTGTTTAGGGTGTTTTTTGTTTTACTCATATAACATAGGAACACTTTAACTTTAAACTTATACAAGTCCTTGTTGTAAAACAAAAGAGACAATCTAATGATGACAACGATCAAAAATCACATAATGTTATTTCATATATTTGAGCTGTATGTCAAAATGATGTTTTTGTTTCTCTTCTCACTTCTTTTTTTGGATAAGTATCTGTCCACTTCTTTAATATGCGAGTATTCTCCCTTCCCTCTTTGGAAATGTTAAGAAATTTTTTTTTTTTAAAGTGATATTTTTACCATCACAAAATTATAAACATCATTCTGGAACTTATTTTCTTTTTAGTCACTGTCTCTGTTTATTTCCTGGTTTTCTGCCCTGTTAGTTCATTAATCTCAATTGTGATAAGAATTCGTGAAAATGCAGTAATTGAGCATTCTTATTTTACCTTTAACTTTATTTTTGTTTTGGGGGGGGGGGGGGGGGGTATCATCCCATCCCCCTGTAGCATCCCATCCCCCTGTCCCCTCCAGAAATGGAATCCATTATAATAGGCATTCATTGTTTTAATTTTGATAACTGTTGTGAAATAAAGGTCTGGATTTTTATTTATGGTAACTTTGCAAAATGACACCTTAGCCATTTATCCAAAGGTCATTTATGATGTGTTTGCAGTGATCATTAATTACAAAATATACATGTAATACATTAATGCACATGTATGAGTTTGTGGGTATGTGGTTGTATTGGCTGAAAGATCCAAAAATGATTTTAGTAACTTTAGGCAACAACCATACACTATAAGTTTTCCTTTTTCTTTGGGACATCCTAATATATTGCCTCTGTGTTTTAGAATTGAGGGCTGAACATTATTTTTTGAAGCAGTGTCATCCCTTGTGTCACTTTCTTGGGCTGTTTGGGCTTTTATCTAAATGGTTATAATGTCAGTGAATGACTGTGCCTCTAGAATTTCAAGTTGTTTGTTTGCATTTTTATTTTTCATCCATAACTGAAGAGAAAGCTTATGGGTTTTGTTTTGTTGTTGTTTTTCTCTAACTTAATGCTTTTACCTGTTTGTTTTTTTAATTTTTGTTTTTGTTTTTTCAAATTTTTTTACATTTGTGGTTATTGCATTTTGCTATGATGTATTTGCATATAGCATGGGTTTTGTGCTTGCAGTTGAAAGACGAGCCAGAAATCGTCATTGCCAAGATGGACGCCACAGCCAATGATGTACCATCTCCATATGATGTTACAGGGTGAGTTTGAGTTTTGTTGTTATATTGTTCATTACTGGTAAAATCAGGAATGGGAAACCCCAAGAAATTCAAGTGTGTGTGTGTATATATATATATATATATATAATAATATATATATATATATATATATATAATTTTTAAATATAGTTTTTAGAAGTGGTAAAATAAGTAGCGTTTTCATTATTTGATGGAAATATGTCATTGGAAAGTAAACTATGTCAGAATGTAGAATGATCAATTATTCTACCATTTTTGGGAGGGGGAGGAGGCTATATTTTGCAGCTTGAAAATGTCTGTAATTTCTCCTATGATTACCAGTGTTAAAAGTTTTTGACATTGTAAAATGTGTGCAAACAACTCAAGTGCAAACACCTGTCATTGTGGGAAAAAAAGAATGTAACTACTATTTTGATGGCTGCAGTTTTTCATCAGGTAATGATGCCTCCCTGTTCTCTGCAGGAACTGCCGACTCTTTACAGTTACAGTGTAGTATCCTGCTAGTCCTAAGCCTATGCTAAAATGTTTTTCCTTTGTTATTGCTGTTTGTCTTGGTATTGTGGTGGTGGTGTTTGTATGTGGGGGGATGGGGGGTTGCTTTTCTTGGGTTGTTATCTGTTGTTGTTTTTTGTTGTTGTGTAGATCTGTTCATTGTTACTGTTTTGAGCAGATGTGATTTTTTTCGTTGTTTCTTGAAATTAATACACTTGATTTATTTTAGGGTTATGGGAGTATGTGTGTGTTAATACCAGTTGACTGTATTTCATCTGTATGGGCGTAAATTGCAGGTTTGAATTGAATGCTTACAATAAGTGTACACATGTTTTAATAGGATATTTTTTATGAGGCTGTTATAACAGAGGTTTCTAGTATATTGGAGGCACTGCTTTGCAAAGTCAGTCAGTTAGTAAATGTAATAGACTTTTCTATGATGTGTGGAGGGGCTTTCTTTTTCTTATCTTTTTTTCAGTATTTTGTAGCTGCAACTTATTATTTTGCTATTTGAGTATGAATATTTTATGTAACACTTCCTTGCATTTGTGTCTAACAGATTGATTGTCGTGGGTTTCTGGTGCATTCTTTACTCAGGATTTATTGGCTTCTTTTCCTGTTGCAGATTTCCAACAATATATTTTGCCCCTAAAGGCAGCAAATCCAGCCCCAAGAGATATGAGGTAACTTGATTTTTTAAAATTTTATTTATTTTTATTTTTTTAATGCCACTTTATGTCACAGCAGATTTCTCTGCGTGAAATTCGGGCTGCTCTCCCCAGGGAGAGCGCGTCGCCACAAGTGCAGCGCCTACCCACTTTTTTTTTTTTTTCTGATAAAACAGAAATGGTACTTACATCAAAACTTGTGGTAAGTTAGTGGTAAGACATATTTGAAGAATGATTTCAAGGTGACTTTCTGAAAAATGTTCAGTGCTTTAATAAGTAGTTTTATGGTCAGATATGTTATTGTCAGTGTTTTTGACATAAAGTATACATCACGATTCATCTCCTACTAATGCTGTGTTGATGTACAACATTCATCAGTATGCAGCTTTCAGTAATTGAATTAGCTACCTTGACAGCTCTTTCTTTCAGGAGATACACAAATTCTAATTCCTTAGTCATTTGCTTAATTTGTCGTGAAGATTCTAGAAAGTTGTAGGAAGTTGGAGCACAGTTTTTGAAGTCATGAATTGATGCAGACAAACAGGCTTATACTTGAACAAGAATTGGAAGAAATTATTCATGATTCTGACAGTTGGGGGGACAAATTTATCGAGAAAACATGAACTTGTGAAATTGCTGCAAATTGTCCTAATTTTGAACTGGGTTCAGATAGTGATGGTTAGAATGATTATTTTTTGCTTTGATTGGTTTGGTTTTGGGGCTGATAGGGGATTTTTGGTGGTTTTTTGTATTTGTGATCATAGAACTTGATTTGATCATCGGCCCATGGTTAGAAAATAGCACTGCTACAAACAGAATCTTTGCTCATTCTTTTCTGTCACAGGGTATACAAATTTATGGAGTCATCTTCATACTTTAAAAAATATAAACAATTTGAAATCATAGGTGTACCTGTTCTTGTGAGGAAATTGTCAGCATACACCATAGCATACACCATAACAGTTCATTTTTATTGTGCATACTTCACACAGTATCTTTTTGAAATAAATATGAATGACATTGATGAATGGATGTAGGGTGGAGAGGAGACTGAATCTTACCCTGATCATTTTGTTTTGCCAAACAAACAGTACACTGCAGCATAGGGGACAATATTTCATTCAGAGAGATGTGGTAATGCTCTCAGTGATGTGAATACGTGGGTAGAAAATAGTCCCTCTGTTATTTACTCTGGCAGAGTCAGGTAAACCTTAGCTGAAAATTCATGCTAGTTGCACATGGAATTTAGTGCTTTGGTAGTCATTTGAGCAGTATGAAACAAACACTGACTGAAGACCCCATTTGTCAACAGGGCGGCCGTGAGGTGAAGGACTTCCTCAAGTATTTGGCCAAGGAATCCACCAATGAACTCCAGGGATACGACCGCAAGGGCAAGAAGAAGGGCGACAAGAAGAAGAAGAAGACAGAGCTCTAAACACGGGAAATCTCACAAACAAGCACTTAAATAGTCCATATTCATTTCTCATTTCATTAATTTAATTTCATAGGCAAAAAAAAAAAAAAAACCTCAGAGAAAAAAACTTTAGAAATTTCAGTTAGTAATGTTCTCTTTTCACGATCTCGGTATACTCAAGCACACTCACACACACACTACCTACAAGCACTTTTTCTTTTTGTTGTGACATGCATTGAAATACACTTGTGACAGTTTATATACAGAGTTCCGCTCAAAAAAAAAAAAGAAAACAAAGCAATATGAAAAAGGTATCGAATGTATTTTTGGTATTTTCTTTTTTCATATTGGAAACGGAAAGTAAAATCAATTTAATTGAAGATGGGGTCAGAAGCATCGAATTATATGAGAGTATTATTCTGTAGCACACTTATCACAGTTCTTCCATGTAAAAGACAGAACAATTAGAAAAGAAATATGACAGACTGTAAAAGTCGATTTTAAAATTGCTCTAGTGTAGGTTTTAGAGCTGAACGTGCTCAAATTCTCTCCCTCTCTGTCTTCTTTTAATCTGTTTTTTAAATTCAGTTTTTTTTCAGTTAGTCACTAATGGAACTCTGTATGCTCACACAAGGTCTTATCTGCTAAACTACCAAGCAATATGCATAGCTTTATACACAAGCCATCTGTCATTTGTGAACACCTTTTGCTTGCCTTGTTTGTACGATTCCATTTCTGTGTAAGCTCTGTGTGTGTCTTCTTCGTTCAGTCTGAATGTGTATGGTATTTTTGTGACTACAACATGGTGGTGTTTCAAGTTTTGTCACTGAGGAAAATATGGAACATTTGAACGTTTGGAATGGAGCAAGTGTGTTGAATTTACACCTAAGTGTTAGTCGCGTCTGTCTACAAGTATACAAGTGGTTACTGCTAGAAATCACCTTTTCTGCACTGTTTGTTTTGAGTTCACGTTTTGAAGAAGGAGAAATGAAAGAGATGGGAACAAAATCTGCTTAGAAAATTCACTAGTAATAAAAGAAAAAAAAGTGGGTTTTTTTTCTTTCCCTTTTTTTTTTTTTTTTTTGACCATTTCTTAATTTTTTTTGTGTTACTGATAAGTGATGTTTGAATGTTAACAGTTGAGTGAAATGTTGCTGCTGAGGCTTTGAATAAAAATGTTGTTTGTCCATATTACCGAGTCATGTTGTTTGTGATGAAAACAAAGTTGAAAGCTGTTTTCCTCTCTTTTGTCTTTGTACCTTACCTTTCTCAGGGAGGGATTGAGCGCTGCTCCAAAACTTTTGTCCAGCGGCAGTGTGTCTTGGGCAAATCAAACGTTGCAGAGCTCACCCTACATCAGATTGCAGATGATGATGTTGGGTGTTCCCCAGCTTAACATGCAGGGGTTTTGCCTAGAATATGCACCCTTGTTCTCTCATCACACTTTGCAATCACTGTGAGACCATATGTACACACTGGAGTTTGTGTGAATGGCTGGGTTTGTTTGGTTTTTTGTTTTGTTTGGTTGTTTCCTTTTCATTTCTCAGGTAGAGCTCCTAGGTCCACCAATGGTGCGATTTTGCATATAGATGCTGCTGATTTTACCCACCGTTGAGGTAGCCACAGTCTGACTTTTGGGAGTATGGCTTTTTTAAAAGTTCTTTCCATCTGATAGTCTGGGTTTGAGCCACAACTGAAGGACCCATTTAAAGGGATTTTTCTCCTGGAATGGACAGAACCAGCTCCACTCCCCCTTAAGTCCTTCTGATGAGATGATAAACCGAGGTCCTGTGTGCAAACACGCAGAGAAATCTTGCATTACACAGTAAAACCTTTTCCACCTTTCAGAAAAGTAAACTTTCAAAAGCCAATGCACACTGGTGTTGTGTAGACATCATCGCTGAAAGTCTGGATGCAGCTGCCTTAATGATGGGTGAAAATGGTGGCACACATAAAATCTCATCTTTGTGAACCTTGGAGCTCTACAGAGGAGCAAAAACCCCCCAACTTTCCTTCCCATAAAGGCATTGATGACCATGATTATAGATTTTTTTTTTTTACTATTTTAAATGGAGACTGGGTACGGATGAAGTAGTTGTGTTCACATCATACTAAGGGTAACTAGAGTGGTCTACTCGTTAGTCTACAAAATGGGCACAGATGTTATGCATTTGTTGGCATGTGTGACCGTGATTTATAGTCTCATCAAAGGATTTGCTGGAGAATAGAGTTGAAATCAACATTGCCCCTTGGAGAAATCAGTTCAGCAGAACTGGAAGTGACAGTCGTGCCTCCAAATTTCTTCAGATTAGGAGTTCATGGTCTTAAAAGAAAGACAGTTTGTGAGGTGTTAAAACGATTTATCAGCATTTGAATTTGTACTTTTGTTGTTTTACTATTTTACTCCATCTAAACTTTTCCTATTTTGATTGATACTATATTTCCAAGGTTTTGTTAATCTCTTGACTTTTTTTACATGAGAAGTTTATCTGTGATAATGATTATGTTTTTCAAGTTTTTGTGACATGAAAAGTTTATGATAAGCTCTGTTCATTTAGGGTTAAAAAATTTTTTAAAAGATATTGACAAATAATTGATTGCACATAAATATGTTGTTGATTTGTCAGTTGTCAGTGAAGTTAACACAAATAATTATCTGTGAATTAAAAGAAAGCTATAGTTTTAAAGTGCACAAAACTCTGTATGCATGTTTTTCAAGAGTGTGATAAATTATTATTGAGGAAAGAGTAGTGAGGAAAAACAAGTGCAGGTACCAACTACTCCATCATTTTGAAAATGACTTCTCAAAGATTCAATAAAAACTATTAAAAAAAAATTCAAATGAAAATAAATTCTAGGAATAATGTCTTTCAGTGGCAGCATCGTAGGCATTTCTGAGTAAGAACCATGCCTTTGGCCTCAGTTGTGGCTCAAACCCAGACTGTCAGTGTGATAAATTATAGATGTCATGGCTTCTGTGAATGTATATGTTTGTCAAAGTTGTAGTTAAGGACTACAGAATATTTTTAAGAATAATGGGTGTCAATAGCTGGTGTCTGTCGAACACATGAATACATCATTTAACAAGACAGTGACAATACCAGTAGTCATGTAGTAGAATATCCGAACTAATGTAACCTGTGTAAAGTAGAAAGTGAGGACACACAAATCCTGACATAAACTTTTGTGTTGCTGTCACAACTGAGGATTTCTCTGAAGTTTGAGAATGGCTGCCTGTATGGCAAAGAACTTATTAAACAGTCATACACACAAACTTCTCTTTCAGTTATAATTTCAATCTGACAGTGATTCACAGGTGGGATGAGTGAGTCAGAGAGCACATTCTGGGTGACCCCCAGAGTTAAGCTGGGGAACACACAACAACGAATGAGGAACTCTTGACAAGGTTGCACTTTCTGACCATATAAAGAGAGGAATTTTAATTGTATACATTGCACCGTTTCTTCTTAACTGCCTTTTTTTTTTTTAAAAGCGTAAAAAAATATAAACTTTGGCCACTATACTGACATTTTAACTCTCAGAGGACAGCTGTCCGTTATAGGGGATCAATGTAAAGCAACAGTTTTGGACGGCTGTCTGCTATAGCAAATTTGCTGTTTGCAGATTTTTCATGTGGCTGCCGCATTGATACTATGACTAGTTCAGCTTAACATAGCTTTGTGAGCCTATCCGAGGTAGAATGCAGAGCACTGTCAGTTGATTCCATGTGTTCAAACTCTTTGTTTGCGGTTGCAGAGAGTAAGGGACAAGGGAGTACAAAATTCAGATATTTTCTTCAAGCTTGTCAAAGCTAAAATATTAAAGAGAGAGCTTCAATCTTTTGATATATAGTAACATAGTATGTTGTTCATAAGTTCAGAAAATTTCATTTTTTTCCAAGAGTTATGTATTTTTTATGATTATTTTTTTACCAACCATTACAAATGGGCCGTCCATGGGAAAAGCAAGGGAGAGAACTGGCTGTCCCGAGTGAGTTAAAAGTGAAGAAGTATAAATATTAAAAAGCTATGTCTTTATTGTTCCTTGTCTGATTTTTTTTACAAGAATGTTTAAAAGGTAATTCAAAGTAAAAATTAGATTCCAAATATGTTTAACAAATTCTGAAATTCTACAGAAGGCTTAGCAATGTCAATATAATCATTCTCTTGAAATCAAGAAAGAAATAGATTCTGTGGACATTATCATTTAATGATACATCTCTTTCTCTCTCTCTCTCTCTCTCTCTCTCTCTCTCTCTCTCTCTCTCTCTCTCTCTCTCTCTCTCTCTCTCTCTCAAAGTATATATCATCTCTGCTTGCACAAAGGCCCAAATGTGTATAAGGAATGTAGTGCCTTCAGAATTGCTGACAAAATGTTGCATGATGCAAATATATAAATGTTTGCGGACACCCGAGTTGTGAGTAATCTTTGCTAAGAATTTACACGAGAATCAATATATTGGATAATTTATCAGTAAGCGAAAATGTACAGAACACTTACTGAATCCATAAAAGTACTTTCCAAGATATTGATGACGGTGTCACAGATTCAGTGTAGTTCTATTGCCTATCTCACGCCACAGGTCTGCAGTGGCTTTGTAATCAGTTTCTTATCTTGGGTATGAGTTTCTGAAGAGAGGATATTGTCTGTGGTGTGAATGATATACTTGAACCTGCACATGCTTACTCATAAAGGCATGCACATACTACTAAAAATTGTGTGTCACATATTGTTACCCCTGTATGTGGCTTCTACCACCAGCAAATACACAGGCAAATAGATTTTTTTTATAGAAAGACTCTCACTGTCTCTGACTTATCTCTATCCCCCTTCTCTCTCTCTCCTCTCTCCTCTCTCTCTCTCTCTCTCTCTCTCTCTCTCTCTCTCTCTCTCTCTCTCTCTCTCTCTCTCTCTCTCTCTCCTCTTGCACACTCACACACATTCACAACACACAGAAGAAGAAAGAGTGATCAAAGAGTGTGACATTGTAGTAACTTGAACAATAGCAGAACTAAAGGCTATACATCTTGCAGTAAAGTTCCTTATCAATGTACAGAGGAATCACAGGCCGTCCTTGTGTGGATGACATAGGGATTACTTCTAAGCTTCAACAAATGAGTTATATGCTGCTGTGGCTGTAGAAGATTTCAAAGAATTGTGGAAAGTATGATAAAGTTTGTGTTGTGTATTATTTTCAGTTTCCTGGTAAGCTGGTGCATAGCCAGACTTTGTGAAAAATGAATTTGTTTAAAGTCTTCATGTTTCTTTATAAATTCAAAAAGTTGTGTCACCTTTAATGCAACAGGTTTAGCTTAATATCTGGCATTATTTCAGAACACACACACACACACAACACACACACACACACACACACACACACACACACACACACACACACACACATATGCATATTATGACCACACACATGCAAACGCTTGACCACACATGTGTCCATGCACTGGCACAGATATGTGTATGTGTCCTCACACACACACACACACATACACACACACACACACACACACACACACACACACACACACAAGTAAGTGTACACAAGTGCACACATAGTGTGCACACACATACATAGACACATAATTACTTCACACACACACACACACACACACACACACACACACACACACACACACACACACACACACACACACACACTACATAGCCCAGTGTCATCAAACCCATCAATTTACTTGCAAAGTTTTCAACTGGATAAAAAAAAACTATAGACAACTAGCTAACAAACTACCTTGCTACAGGTTGGGTGTTTTTTTTTTAATAGTTGAATAAAAATTCAGAGAGTCTTAAATAAATCAGTAAATGAATAGAATACATAGTGGCTAAATGAGAAAGTAATTTATACATAGATAGCTGAAGACCAGCGAATACATGACTGAGTAATTAAAGCAACAAATTGTGAATAATAGTAATTTGTTTAAAATCCAAATCAGAGGCCTATCTAGCAATGTTTTCAACCTAAACAGCTAAACACAAAATCCATAAGATGGACAGAACTCCCCACCCACCCACCCTAAAAAAAAAAAAAATCAATTATCCCCCAGATTGAATGTTGTCAATGAAAAGGCAGAGATACCAGATATCCCCCATACAAAACCCCTTGTCCACAGTGAAGGCATTTGGGAAGATAATACATAATGGTTGTGGTCAGAAACTACTGACCCTCAATGTAGGGTATGGTCACTCGTGGGACAGCATTTCTCTGGACAAGAGGTGAGGTATACATCTGTTTTTAATGTGAAGTGTCCACTTTGATTTTATTTTTATGAGTAAGTGAGTGATGTGCAAAAAAAAACAACTACATTAATCATTTCATTGTTATGTGGTTAGTTATATGATGCAATGTTGTTTGCATTATGCCTCTGTGATATGACTCCATACACGCACATGCATAATATCTATCTATACGCATCTATTGCATGCATATTTATTTATTTATTTATTCTTTTATATTTATTTATTCTTTTATATCGAGGATAATGGAATAAGCACTCATGTGCTTTTTTACATATAGTCCCCGTGTGTATGCAATTTTGTATATCTTGTCATCTGTTCCCACCGGCACACAATGGCCTACTCTTACGAAAAGTGGAACATGATTTAACGTCTGGGTAAGATGTTCTGGCTGTGTTTCCACACTGGGCCTTGGTTTATAGTCTCATCCGAATATATATATATAATTATATATTATCTCTCTCTCTCTCTCTCTCTCTCTCTCCTCTCTCTCTCTCTCTCTCTCTCTCTCTCTCTCTCTCTCTCTCTCTCTCCTCTCTCCTCTCTCCTATATATATATGTGTGTGTGTGTGTGTGTGTGTGTGTATGTGTATGTATATATATATATAATATATATATATATATATATAATATATATATATATATATATATGTATATTATAACATTAACAGTAGTCAAGGAAAAAAAGTGCAGGTAACCAGTTACAACTTCTCCATCATTTTTAACATAATTTAGCAAAGATTAAATGAAAAAATGCGCCTGGAAAATGGTATCTTGCATAAGTACCTTGCCTTTGGCCTAACCTGACTGAGTTTCATCTCTTGGATGAGCCTCCATCAGAGGCCCCATCAGTGATTGATGCTGCACCTTACTACAGCAAGACACTTGTAATGATTTAGAAGTATTATCGTATTCACAAAAATGTTTTATATTCTTATCGCCTATTAATGCTGCCATTGACAGATGATGATATAAAAAGGAAGAAAATATGCTCAAAATATATGTTGCACAAAAAAACCCAAACAGATTTATGTATAGAAGAAAATTAACACCTAGTTAATCTTTGTGTTTTGTGTATCAGTATGTATGTATGGGTATGTATGTATGGGTATGTATGTATGTATGTATGTATGTATGTATGTATGTATGTATGTATGTATGTATGTATGTATGTATGTATGTATGTATACTATGTGTGTGTGTGTGTGTGTGTGTGTGTGTGTGTGTGTGTGTGTGTGTGGTGTGTGTGTGTGTGTGTTAACAATAACAATAATAACAAGAACAATAACTTTTATTCAGTTTTTGCAGGCCATATAGCCCATAGGAACAACATTTAAACATGTACTTTTATGTATGGTGAACATCATTACTTCTGATATCTAAACATTTAGTAAGAAATAATCCAACTTTAAACATCAAACTGGGTCTAGTGCACATACAAAGAAGCTGAACTTTAAGAGTCGAAGGAAATCTGTAGTAATACAAAGGAATACAATTTCTTCGTAGCAAAGCATATTTAGGGCATACAAGCAAAAAGTGACAAATATCTTCGATTTGTTGACTCTGTGTGTGTGTGTGTGTGGTGTGTGTGTGTGTGTGTGTGTGTGTGTGTTGAATTTTTTTGTTGTTGTTGGGGGTTTTTTTTTGGTTTTTTTTTTGGGGGGATGTTGTAGTTTTGTTTTGTTATTGAAGAATCTCCTATCAAAGGAGTCATTCCAGGATCAGAGCAAAGTCTCCCAACAATCATTTATAGACACTCAAGTGACAGTCTTTAGATAAACTTGCAGCTAGCTATGCAGACACAACAATCATCTAGTTACTTAAGTGACAATTGTTATTAAGTAAACTTGCAACTATGCAGACACGTTATTAAGTAAACTTGTAACTATGCAGACATCAGCTTTTTACATCCTTTCTGTGCAGTGCAGGGCAGCTGGAATCCCTCACAGCGATGATGATGACAACAACCTGACTCCAGGCTACACCTTTCATCAAGGCTGTCACACACTGTGTCAGCATCAAGGCCACCAGCACCCTCAGCTGTCAACTTGCAGCCTGCTTGGTTTCAGTAACTGAATGACATGACTTGACTTTCTTTCTTTCTTTCTTTTCTTTCTTTTATTCTTTTATATCGAGGATAACAGAATAAGCAAGACTGGGTTCCTGTGAAACGACCATGAAACAGGCATGATTTCTGGCAAGAATGCTTGCTCTGTAGAACAGGCTCTTCACAGCAAAAACTGATATCTGCGCTCCCCAAAATCAGTCTTGAGTCTTCATAGCGTTGTCATTTATTGACTTGATTTGCGACTTCAGTCTTTAACAGAGAATAATTCTGAGAGAGAGAGAGAGAGAGAGAGAGAAAGAGAGAGAGAGAGAGAGAGATGGAGGAGAGAGAGAGAGAGAGAGGAGAGAGAGAGAGAGAGAGAGAGAGAGAGAGAGAGAGATAGAAAATGGAATGTTCCGGGTGTGACAGTCTTATCTACTTTTTTTTAATTCAAAAACCTCTTTCTTTTGGAAGAACTTCCAGTCAAAAAAGATGTTTCAGATGAAAAAAAAAGATGAAACATATCAAAGCCCCAAAACTATTACATAGGAAGAGACATCTACAAAGTGACTTAAGTGAGAAAGTCCTCCCTTTGCTCTCACTCATATTAATTTTTCTCATGCAAGTGACTAATAACAGAGACTACGACTGATATGAGGGGTTACCTGTCAAAGAATTCTGATGGCAAAACCAGCCTACAGAAAAGATCTTTGGCTAACTCAACAACAACGACGCCACTGAGTCTACTTGTACACGACAACCCAACATCATCACCTACTTCAAGCCAAAAGAAAGATTCTACTCCAGATCAGTGGGAACCCTGCCTGTCAATAACCCCCTTTCCACAAATATTTAGCCCACCCCCCAAAACTAAAACAGCCAAGATTCCCACACCTCATCCCTCCCCAACCAAAAAAGACGACACACAAGAGGAAAACACGTCTCCTCCCTCACCACAACTCCCGACACTCAAGCCTACCAAGTCGACGAAAACGAGAGAGAGTTACTGGAGTTTTCGTAAAGCTGCACCAAGATACAACCTCGCTGCTGCCTCCTCAGCGATGAGAAAGAGCCCTCAGCGAACTGACACCCCTCTCCCACCCCTTCAGATATCCCCTACACCCACAGGGAGGACTGTAGCAAAGGTCATCCCTCTGAAAAAGACCCACATACAATCCTTTCGCTATTCCTACATCATTGACAGCGTGATCCAGCTCCTCGAAAAAGCCTCCCACAAAGAAAGACGGGATCTCCTACGAAGAGTTCGAGCCATTCTGCCCGGTTTGGATGTGGAGAGCTTGAGACTGACCAGGAGGCGATTGAAAAAGAGTGTGAGAGTTCAGAAGTGCTGGGACACCTATTCGCCTGTGACGACGCTTGGGAGAGCTAGGAGGCGAGGAGGAGGAGGAGGGGGTGTTTTGAGGACTGGCTTCTGGGTACCATGGCTCGGTACCGGAGTCTGTGTGGTCTGGGCTCTGCGGATAGTCAGGACAATGATGAATAAGTGTGGTGCGGTGTAGTGACTGTGAGAAAATATTAATATGGAGTAGGACGTGTGTGTACGTGTGTGTGTGTGTGTGTTGTGTGTGTGTGTGTGTGTGTGTGTGTGTGTGTGTGTGTGTGGTGGTTGTGTGTGTGTGTGTGTGTGTGTGTGTGTGTGTGTGTGTGTGTGATTTTATTTACTTTATTTATTTTATTTTATTCTTTTATATCGAGGATAATGGAATAAGCACTCATGTGCTTGTTTACACCCAGTCCCCGTGTGTATGCAGTTTTGTAAATCTTGTCATTTGTTCCCACCGGCACTCAATGGCCTACTCTTACGAAAAGCGGAACAGGATTTAACGTATGCGCAAGATGTTCTGCGTGCGCTCGCACACGGGCCTCAGTTTATAGTCTCATCCGAAAGACGTGTGTGTGTGTATGTGTGTGTGTGTGTGTGTGTGTGTGTGTGTGTGTGTGTGTGTGTGTGGACGTGTGTGTGTGTTGTGTGTGTGTGTGGTAGTATAAGTAGCATTAGTATTAAAAGTAGTTGTGTCCTGTCTTTGTATAACTGTGATATCAGACGAAGTGTGTGTGTGTGCGCGCGCGCGCGTGCGTGCGTGCGTGCGTGCGTGCGCGTGCACACATTCCTTGTGAGACAGGCTCAAGTGAATGTATGCAGATCACTGTTTATTAATTGAATTAGATACTAATCTTTCTTTAGAATAAAATTTTCCTGAATAAAACATTAAAAAGCAATTTTTTGAAGGAGATAGCTGTTTGATTGCAGTCAGGGTTTTTTTTCATCTCTCTCTCTCTCTCTCTCTCTCTCTCTCTCTCTCTCTCTCTCTCTTTTCTCTCTCTCTCTCTTCTCTCTCTCTCTCTCTCTCTCTCTCTGTTTAATTTGTCCAGCATGTAAGAATACTAAAGAGCATGAGATTTTATCATTGTTATCCTTGACGTGTTGCTCAGTGTACACTGATTTGAGGGACAGATCTACGTCTATGTCTGTTACATTTTCTCAATTCCCAAGTCATTTTAGATTAATTAAGTTTACTTCTAGCATGCAAACAAGAACTAATGGTAACGAATCGAATTATTACAATTATGTCAACAGATTTACAACTGTGGCAAAGTGCTCATTCTTAACAAGTCAAATTCGACTGTACTTTGCCTAAGGAACTACATGCTATGCTGATGAATAAATTTTCAGTTACCTCCCTTCATAAGGGACTTGGCCTATGGCACAATGATGAATAAACGATCCAAATCGGAACTCGAATTTCGCCTTGTCTTTTTTTCTCTCATAGTGTCTGGTTGTCTGACTACACAGCTGTCTGTCTGTCCGCCTGTCTGTCTTTCTCTCGCTGTTCACTCACTCCCCGCAATCTCTGAGGTGTTTGTTACGAGGTGACAGCCCTGATAGGGCCTGTGCGGTCGGCGGGGCTCTAAGCAACATCATTGGATTGTATTGGATTGAGGTGTTTGTCCGTCGTGTTCGACGATGACTTCCAAAACAGCAGAGGATGCAGCTGCTACTTTGAAAACTGGGCAGAAATTTGATTATAGTGGAGGTGCCTTGGCCACAGTACATCCCCACTCTCTCGGCCAGGAGGGCATAAGGACAGTCAGCGTTGGAGATGTTCTCCAAATGCCAACTAGAAACTGGGCTGCAGCACATAAGGACTGTGCAAGTCAAGCCTCCTAGTCAGAGAGTCAAAGTCGATCACAAAAGATTAAGCTGTAAAGTGGAATTCTATGACTGGGAAAGCCACTGATCATACAGCTCTCACTTTGCTGTTGCCATAGAATCAATGGTTTAATCAAGAACTGGGATAAAGCCAAGGTGCTGAAGTGCTCTGTGTCTATTCTCTCTCACTCTTCCTACATAAACTAAAAGGAATGGATTTTATTTAAAGAGGGTTATGACATCAGCAAACATGCTTTTTTTTTAACAACCAGCCCTCTGGGCAAAAAGAATGCACAAAAAAACTTACAAAAAACCGTCTCAACCAAACAACAAGCAAACAACAATTTTTTTTCAAAGAAAAAGAAACAATTCAAATCATCCAAAATAGAGAGATCAAATCAAATCAAACTTTTATTTTCAGATGGTACCTTGAGTAAGCAATAAATTTGCTTTCTTTCATCAAGACATCTATCTAGGAAAAAAACACACAATCCAAACAAAAAACAGAGAGAGAGAGAGAGAGAGAGAGAGAGAGAGAGAGAGAGAGGAGAGAGAGAGAGAGAGAGAGAGAGAGAGAGAGAGATTTCATAACTGTATCGATCTTTCTACAGATTCAACAACATTGATTTGAATGAAGCAAATACAACCGAGGGGATTTTGGGGCGTAGTATGGGACTTCATATTCTTTACAAGCTTGATCACATCTGTTTGAACACTGAAGGTGATGGAGCCCTCTGGGTGGGTATTTATCAGCAGCTACCCTCAACAATGGTGTCGCCGACAGGTGAACAGGAGAAGTGAACAAACAGCATTCTGCAAAGAACCTAACAACTTCGCTTTTGCTAGACCAGCTAAAGTGTACTGATCACAGCAGCTTGAGTGCACAAATAGTGGCAAATTTGCCTGTTTCCACATCCGCACAAGGCTGAATGAGCTTCTATAGCCTGTCTTCAACCTGTAGGCCTACACTGCAGTGACCTTATGGATACACAAAATAAATGGGAGTAGTTCGGGAAAGCTGGTCTGTCGGTAAACTGCTCTGGAATAATTGCGTATTACTGTATTTGTGAGCCAAAACAACATGCGTTCTGCAGTTGACGTAACATTGTACGTGACCTAAGCATTTTATTTTTTGGTACGCACCTTTTAAAGGTCACAGACACCACCTTGCACTTTGACCCCGACTTCAGTCAAACCGAGGCCGCCTAGATCTACCTATCGCAAGACTACATGCAAAAATATTAACAAACATCTGGGCAAGTGTACACCTACTACAGTCCACACACACAAACACACACACACACACACACACACACACACACACACACACACACACACACTGCCATCAGTTCTACAGAAAAACCGATACCAACAAATTTCGACGTGGACTCATTTCAGAGCGCAAGAATTTATTATTATCAAAGGTGTGACGCAATGTGGATATGTTGTCTGCGTGCGGCACCGGAGAACCCGAAAGTTCAGGTAAGTGACAGAAATCGAGACATTTTCCGGGTTTTTTTTTGCAAATTATTTTGTAAATTTTAGTTTTTACTACTTGATTTGTATGAGTCCTTTCCAAATCAACGCCAGCGATGGTTATCTTAGCTAGATCTGGATGGTTCACTTCCGTTTAATTCATGGTTAGATCTGGGACAGTTTGGTTTATTCCTTGAACCTCAGTCTCGTAATTGTCGCAGGGAGGGTAGGGTGTGGGGGAGTTTTTCAAGTAATTTGGAGAAAAGAGATGGGTAAAGCGCTCTCTTTTCATTTTCTTTTATTCAAACACAAGTGCTCTTTTGTTCGTTCATATTTGTTAAACCAGATTGAAATTGGGTCAACATTCATACACGTCATTCTCGAACAACGTCGTGTACTTTCATTGCCTGTAGGCTAACCAGCTGTGTTAGTTTGTTATTCCAACCAATCTCTAGTCCTTTGATATTGTACAT
Source organism: Stramonita haemastoma (assembly GCA_030674155.1). Taxonomy (NCBI): domain Eukaryota; kingdom Metazoa; phylum Mollusca; class Gastropoda; order Neogastropoda; family Muricidae; genus Stramonita; species Stramonita haemastoma. The sequence continues at coordinate 24,066,269 of CM060334.1, read as the reverse complement.
CTCTCTCTCTCTCTCTCTCTCTCTCTCTCCTCTCTCTCTCTCTCTCTCTCTCTCTCTCTCTCTCTGGAGGGGGGGGGGGGGAGGGGAGGGTGGATGTGGGTGGGTGTTCTATGAACGACAGAAAAAAAGTTGACGCTGGTGGAAAACGATAACATCGACAGTCATGTTCTATCAGTCAGAAGAACCAATAAAAAAAAAAAAAAATGCCGAGCAGAGAAAAGCATTTTGTGAGGTGTAAAGACAAACAATACTCTTTTTCATCTTTTTTTTTTTCGCTTTCTTTCTTTTTTTTCTGATTTACCTGACTCTTACAATAACAATAGCAACACACACACACACACACACACACACCACACACACACACACACACACACACACACACACACACACACACACACACACACACACATCCAACAAACAAACCCCACCCTCTTGTATTGGGAAAATATTTTGAGGGGTAATATCAAGAAGAAAGTTACTACTACAGTATTAAGTAAAGAGAAAGCAATCCCCAAGATCGCTGTTACTCTGCTTTGTGGAGAGATGCTTATTGGAGCTAATTTTGGACAGTTGCTTTAAACACTCCTGGAAAATGGAAACATAGATTTCAAAATGTTTCTTTTGTAGAGAGGTGCTAATTTTGAGTATTTCCGTGTTGATTCTATAGATGTAAGAATTACGACTTTATAATTATGTTAATGATTAGATTCGATGTATTCGATCGTATGTGCATGCATGCATGCATGCATGTATGTATGTATGTATGTATGTATGTATGTATGTATGTATGTATGTAGGTAGGTAGGTAGGTAGGTAGGTAGGTAGGTAGGTAGGTAGGGAGGTAGGTAGGTAGGTAGGTATGTATGTATGTATGTATGTATGTATGTATGTATGTATATAATGCGTGTATGTATGTGTGTGTATATGTATGTAAATATGTATGTATGTATGCATGCATGTATGTATGTATGTATGTATGTATGTTATGTATGTGTGTATGTGTGTATGTGTGTATGTATGTATGTATGTATGTATGTATGTATGTATGTATGTTGTGTGTGTGTGTGTGTGTGTGTGTGTGTGTGTGCGTGCGTGCGTGCGTGCATGCATGCATGCATGTATGTATGTATGTATGTATGTATGTATGTATGTATGTATGTATGTATGTATAGATGGATAGATGGATAGGTGGATGGATGGATCACACACACACACACACACACACATTATATTTTATAAATATATATATATATATATATATATATATATATATATATATATATATATAATATTATAATTATTATATATAATTGTATATAACAATATAATATAGATATACACGCACACACAGACATACGTATATGCCTATAATTATGATAGAACATAAAATTGTGTGCGTGTTTGCGCGTGCGCACGCACGCACGAGCGCGCGAGTGTGTGAGCCTGTGAAGTCAGCCTGCGAACGTTAATGGCGGTAATCAGTAAAATTTGCGAGAGCATGGTATTGAAGAGTTTTGTCCCTTACACTGTCAATCGTCTTCCTGTTTGGCGTTGTTATGTTTATCATACCGACCTGATGCTGGTCACGTAGTAACGGTGGTAGTGTAATAATCACTTTTCAAAGAAGGATGTGGGAAGAGCAGCTTTGGGCACACATAAATAGTTAGGTATAACGTTAGTACATGCGCTCGTTGGAAAATATTACACTTAGGTTGTTTTCATTCGAGGGAGTGCGTTGGGGTTGAAGGGGGCTCGTTAACTTAAAATATGGATTCCTGTTGTAGCCTACATGTAAACATACATTTTCCAAACTAGATGATTTCATGGTTGTATTTTCACCCTGAACATAATGAAAAACGCACCAATTTGAAACAGCTATCGGTTAATCAAGTTATTAGTTTAGTCGTTAAAGAGTCGTATGAGCACTGCACAGAGGAATTTTTTGTTTGTTTCATTCTTTTTTTAGGCTGGGTGACTTCGGTTTGTTTGACCTGAGGGAGTCTCTCTCTCCACAGGCTACAGGTTACATGACAGGTATCTTTGTGTCATGCACATCCTTGGCCATAGTTGACCTGCTCTTTTCAGAAAGATGGATGGGGTTATAGTACGTGTGGGCGATTTTACAAACATGGTCGCATGATTATGGGACTTTAATGTGTAATCTAAATATCACACACACACACACACACACACACACACACACACACACACACACACACACACACACACACACACAGAGTAATTGCGAAGCGACTTTAAAAAAAAAGAAAAAGACTAAGTATATGTAATGATACCTGAAACCTGGGATTTAAAATTTTTTTATAGAATTTCTTTCTCAGCATTCTGGTGGGTTTTTATTATGGTCTGGGTGCCAGTCTTTCTGATGAGCTGATAATCCTCAAAGAACCATCATGTAGATGTAGTATACTGTCAGTATATTGGGATCATGAATGAATCGATTTCAACACAGAGAGAGAGAGAGAGAGAGAGAGAGAGAGGAGAGAGAGAGAGAGAGAGAGAGAGAGAGAGACTCAATTGTGGCTACAGAGCAAAGCACACTTCTTCTTAAATGCTTCTTGCTCCTTTTTTTTCTGAAGGCAATCGTGAAATAATAGACGTGCACGTCAAAAGCTGGACTAACGTCTGAATGACGTTAGAAGCCGTACTACAAAGGCTACTAGCATTACATGGTTTTTCATTAAAAGACACAGGCATTGCAGGTAGGCGCGAAACGTCTCTACAAAGTCATAAGCGCGTTTTGTAAGTGGGTGTAAGGCAACAGTTTTACACGTGTTGATACGGACTAAAAACCGGTTATTGCGCTATGGCTGGTGTGTCTGTCTGTATGTCTGAATATTTTACTATTAATTTGTTTGTGTGTCTGTCAGCTTCTGTACGGTGTATGTATGTATGCATGCATGCATGCATGGATGTATGGATGTGTGTGTGTATGTATGGATGTATGGATGTATGTGTGTTTGTATGTATCTGTGTATCTATACGTATGCCTGTATATATGGATGTATGTATGCATGTACGTTTATACATATGTATATACGTAAATTTGAATAAAGGTAGGTAGATAGGTAACTAGACCACTAGACCTTGAATGGTTGTCTGGGTGCTAACTTAATGAGATAATAAACCGAGATCCCGTGTACAACACATATTCAGCGCGCGCGCGCGCGCGCACGCACACACACACACACACACACACACACACACACACACACACACACACACACACACACACACATTCACTTTCTCTCTCTCTCTCTCTCCTCTCTCTCTCTCTCTCTCTCTCTCACACACACACACACACACACACACACACACACACACACACAGACCACACACACACACACACACATTCACTTTCTCTCTCTCTCTCTCTCTTTCTCTCTCTCTCTCACACCACACACACACACACACACACACACACACACACACACACACACGCACACACACACACAACACACACACACACACACACACACACACACACACACACACACACACACACGTACACACACTGATGGCAAGAAGAGACCTGGCAAAAAAATCTGTCGAAAAAAGTCACTGTGATATAGGAAAACAAAACACCTGCGAATTGGAAAAATAAATTTTAAAAAGATGTGTGGCGCTGCTTTTGTGGCAACAGGATGTCACCAGGGAGAGCAGCCCTCTTTTCATGCAGATGAATCTGCAGTGATTGAAAAAGTGGTATTCAGTTCAATCCAACATCTATTTTAATTTATGTACGTACATACACGAGCGGGGACGGGATAGCTCAGTGGTCAGAGCGCTCGCTTTCCCCCAGTCAAGTTAAGCAGCGTTGAGCGTGGTTACCAATTGGATGGGTGACCGTTTGCACGCCTTGGCAACAGTACAGTTTCCGTAGTTCACCCAGCTGTAAATGGGTACCTGTCCTCTTTAGGGTCAGGGAAGGTAAAGCAGCGAGGGAGAGGAGATGGGCGCCGCCCTCAACATGCTGGCCCCTAGAGAAGCTGAGGTCTCTGACGCCTCGCTCCGCTACAACCACACATATTATGGGACACCTTTACTTTACTTTTTTTTTTACATACACGAGCATGTGTGTATGCAGGGGTAGGATAGCCTAGTAGTTAGAAATCATGGTCTGAATTTAATCGAGAGTGCAGTTTCCAGTCTGTACTCAGTGGTCCGGAGACAAATACACCCTCCCTCCCCCAGTAGTACTGACTGGGACCTTGAAAGTCCTACACATCAGTGAGATTACAAACCGAAATCACGTGCGCAAACCAAAGCAGAATGTCATATGCACACGTATCCATGTTGCTCTTATAGAAGAGTAAGCAAGCTGTGGTCAGTGACATGGATGGCCAATACATACCCAGCATGCATCCTGCTATTTGGTGAGGGATGAGCTTTGCCAGGTTCAGTTTCCCTCCACAGATGGACTGAAAAAGTTAGCTGACGAGGTGACAGCCCCGACACGGCCTGCGTGGTCGGCGGGGCTAGAAACAACATGATTGGATTGGATTAGTGCAGTCCTTCAGTGACTATCTCAAGGAGTTTAATGGATTGGATTAGTGCAGTCCTTCAATCACTATCTCCAGGAGTTAAATGAATTGGATTAGTGTAGTCCTTCAATGACTATCTCCAGGAGTTAATGGATTGGATTAGTGCAGTCCTTCAATGACTGTCTCAAGGAGTTAAATGGGGACTGACTAGCTGGTGATTAGAGTATTGTGCTCGCGATCTCATAGCCAGGGTTCGAGCCACCAAAAAGATTTTCCCCTGGAGTTAACATCAGTGCTGACTTCACTCCCCTGAAAGTCTTTAGAACGAGACCGTACACTGAGCTCCCTTGTGCGAACGCACACAGACCATCTTGCACATACCTTAAGACCCGTTTCATTCTTCGAAAGATTAGGCCATTGTGTACCGGTGGGAACGGATGATAGAATTTACAAACCTGCAAGCACACAGGGACTGGATGTAAAATTGCACATGAACGCTTATTCATTATTCTTGAAATGAAAGAATAATGGAGTCAAGCCAAGGGCCGCATGCATGCACGGAGTTGGGTAATAAGTAGCTGGGTGCCGTTTGCCAAAACAACAACAACACCAGTTAAATCCACGGAGATAGGTAATAAGCAGCTGGGTCTGTAAGCCAGTAGTTTGCCAAAACAACAACAACACCACTTAAATCGGCGTGTTATTGACGTTTCAGAACGGATGGGAAAACTGTTGGCAGAGATCCATGCGTTGGTGCACAACCGATATAATTATGCGGAGGAATCTGGTGAGCAGTTCTTCAGGGCGACTCACAGAGTTCAAGAAAGAAGACGAAGAAGATGACAGGTAAGTCGATGATGTATGTCAAGTGTTCATGCATTGTTGTATTTATGCATCTTTCTTTTTTCTTCCTTCTCGTTCTCTCATTCCTTTCTGGCATCACTCTATTACAAGCATCATCAATTCAGGGTAAAAAGTGTCCATCCTTTGCTGATTATGTTGCCGTTGGTAATGATGATTGGCACACTTCGCTAACACACAAGTCTGTACGTAAGTAGGTTCTAGGAGATGGGAAGTTGCCCTGTCTTTAACCCAGGTGCAGCTGGGGTTCGAACCTGTGACCTTTGATTTTATGAGCAGTAGATTTATAATCCTCTTGCTTTTTTTGGCTCTTTTTTAAGGAGGGAGGGGGGAAGTTGTGCACAGAGGCATTTTCCATTGAAGTTTATCATCGTTATAGTGCAGTCACAATTTGAAAATGTGTTAATCTTCTAGGTTTGGTTTTGTCACGTTATCTATGTTTTCATTCTGTCAGCAGAGTTTAATCTCTTAATCTTTGGGATTTGGGATTCGTCGTTTTATCAGAGCTCACTTTCTGTCAGTACACTGTTATGTTCCTCATTGGCTGCTATGTCAGTTTACCGCAGATTAAACCTTACTGACATGCAAAGGTCAGAGTCTTAATGCGTCTGTTATTGACAAATTAACAATGAAATGAAGAAGCAATGAAAAAAGTATAAGCAATAAACAAAGTATCAACATACATATAATTGATAGATTTGCGATGTACACAAAGCGGACAAAATTGTAATGAATACACATTAACCAAATTGCTGTAGAGACTAAATGGACAAAACTGCAACCGATCATGCAGCTGAAAAAAGTGCAGTCACGTTGCAGTAGATGAAATTGTAATTGTCTTTTAAAGAACAAAATTTAACATATATGTAATGCACGTACCGAAAAAAATCGCAATTAAAATGAAAAGAAAAAAGTAATATAACTGACATAGAATTGTCAGAATTTAAACAAAGAAATTGAAGTGGACTTGCGGTGAACAAAATTACGATGACCATTTAACATACGAAAGTGCAGGAAATGAGCAAAGAGCAAAACTGTAATGTATATTCGGTGAACAAAGATACAGTTGACAAAGCTGCTATGCAAATATGCTGGACATACTGTTCAGTGGACATGGACAAAAACTGCAGTGAATTTGTCATGAACAAAATTGCAGTGGACATGTAACAAAAATGTAATGGACAAAACACAATGAACCAGTGATGGACAAAATCACAACAAAGGAAAAAATTGGTGAAACTGATGGACGTGTAATTGATAGAATTGCGACGAATATGAATTCTAGACAAAAACATAATTTCTTTTTTTTAAAAGAGAGAGAGAGAGAGAGAGAGAGAGAGAGAGAGAGAGAGAGAGAGAGAGAGAGAGAGAGAGAACAAAATATACATCAGACAAAATTGCAGCAAACAAACACTGAACAAGATGGCAGCAAACATGCTAGATAAAACAACTTGAGAATATTTGAAGATTTTTGACAAAGTAAAAGAAAAAAAAATTAACCTCGCTCCCTCGTGCAAACAGATTCAGAACTTCACCATATGGTAAACCGGGTTCTTACCAGATGGCGCAGATTTAGGTGAAGATGATTTACTGGAGTTCGTTGTAGTTTTGTATACTGGCAATAAATTCTGTGCCATTGTGAGTTGGCTGTTATGTAATGAGAGACCCCGTGGACAGTTGGAAGTGCTTGATGTCAGAGTGATATTGATATTATTATTCTGTAAAGTTCAAAACCATGCTGCACTGCTTATTTTCCGTTCTTCGTAGCCAGCCTATATTATCCCAGAATCTGTGTGGGAGAACACACGTGTGTGTGTGTGTGTGTGTGTGTGTGTGTGTGTGTGTGTGGTGTGTGTGTGTGTGTGTGTGTGTGTGTGTGTGTGTGTGTGTGTAAGTAAAAAGGTTTTCTTATGCATATACTTTTTTGTAAAGAAATGCCACGATTGCAGCTCTAGAGTTAATTCCCCCCCCCCCCCCCCCCCCCCTTAGCTTTAAAACTGTGAAGTGACTTGGCTATGACCAGTTTTATATACCCGGAATTTTACTTGGGCTTTGTGTCAGATCGCTGATTGTGGGATAGTGATGTACGCAAGGATCTTCTGTCCGCACTGAACAAACACATGGGTGGTACGGTAGAAAAGAAGATAGGCTCGGAATGGAAACACAGGCATGCATGTCCAGACGAAAGGGTTTACCGAAATGTTGCAAATGGTAAGGGGGCGAAATAAACTGTCCGCAGTGACGTCAGTCCTCGCACAGGTTAATCTGGTTTTAAACCTGCAATAAACTAAACTTCACAACACTGGCCTTTGCTTGAAGTATGCCAGACAAACCTTGCCCTGTCTCTCAATCTCATAAAATATTTACCATTCCCTACCGTATCTGCTATGGCAAACACCGGCCCAAAGCCCCCGAATATCCCACACGGGTTAACAACTCGAGCAAAGTGTGCTAAGTGCTGGCCAACTTTATCATGTGTCCGGCAGAGGAACGAAGCAAACGAGAGCAATACATAAACCTGTCTAGAAGACATGTCAATCAGGGGATAAAAGGAAAAAGGGGAATGAAAGACTGTGTAGGCTGCTATTGTCCTTGGTCATAGGGTCCCGAAATGACAAGTCGGGTCTCATTTTTTCCCCAACTTCTGTGGTTTCACATCAGCTGCATCAAAAGTGAATACAAACAGTAAAAAAATGTATTTAAAAACTTATGTAGAAGAACACTTGATTGTCGAGTGTGAGCAAAGCTATCAAATGTTTACCACATAACATCTTTTTTTTTCCAAGAATATATATTAAATCTTCTTCTACCTGAAAATGGACAGGTTCCACCAGGTACAACTTGTCCACGACATGATTATTACCTGAAAACTAACAAATCATTGCGTCATATTTCTCCAGCATTTTTTTTTCTAGATTCTGGTTCCATTTTCAGCCAACGAACATGGTTTTTGTGGCAGCCTGAAGTAGAAGCAGCATGGATTAGTTGGTCAAACAATGCTTTGAGCATAACTGATTGAAAATCGATTTGCCGGGCAATGTTTGATTTATGTCAACTGATTACGCATCGGTCTGCCATTGGCCGTGGAATGTGGGTCAGGTGGCTGTCTTATCTCCTGATGATGTCAGTTGGCCAGTCTGTTATAGCTCTCTCAAGTGCTGAATCATGGCCTGTTCTAACAGTAGAACAGCGTGGTAAGGTCAGGGCAACTTCTGCAGGAGGATTAGACGAGAGCAAAGTTAACAATCCTTTTTAAGATTGACTTCAGTTTTTGTAATGTTGAATTTGCGTTTTGGATTTTTTCTTCGAGAAAAATTTGTTCTTCAATTCTTGATGAATGTTTTGTATATTCCACTACGTTTGCAACAGATTATTTAGTAGATGCTTTGCCATCTGAACAGCCCATTGCCCGATTAATAAAGCCTCGGAACCGCTGACGTGTTGTGTTCTGCAGCTCACAGATATTGATATGAATATAGCGACTGTAACTATTTCTAAAACATGTGCAGATCGTTGACTGATGTGAAAAAGTGTCCATGCTGTTGCCTCAGTCTTTACTTAAACAGAGGTCGGCGTGGCACAGTGACTTACTCAACTGCTTCTATCAGGGAGGCGCCATTGAAAGATGAAGTTTGTACTGATGCACGATTAGGAGACAGAAATATTGTTACGTCTTGAAAACGGATCATTAGTACAATGTTCACATTGACAAACGTAACGTAATTCAATTCCGAATACTTTTTTCGACAACTTTGAGAATCGAGCACTCGTATATTGTTCACCTCACCTAGCTGAACTTAATGGCAAACCTTTTTGACAGCTGAGCTATTGAATAATCAAAATAGCTCTAAACTTTTTCGTGTGTGAACCGGTATGATCAATCGTCTTTTTCGAAATGTCTTATTCTAACACAATGAGATCAAACCATAACAACGCGTGTTGGCAAACTTGAAGTATAGTTTGCACAAGGAGCTTTGTTCGTGACCAGCAAGAGAAGGCGAGAAGGAAAGCACGCCATCTTCATCACAACCATGGACAGCGAAGAAAAGGAATCGTACCAACAGAGCGAGCTGGAGCTCCTCCGAAAAAAGTAAGTACATCACTTTTCGTATTTTGCATATCATTTGAATATGTCACGTTACTTTGAATATGATTATTCATAGTAAGTGCATCAGTTTTAGTATTTTGCATATCATTTGAATATGTCACGTTACTTTGTATATAATTTATTCAAAGTAACGCGACATATAGTAACGTGACATGACATGACACTAAATCTTCCAAATGTAATCTAACACCTAAACAACATTTTAATTCATGAATATTACTTATGAAATTAAAATGTTGTTTAGGTGTTAGATTATATTTGGAATGATTTAGGTGCGTGTAAGTTATTGTAAGGTTTGATAGCACACCTGAATGATTTTAACTGATCTCTGTAACATTTATTCCATCTGTTATTTTATAGTGTATGTTTAAACTTTTTTCCCTCTCTCTTTTCTGTTTTTTTTTCTTTCGTTCCCCCACCCCACCCCACCACCATCAACACCACTTTTGTTATTTCGGCCTTTTTTTTCTTTCTTTTTCTTTTGTTTTCTTTCTACTTTTGTCAGCCTCCCCCCCCCCCCCACCCCCCAATTGAATCTTTGATTTGGATGTTCTTGACTATACAGCCGTAGCATCTTACCCTTTTGATGAGATTCGTTTCATCATAGATTTTTTTACCAGTTGGACTTTCAGTTTCATGTTTAGACAGTTTTTTATACATACTACTAATGTGATAATCTTCCAAAGTGTTTTGTACCTGTAAAGTTTACTTGTTTTTTTTCAAATTGAACGAGTTTATTTCATTATTAATTTGATATTAAATTGTGTAAATTCAAAAGGTCTTTTTATATATACCAAGGTACAAGAAGTCAAACGTGTATTGTATACGCGTAAATGAATACTAAATATTGCATCTAATGTTTTTGAAGAACACATCTTTTATCATTTTTTTGGCTAGAGCTCCGAGATTCACGAATGGTGACTTTTGTGTATACCATTAATTTTTGAAACCTTAGAGGTAGCTGTATTCCGATTTCAGGAAGTGGAACATTTGATGTAATAATTCTAGCATTCTCATCTCTCTGTCCTTCCCGCGCTCCGTCATGTGAAATCTATCTTGATTGTACATCTTTATATGTATCTAAATTTTACCTGTGTCTTTTATCATGATTTCTTTGCTTCTTTTGTTGTTCGTGCGTGGGTGTGGTGCATATGTGCATGTGTGTGTACGTGCGTGCGTTCGTGTGTGTGTGTGTGTGTGTGTGTGTGTGTGTGTGTGTGTGTGTGAGTGTAGTTGTGTGTGCGTGCGTGCGTGTGTGTGTGTGTGTGTGTGGTGTGTGTGTGTGTGTGTTATCTGGTACCCTTCTTTTTGCTCTTCCTCCGTCTTTACCTCCTAGGGTTTTTTTTTCTTCTCCTCCACTTGTAAGTTGTTGGTGAAAGTGTTATTGCTGATGTGTTGCTGATCCTCTTTACCAATTTCTTCTCTTCTTCTTCTCTCTTTTCTTCTTCTTCTTCTTCTTCTTCTTCTTCTTCTTCTTCTTCTTCTTCTCCTCCTCTCTTCCTCCTCCTCCTCCTCTCTCTCTTCGTCCTCCTTCTCCTCCTCCTCCTCCTCCTCCTCCTCCTCCTCCTCCTCCTTCTTCTTCTTCTTCTTCTTCTTCTTCTTCTTCCTTCTTCTTCCCCCCCCCTCCTTCCCTCCTCCTCCTCCTCCTCCTCCTCTTACTACACTCTCTTCTTCTTCTTTTCTTCTTTCTTCTTCTTCTTCTTCCTTCTCTTCTTCTCTTCCTCCTCCTTATCTCCTCTTAGTGAAGACAGACCTGTGCAATGTGTTTACTGTTTGAAATGTTCTTTTTCTTGTCGCTCTGTCTCCGTGTGTGTGTGTGTGTGTGTGTGTGTGTGTGTGTGTGTGTGTGTGTGTGTGTGTGTGTGTGTGTGTGTGTGTGTGTGTGTGTGTCTGTGTGTGTGAGAGAGAGAGTAGAGAGAGAGAGAGGAGAGAGAAAGAGAGTCTGTTGTTGTGTGTGTGTTGTCTGTCTGTCTCTGTCTGTCTCTGTCTGTCTGTCTGTCTGTCTGTCTGTCTGTCTGTCTGTCTCTCTCTCTCTCTCTCTCTCTCTTCTCTCTCTCTCTCTCTCTCTCTCTCTCTCTCTCTTCTCATAGAAAGAGTTGGCAGAGATCAGAGAAAACATGAAAGTAATTGATATACCCATTGACGGAAAGACAAATGCGGAAACAAAGAGCAACTTCACACACACGCTTACACGCACGCACGCAACCCCCCCCCCATCCCCCCTCCACACACACACATCACAAGAATGCGATAAACAGACACGGCTGTACCAACGACACTCCTTTTTGCCCTATCATAGTCCCACATGCCTCGGTACCTCTGTCACCTTTTTTCTAAGCCAATAATGCAAGGGGTGTAACTATTCCTATTCACTCAGCATGCAGTCCATATCCGTATGGGTGTAAGCTGCCCAGTGGTTAAGGTGTAGCGGGTTTCTTATCCTAATGGTCAGGGATCGCCAGTTCGAATCTCGACGGCGCTTTTGGTTTAAGTGTGCAGATTCCAGGATACACACAGACCACTCGTACATTCCTCACATTCATTCGCTTAGAGACGAGGGAACCTGTTAATGTGTGACTTGTGATGTGCGAATAACCATCAAGCCTCTGCTTCTCGATTGTCTAAATGTCCCAGATATTAGGCACAGGCATTTTATCGAAGATCCTAAAAGATCCTGTTTCGCAATGTTCCATTGGAAAGCATTTAAAACTTTATTTTATTTTATTTTATTTTATACCACTTTATGTCACTGTAGATTTCTCTGCGTGAAATTCGGGCTGCTCTCCCCGAGGAGAGCACGTCGCCACAAGTGCAGCGCCTACCCATTATTGTTTTCTTTTTCCTGTCTGCAGCTGCATTATTTTGTTTCCCTATCAGAGTGGCTTTTTTCTACAAAATTTTGCCAGGGACAACCCCCTTGTTTCCGTAATGATGATGTATAACACACGGGACCTCGGCTTATGGTCTCATCCGAAAGACTAGCACCCAGACCACCACTCATGGTCTAATGGATGGGGGAAAAGTTTTGGGCCCAAACGGGATTCGAGCCACCGCACACTCCGACCCGGAAAATTTCGCTTTCTAGGCAGGCGCGTTGCCTCCTATACCACCGATCAACTTCCTGAGAGAATCGGGAATTTTCTGTTTGATATGAGTGAACATGTGGGATTCCTTTACTATGAACCAGGTTGATATTGAGGACTCACATATTATGTTTTATCCCACTTCTGTGTCGTTTGTGAGGTCCTCCCACACTGCAGTGACTGTATTGGGTCGACACTTATCAATGGCTACGGTGTTCGATCCCCATTTAGGCCCAAAACTTTCCCCTCCATCCACTAGACCGTGGGTTGTGGTCTGGGTGCTAGTCTTTCGGATGAGACGATAAACCGAGGTCCCGTGTATTACACATGGTTATTTAGCGCGCGTTAAGGAACCTCATGGCAACAAAGGAGTTGTCGCTAGCAAAAATTCTGTAGAAAAAAACCCAGTCTTGTGGGGAAACCAATACAGTTGCATACAGGAAAAGAAGAAAATAATACGGGGTGGCGCTGCTTGTGGTGATGACGCTCTCTGCCCTGGGAGAGCAGCCCGAATTTCACGCAGAGAACTCTACCGTGACTTGAAGTGGCATACAGTACAATACAATACCCCTTTTGTCTGTCTTGTCTGTCTGTCTGTCTCTCTGTCTCTCTGTTACTCTATCTGTTTATGTGTATCTCTCTGTCTGCCACTCTGTCTGCCTCTCTGTCTTTCCGTCTTTCTTTGTCGCTCTGTGTTCCTCCCTTCCTCCCTCCCTCCCTCCTCCCTCCCTCCCTCCCTCCCTCCCTCTCTCTCTCTCTCTCTCTCTCTCTCTCTCTCTCTCTCTCTCTCTCTCTCTCTCTCTCTCTCTCTGTGTGTCAGTTTGTCTGTCGCTATATCTGTCTGTCTCTGTATTTGTCTGTCTCTCTGTCTCTGTCTGTCTCTGTATCTGTCTGTCTCTGTATCTGTCTGTCTCTCTGTCTCTGTCTCTCTGTCTCTGTCTCTCTGTCTCTCTTTCAGACAGACATCACAACCTATCCCAGCACACACACAAAAAACCCCACTGTACCCCCTCCCTCCCCTGCACAGTGGCATGAGAAAATAATAACAGTGTTTACCACACACTAAAGGCACGAGAGGGAGAGGAGGGGTAGGGAGGGGGGGGAAGGGGAGAGAAAGAGAATCCTTGTAGTAGGGTTTCAATTCCCACCTAGCAGACGAAGGCACCGAAGCGTGGTCGTTGTTGACTTACCTGTACACCTATACCCCTATCACGTTTTCTGGGGTTCCAGCATAACAGATTTCTGTCACCTCCCTTCACCTGGCCTTGTCTGGTTTTGTAGGCCTACGTGATACAGCTTGGGGATTTTTCTGTTGGTTTTTTTTTGGGTGGGGGTGGGAAGGGGGGGGCAGGGTTCTGGATGCATAAATTCGGACAAACTTGATACTCCCATTGTCTGTTTGAGCAGGTGTAAGTAGCGACGACGTTTTTTCGGGTTTGTC